>JAMXBB010000008.1:21559333-21935735 GCA_024138015.1 Lumnitzera littorea
TTATACTAAAGCTTACTCCAGTAGGTCTATTGTGTTGATGTTTAGCTCACTTGCAAGTCTTATATATATACCAAAAACCTAGATTTACTTTTTGTATGATTTATGAAAACATTAGGGTTTTGTCTAGTTCTTCATATTATCTTATAAGTTGGTTGAAGAACTATTTAGATAGTTCTCTTATTGAAATTATAGATACACATACACACACACACACACACACACAGACACACACACATATATATATATATATACATACACACGCATCTAATACACCTAAAGCACATTATAACCTTAATACTCTTATTTAAATATAGTTTATCTAATATAGATACACACATACATGTAGATGTACCTAAAGGGTGTTATTTATGTATTAATACATATATATATATATATATATATAGACACATACATATGCTTTAACTATCATATTTTACTATATATATTTTATTCAATTATTTAATATTAAAAGATATATATAATTATATTACTACTTATAATATATTATTTTGATTGTTTCGAAACATACATTTTATTGATCAAATCATGTTTTAATTATGGAAAAGTTGCCATAATTTTCTATAATATTATAGAAAACACTTATTTTGCAACCTAAAGTCATCTAATTTTAATAAAGTCAATATCGTTGAATTCATTTGAACTTGACAATACGTAATATGAGTTCTATTCAAAAGATACTTTCTAAAGGGTGCTTTTAATCATAGTATACAGGTAAATCCGTATAGCAACTACTTTCACATTAATATTGTATTATATAATTAAAATATACTTTTCACATAAACTTCAAGTAAAAAATGGTAAAACACACATTATTTACCCTTAGCACGTATATATCATAACCTAGTTCATATAATATACGAAATATAAGAAAACCAACAAATAATCATATCTGATCAGAGTACATATAATTATAATTTCATTAAATAAGTAACAAATATTATCCTAACATTACTTAAACATGTCTCGATTGTTAATTTAAGTCATTTAACTAGCAAAATTCATAGTAAATAGCATAAATAATCAAATTATTATATAATGATTCCCATAAGCATAGAAAAATATATGGAATTTTAAGCAACAACTTGTTTCATTCAAATGTAATTAGCACCGAATTCGGTAAAATATATTATTACCCTTAAATTATGGCTAATTAAGCAAATAATATTATTTATATACAAAGTAATTTCTAATAGGATCTAGCATCATTCAAAATGTGTAGAAGTCATTAAGTACCACTTTCACTATTTATATTTTTTAAATCTATTTATTCCATTAAATTCCAATTTTATTGGTTTCTTAGGCCAAAAAATACAATAAATATCAATCATGTATGAAATCAAAATTGGGCTACATGGCATTAAACTAGATCTAAGAGGATCTTACACAAAAATTTTGAGGACAAAAGAACACCATTTGATATATTTAATTTTAATTTGAAAATTTAGATAAGAAGTATATTTCTTAAGGAAGTATATAAAATAATTAAAATTTTATCAAACAAATTATACTGCATAAAAATACATCTAAAATAAAATATGAATTAATTTTTCCATAATTTTCCTAATAGATTTAGCATTTTACAGAAAATAAGGAAAAACATGGTAAAAAATTAGACCCATTGTTTATTGAAGCTCCGACCACCAATTAGCTAATAGGTGGTTATTGGTGGTATTGGGCGATGGTGGTTCTATTAGGATCCGACTATAAACCTCACAAATTTTCTACATAAGAGGTTGTGTGTTAATAAGATTTCACAAAAGATACCCTTAGTATTTGTAAGATAACTAACCTTAAACCTAATAAACTACTCTTAAAAACCTAAACACAAACTCCTAAAACCTTAAATGGAAATCTAAGCCTTGGTTTGAACCCTATACCTAAAAGCCTTAAAATCCTATAAATAAATACTAATAACTAATGTTAACTTCTAAGGTCAATGTAATCTAACGAAACTAACCCCAAACCCTAATGGGAAAGAGATTGATAGTTGTTGCCCATAAGAGCTCCCTGAAACCGATAAAAGGTAAGCTAAACTAAAAATGAATATTGGTATAGATAACCATAACAATGAATTCAAAACTTTAAAACCAATACTGTAGCCCTTAAATGAACCTTTAAACTTTAAAATCCTAATTGTAACCCTAATATGTATGAGCTTTTAAATTTTAAAACCCTAATTTACAATAAAAAACCCTAATCCAACTAGTATTCTCTAATTAAATAGTAAAACTATTCATTAATTGGAGACTAATCGCTTAATTTCCCTAAAACCTTAATCTACCCTCTCAAACGTACTCGAATAGCAATAATTGTCTCAATCCCTTAAAATAATTAGACAAGATGACCCAATAGGCTTAACCAACTTAATTAGACACATTAAACCCTAAAATGCACTTAATTTGTGTCAAGTGTACAAGTAATTAAGATTAAGAAACTTAATTATATGTTAATTTGCTAATAAGCTTTTACATCATAATTAACTATAAGTTAAGAGCAATTAATCATATAAAGCTAAAGGAATTATACGAAAATACCTCCTTAATAATGCCAACCTTATACTATGAGAGATAATATGAACTTTGTAAACTTTTCAATCTGAACTTGGAATTAGATACAAGAATTAATAAGTAATCCTTAGAACTGCTCAATATATAATAACAAAATCTATAAATTGAATGATTCAACCCTAAATAATAAGTCATAAACCCTAAGTAATAAATTCGATGAACCGTAAAGAGAGCAAACCCTAAAATCTCAATCATACACGTAAAACCCTAATATATAGGAAACCTTAAAACTATTGGAAAATATCACTAGATTGAGTAAAACCTTAATTGGAAGCCTAAAACCCTAATTCAACTATTTAACCTTATGAATATCCCTAAACTATTTGTTAATTACAAATAATTTCTCTAATCTCTAGGAAACCATGAATCACTAACTTCATATGCAGTCTGAAAACCCTAATCAGTCCTAATTAATAAAGGACTATAACAAAAAAAGTGATATAAGTCAATGAACTTAATTAAAATGATAAAATATGGAAAGACCTTTGTTATACCCTAATTAGGCCTAAATTGCTCAATTAAGTACAATCGCAATTAATTAGCTTAATTACCTTTTAATCTATCTATCAACTCTTATTACATCTTAATTAGTAGCAAGTCAAACTCAACTAAGAACAAAAGACAAAGGATTAATTAGGAATTAATGGATACTTTTCCTTAAGGAGACAAAATTCTCCTTCATTTGATAAAAAGCAAATAAGGTACAATAATATTAAGAGAAGACTATGTACCCTTATCCTAAATTAACTACCTCTTGTCCCCCTTAATCCATCTTCAATATCCATTTCACCCATTCAAAACTCTCATTTAACCTCATTCTTTACTCTTAGAAAACCTAAGGAAACACTTTCAAGAAACTGCCCCCCTACCCTCAAGAAAAAAAAAAAAAAGGAAAAAGGAGAAGAAAACAAAAGGAGCTGTTGGATGTCCCTATGCACATCAACGCCTCTTGCTTTAACCACCAACACATAGCTCCAAATTGTAAACCACCACAACCAAAATAACGTACACACACTATACTTTCTTACCGACAAACATTATCCTTAAGAAAAGCTTGTTTTAACTTCATTTTAAGTGAAAAATTTGGAGCTCATATAGATTAGTTGAAGATAAAACTCACCAAACTTAAGTTTTCTATTTACACTACTTTTATCTATGATGTCTTAAGAGTTTAAGATTAGAAATACTAGATAAACATGTTATAATCATATACATGTCATTTTAGAGCCTTATAATTATACCTTCATTCATGTACTTAGCTACTTTGTTGCTTACATTTTAGAAGTGTAGGAGATAGTTTTACGCAGATAACTTGGAAAGATACTCATAAAACTTCATGAAACCTTATGTACCATGCATGTTACCCCCTCCTTAATGAATATCCATCTTGCTTTCACCATATTACGTAATTTTATTAGCTTAAAACAAGAAGAAATGTGATTAAAAACAAGGAAACATATTAGAATAAGTATTGGATGGACGGATGGACGGAGTTAAAGAAATCCTAGAATACCCTTACTTGGCCACCACTATTGATAGACTTAATGAGCAGTAAATTTTGGTTAATTAGTATAATGATATGATTGATTAGTGTTAAGTATGATTTAAGGTGTAATTAACTAAGTTAAGTAGGGTAATGATGAGTTAATAGCCTAAACTAGTTAAGTTGGTGATTAAGCCCTTAGGAATAGTGTTAGAAACCCCATTAATGAAATGAACAAGATCTATAACACTTAGTAAAATGGGTTATTTAGTGGACTCATTAGGATATTTGTCCCATTAGAATAGGTTAGAATCAAGTTTGGGGTCCTAGTATGTAAATTAGGCCCAAACTAGCTTAATTAGTGATTAAGGCCTTAGATATATGATTAGGAACCCAATAAATGAAAAGAGCTATATCTAAATTCTAATAGAAAATGGATTTATCTTAAGGCCTTTAGTGGGCTTAAGCCTAAAATCATAAGTGAAGTTGGGCTTAAGGCCTTAAAATGCAAGAAAAGCCCAAAAGCTTTTAAAAGAACCAAGAATAAAGCCTAAATAACTTAGTGACCAAATCTATATCCTAAATTAAAAGGCTAATAAAATAAAATATAAATAGTCTATTAAGTCTAAAACCCTATTAAAACCATCCCTTGTAAGCCCCTTAGTAGGTAAGGGCCTTAAATTAGTAAAAATAGCCCATTTAGGCCTAGAAGAGCAACACCAAGGCCCAAGGTGAAAATTTAAAGTATTAGGCAAAAAAAGTCCACTTAAAATACTTAAGAGAAGCCCAAAATATTAAGTGCAAAGTCTAAGATTAAAAGCTAAGCCTTAAGTTTAAAGCCCAAAACTAGGCCTAAACTTTAAAGTGACCAAACTCACCCTTTGGGCCCATGAACTTGTAAGGCCCAAGCCGAAAACTTGCTGGCCCAAAAGCCCAAAAATAACCTCACCAAATGAAAGGATACTCAAAAACGATGAAAATTAACTATAAGAATGTGAAATTTTGACATAAAACAAGAAAGTTATGACCAAAATATGAAATAAGCGGAAATAGAGAAATTATAGTGAGGCTAGTGAATAGATTATATTTAAGATGAGTCTTATTTACTTTAATTGCCTTACTCAGGTGATTTGTGATATCAAGTTCGAGACTACCAAGGACTATTAGGAATATTAGACTTTAGGCTGAGTGAGTATAGTACCCCCTATTTTACTCTATTTTGTGCTTGTAGTTAGTATACTATCTAATTATTTATGATAATTGAACATGATGCATATTGGGGTATATGGGAACTTGTGTATGCCTATCCTATTTGATCTATGCTTGCAAAATATCTTCAGATATTTCAAACACCCTTGTTTGCTGCATTAAAACGTAGGGCATTGGAGTGTCCGGAATATACTTACTTAACCACACATGAATCCGAAATTAATGAATATTTAGCCTCTAATTAAATTAGACATGCATTATACCTTAAAGTGTGAGTTAAAAGGGTATCAATACATGCAGTAGAGTGGGAGATCATGCTTAGATGGATCTATACTGATATTATGTATTGTTATTGTTTATCGTATAATGTATTTCATACAATATGTTCTTGCCTTGACCTTTAGGAACTACTCGACTCTAAAGAGTGGCGCTTTCTACTTGAGGTTGAGCTATGTCTACTACTGAGGGTGGTTATATTGTTAAGATATTTTGTATTGGATGTGGATACCCAAGTCCTGGCATGCGTAAATACTTCCCAACTCGAGCAATGGTAGGCGTTAATATTGTACTATATATAGTTACTAGTCGATTGTATATATCGCTGACATTGCATATGCTTATATACGCATTCATATGTTTGATAAATAACTTGCTTGTTATTTTCTAATGGTAAGGTGGGAATGTTACTCAACAAGCTAGATGCAGCTTATACCCTATTAGTTTCTTTTGTCGGTCTTACAAAGTTAGGGTTGGGTTAGGATTCTAGTGTAGAGTACTCTATCGGGCTGAGAAAGTAGAATGATAATTTTAGAAAAGCAAGTAGCATAGTCAAATTAAACTTTTAACGTGTTTAGTTGCTTTGTGATTGTCAGGTTATAGATATCCTTTCTTATTATTTTTTGGTGATTGTTGATTACTAGATCACTTATAGATATATATATAAGGCTAAGTAGATGTATGTAAAATGAATAAGTACCCTTAGAAACTCTTAGTTAAAGCCTGCAACTTCTAACTTTCAAGGCGACCTTTATATCATGGGTGCATACATAATGAAGATTTTAAGCAAAACTACTAAGCCTCCATCTAGGGCATTATACCAATGGGGTTCAATAAGAGATTTCCATTTGGCTTGAGAACTAACATAGGTTAGTACCTCCTTTGTTTTTCTATTTACTTTTCCTAATTTCTAATAATTTCTCTTGATTTTTCTTTAAGTACTCTAGGGTTCTAAAATGTGTAACTAAAGTCCTAATGTTCTATTTATAGTGATTAGGGTTAACCAAATTTTTTACTTAGTCATTTAGTATTTTTCTTCTTTCTAGTTATTTATTCTTTTGAGGAAAAGTAAGTATAAAGTGGCACTTTTCTTTTGATTTAGCTATTTGATAGATTTCCAAGCTACTACAGTTGATTCCAACAATTCCTTAAGTAGTTTAGATTAGTTTTGATTAATTTTTAATGTAATTTTACTATTTTAGGCATTGCCATTAATATATTAGAGGTTTTACTAATATAAGTGTATATATCTCTTATATTTGTTACATGTAATAACTAATTATATTTATTAGGTTATGTTTTACTCATGTTTTTAATTTTTACAATATATTAACATTCAAAATTTTAGAACTTACATCTACTTTAGTCATATTTAGTGACTTTATATTTTATGAGTATATTTATTATATATGTTAGGTATATTCATAAAAATATATTATATATTTTCATATAGTATTTTATGCAATATTATTCACTTTTACTGTTTAAATAACTTATCTTTAAGGTCTCATTACTTTACGAACTTGGTTTTTGGAGTTCTAATGAGTTTTATGTTATATTAAATAATTATATTTCTAAGGCTAAAATTAAGGTTTTATGAAATTATTTTTAAAATCTAACCCTACTAGTCACCTCTACTAACTAAGCTAATCGTAAAGTTTGAGTTTAATCAAATAAATTTTCTAAAAGCCCTAAATTTGGGTAAAGTTATCCTAAAAGCAATTTTAGGGGCACTCATTTCTACCCTTCAGAAAAAGTTTTGTCCTAAAAAATTTCCCGTAACTAGATTTATGGACTCAACTATTTGTAGGATTAACTAGGTTTACAATAAGAGATCACTAACCTATGATTCCAAAGAGCCATGAAAACTTCTCATTTGTCACAACTCTTGGTTCCCAAGTTGCTTCTACTTATGAACCACTACCCCATTGTACCTTAATGTACTCCAATTCTTTGTTTCTTAACTTCTAAGCTAGATTGTCTAATATTTTGATGAGTCTATCTTCAAATGTCAAATTTTCTCATAACTCCATAGGTTGCCATTCCATTTTCGCATCAAGGTTCTTTATGAATTTCCTTAACATTGAGATATGAAATTTTTCATGATTTCTCCATAGATTTGAGGGTAGTACAAGGAGATATGATATTTTTCCCACCTTCTCTAGTGTCTCAAAGAGGCCTATATATCTTAAGCTCAATTTTTCTTTAGACTCGAATTGTTCGAGTCCTTTAAATGGGCTTATCTTTACATATACATAAACTCTAACTTGGAATTCTAAAGGTCTCCTCTTCATGTTTACCCAACTTTTGTATCTATCTTAAGCTTCTTTAATTTTTTGTTGAATTATTTTTATTTTCTCAATCGTTTGAGCTATTAAGTCAGGGCCTAGCATTGCATGCTCTTCATTTTCCCAATACAAAGGAGATCAACACTTCTATTTGTATAAAACTTCATATGGAGCCATTTGTATGGTAGCTTGATAACTGTTATTATAAGCAAACTCCACTAATGGTAGGCTTCTATCACAAACTCCACTAATGGTAGGCTTCTATCCTAACCTCCACTAAATTCTAGTGCACTTACTCTTAATATATTTTCCAAAGTTTGAATGGTCCTTTCAATTAGCCATATGATTGTAGGTGATATGCAGTACTGAACTTTAAATTAGTACCTAGGGCTTGATTTAAACTTTCCCAAAACATAGACACAAGTTGAGTGTCTCTATCAAAAACTATAATGAGTAATACTCCATGTAATCTAATAATCTCCTATACATATAAATTAGCCATTTTCTCCAATGAATAGCTAGCACTATATGGTAGAAAATGTGCGCATTTTGTCAATCTATCGTCAATCACTTATATCGAATCATGTCTACCTCGTGTTTTAAGGAGAGCTACAATAAAGTCCATTATAATATGGTCCCACTTCCATTATGGAAATTCTAAGGGTCATAGTGTACCTCCTGGTCTCTAGTACTTAGCATTAACTTCTAAGCACATTGTATATTTTGTTACAAGTTGTGCTGCATCTCTTTTCATTTTATGCCACCAAAAAGTAGACTTCAAGTCTTAGTACATTTTATTTCCACCCAAGTGTAGTGTATATCGAGAAGTATGTGCTTCATTCATTATCTCCCTTTTTAGATCAAGAACTTAGGGCATACAAATTCGTCTCTTAAATCTTAATACCCTTACTTCATCCATCTTGAAGTTAAGTAATTACTCCTTATGCACTAATCTAACTTGATTAGCTTTAAGTCTTCATCTTCATCCCATAGCTCCTTGATTCTATCAAGTAAACTTGGTTGTACCACCAGATTCATGAAACACATATTAGGGTCATGCCACTTGCATCCTATTTCTAACTTTTCAATTTCTTGAATAAATTCTTATTGTGTAGTGAGAGAAGATATAACTTATCCATAGTTTTAGTAGAATACTAGTTGATGAACAAATTATAATATTTAATTAATTCCAACCATCTCCATTGCCACAAATTCAACTGTTTTATGTGAAAAAGTATTTCAAACTCTTATGATCAGTAATATCTCATAATGTTGTGCATATAAGTAATGTCTCCAAATTTTCAGTGTAAAAGCTACTGTGGCTAATTCAAGATCATGAGTAGGATAATTCTTTTGATGTTGCCTCAATTGTTGTGATATACATGCTATAACTTTTTCATCTTGCATTAGAACACATCCTAACCCATTATGGGAAGCATCACTATATATACTATATGGCTTAGTTCTACTAATGTCAATATTAGGGTTGTAATCAATCGATTCTTGAGTTCTTGGAAACTCTTTTCACACTCTTCATCCCATTCAAACTTTAAATCCTTTTGAGTTAGGTGAGTCAAAGGCTTAGCTAACTTTGAAAAGTCTTATATGAATAGTCTATAATAGCTAGCCAGGCTTAGGAAACTTTGAATCTCTATAACAGTCATTAGTTGCCTCCATTAAATTATAGATATGACTTAAGAATGAGATCTTGTCCAACCATAATTCATATTTAGATAGCTTTCCGTACAATTTATTCTCCTTTAACTTTTTTAGGGCTAACTGTAGGTGTTCAACATATTCTTCTTCACTTTTAGAATATATCAATATATCATCATTGAAAATAACCACAAATTTATCTAAATACACTGATATATTCTATTCACCAAATCTATAAATCCTACTGGAGCATCAATCAATCCAAATGGCATAACTTGAAATTTGTAATGCTTATATTATGTATGAAAAGTGGTTTTAGTGACATCCTTAGGTTTTACTCTTAGCTAATGATACTCTAATCTAAGATCAATTCACAAAAATATAGTCACCACTTGTAACTTGAGGTAGTTGATATTTATTCTTGATGGTAACCTTGTTAATTTCTCTATAGTCGATACATAATGTCAATGTACGATCTTTCTTTTTCTCGAATAACATAGGAGCTCCCTATGGGGATATTCTTGGTCAGATAAAACCTTTATCTAGGAGCTCTGGTAATTGCTTCTTCTTTTCTTAGAGCTCAGTAAGTGCCATCGATACGATGCTTTAGAAATAGGTTTTGTTTCTGACACTAGTTTAACAGTGAAGTCCAACTCCCTATGTGAAGCTAACCTTGGCGGGTCATTGGGAAATACATCCAGAAACTTGTATACAATAGGTATATTAGGTATTTTTTGGGTTTCCTTATTTCCTTCCATAGCAAATATCTAGCAAAACTGCTAAGTTTCTTCATCCTCCTATGTTCTCCTCATAGGCTTCAATGATGGCTAACCTTGCAACTACACCTTTACTAGCTTTTCCTTGAAACACAAGGTTTCCCTCATCTAAAACAATACTTTTTACATTGGCATTCAACTTTTGCCCTATGTTTTGACAACCAGTCTATCCTAATGATAATATCATATAAGTGAATTGGAAATTCCTTCTCTTGTAGCTTAATTCGTCCCTCATCTACTACCTTCCAAGTCAATGTTTTTCCTCAGTAAGAGTCCTAATTTGGTATATGGTATCTACTTCATTCATATCAATTCCATTCCCTACTATAAAATCTTGATTAGCAAAAGAATGTGAGCATCCTGTATCAAATAGGGCATAAGCAAATTGTCCATTTATTTCTATTTCCCTAAAAATATTTAGCTATCCTTATTATTCAAAATTCATCTAAGCAATATTCTCAAATACCTAATGAATTCATTATTCCAAAAGTATAAATCTCCCAAGCATGAATCATTTCATATTGATCATAGTATAAGTCAAAGATTAAAGTCTAGGACAAGTTACATACCTACCATCAATCCTTCATCTACTTTATCTTGTAGATTCATAAATTCTTCTAGATCATCCTCTCTATAATAATCATCTAGCTTGTCATCAAATTCCTCCACATCATCCTCACCCTTAATAGCAAATACTCTTATAGGACCATTAGTTACACTAGATCCTCTAGTATTCCTAATTCTCGCTTATTAGGTTATATTCTCCCTTTTCCTAAAACCTTGGCTAAACTGTAGGTAGAGCGATTAAAGCATCCCTTCTGTCTACAATGTCCATACTTAATATTCTCTAGCTTAGGACAATTTCAAAATGTGTGACCTGTTTCACTACACATGTAACACTTTCCTTTTAATTGATCATAGTGTTGAGGATAACAACCCGCACTATACTTTCAACACTTTGCATTACCAGTATTATCATAAAAACTCCTTATCTACACAAATTGAGCAAGATTGCTTACTACAACAGTTGGTATTTTTCTTTGACATGAATTACTAGCACTTGGTGTAAACCTCGTAAATTAAGCCTTTTTGGTATAGAACCATACTTAAGTGTCATATGTAAGTCCCTGAGTAAACAAAATTGGATAAATTTAAACCTAACTAAATTTCAAATTGGAAAGCTAAATTTTTTTTTTTTTTAAAAAGAGAAACTAATATATGATTCAAAAACCTTAATTACCTAAGAAAACCTTAAACACTACATATGTGTACTTATAAAAATTTGAACCTAAACTTAATAAAAATCGTAAATCCTAAACCCTAAAATTATAAAACTCTAAAAATTTATCCTAATATAAATAAAGCTCTAGTTTGATTAAATTATTGTTAAATATGCCTAATCATGTAAAACTAATAATGTATGATTAGAGATAATTTTAAATAATAATAATAATTAATTAAATTAGGCTAACTAAAGTAGTAAATTGATGACATTGCAAATTTAACCCCATATATGCATAAATACATGCCACATATGCACATATCTATAATAAATAATTATTTTCCTTAAGTACATAATCTAAGAATTATAACATGTTATATTATATATATGTGTACATGTTTTGTTAATATGTTAGCTAAATATAATGCAAATAAGGGTAACTACATCAAATAGACTAGTTAGAATTCCATTAAGTTAAAACCCTTTCAAATTAAATGCCACCATCCCCATTATACTCTAAACCTAAGCCTACTCCCACATATGTGATAAGTGTAAGCCTCGTAAAATTTTAGTAATACTTAGAGTCGAGCTTGGATGGTCTTGATATTCCGTAGAGTTGACAAGCTAAATAATTGGAACTTTCTTGATAAATTAAATTCGTAATCATAGAAAAGGATAACGTATAGAATCCTAAAATATAACAAAAGCCTACTAATTATAAAATTTTAAGTCCTTCATGTTTTAGCACACAAAATCTAAGAAATGATTAAATTAAAAATACTTACTAAATGGTGAATTATTTTAATTCCCATAAGTCCTAACTAAAACATCAATTTATAACCAATTAAACCATCTAATTAGTAACCCTTATGTGGAACAAACAAGAAAGATAAATAACCAAACAAATGCATGATGGGTAACTAGATAAATAAATAACCATTCCCAACTTCTTGTCTTTAGTTTTTAAGTGCATCATTTTTTTTAGCCACCCTAGATGTTAACTTAGTACATCATGCATCATTCCCCTATTTGATTTGACAAAAACCTTACATAACCTTTCCTATGATTTTCATTTTGTCTTCTCACCATGTTAATCAATCCTTTCAAAGTACAAAAGTAAGAAGCTAAAATCTCTTCTCCCTCTTCTTTTCCTTTCTCCAACTAGCCACTCAACTTCCTAACCCCATCAATCTTATTTATTTATTTTTTCTTTTCTTCACATTTCACCCTTAAAAATACACAACCTTTCACCCATTTTCTCTTTCCCAACTGGCCATCCCCTATTTCTAACTTCCTTACTTCATTTCACTCTCATATTTACTCCAAAACAAAGAGGAACATCTACCCTACTTCCATTTCAAGTTCCTACTCCTTTTAAGCAAACAAAACCCCCAAATCTTCCCCTTAGATGGTTACACCCAACTAGCAAACACCATCACTCTATCCTTGTCTTCTCTTCATCATACTAAGGGGTTTAGGTAAGGAGACTAACTTAAAGAAAGAGGCTAGGAACACCTAAGGAGCAAGGAGACCGAGTAAGAGGAGCCACCATTTAAGCACATCCATCTCTTCCACTAAGTGTAGAAAAGTCTTCTTCACTAGCTTTCCTTTTAGTATTTTATTTTAAAATGTTGTATTAGGGTCAAAATGAGGGTGTAAAAATGTGTATATGTGTTTTCTTATGATTTTCTTAGTTTTTAGACACTTATAGAAGTAGTCATGAAGAAATCCTCTATGTATATTGTGAGAACATCAGTATATGCCTTAGTGAGTAACAATATAAGTTTTTATAATGCAAGGTGGCCAAACAAAACTTGATATTACTCCTCAAAGTTGCTGAACGTGTGAGGTTTTGGGGTTTTCCTCATGTTTTCTTAACTCCTAACTTGATATTCTAGCTTAAAAGTATGTCTTGATATGTCTCTTACATGTACATTGGATTTCTTTGATGAAAAGTCAAGAAAACCTTCATTTTGGAAGTTTAAAAACCACCCCAAAGTCTGTCTACATTAAAAACATATGATATAATAATGTTTTAGACAATATTAAAGTGATTTAAGACTCACTTAAGTAGTATAACTATCATATTAAGATACTAGAAGGTAAAATCGAGCAAAAAATGTGTTAAAGGCCAAAACCGAACCGAACAAGCCCTAAAAATGTCTTGGAAAGAAATGAACCCAAAGTGAAAAATAATTTAGATATATGTTTGAATGATTTTTAAACCCAAACAAGCAAATCGGGCCTAAACCTTAAATTGCTAAACAGTTAGAACCAAAGGAACTGAGAGACTACCATTTCTAGATTTTATGAATAAAATTGAAGGTCTAACTTGACAATTCAAAAAGTCTAAAAGAATAAATAAGAAAACCCAATCCGAGAGGCCTTAGCAATAAGGACTAAAAGCCCAATCAAGAAACACCAAGAGTAAAAGACTAAGGTTAGACCAATAATTAAACATGGACCCATCAAGAAGTAATCTCAAATAAATCCTAAAGCCTAAATAAGAATTTAGAGCCTATTAGAAATTGGAAAAGTACAAATGAAGGACTACGACCATGCAAAATGGAAACATTAAGCCCAACAACTAAGAGGTTTATAACTTTCTTAGCTTGTATAAAAAATTGTGGTTATTAATTGCCAAAACAAACTACACCATGATAATTTACACCTAAAAATGATAGAATATAAGAATATGAAAATCGAAATCAAAATGAAAAAGTTATGATAAAAACAAGTTTAAGTTGAAAATGGGAATTATAGTGAAAATATTTAGCTTAGTAGGAAATTTTCCCTTTTCTTATTTGTACTCCTTTACGATTATTTTAGGCGATTCTGACATTAATTTGGACCTACTTGTGGACTATTATGATTGTAGTTCATCTTAGTTGAGTGAGTATTTTGATGACTATTATACTTGATTATGCTTGTAGATTAGTTGCACTTAATTATATGACTACTATTAATTGGTTGCATGAGAAATTAGAAATCATACATTTGATTGATAATTGCTTGTCTTGATTGCCAAAACATCATAAGATATATGATCTGAATTGAGTGATGAATTAATAGTATACTTTTGATGTAATCATTGTCTACGATGATTATTTGGCCACTTAAATAAACTAGACCTAACTATATTTGACTCATCAAATCAAATGGTCATGTGTACCATAAATCCATAGGGACTTATTGGCCGTTACACTATGCTTATGGGATGGAGGGGTCTTATAGAGGTTGTGAGTATTATACTTGAGTTTTTTGCATCGTACATATGTGCAACAAGGCTTCACCTTAACTTACAAGCTTATTAGGTACTAAAGATGCTGATCATGTAATAATGGGCCCTATCCTAGAGTCCATTACTTAGGGGTGAGTAGACTGCATATGCTACATACATCTACACTCGCAGCTTAGGTTAAATCACAAAATTAAAGGAAAAGAGAAAAAAAAAGAAGAGAAAAAGAAAAAAATATTGATCACCACGTTAGGCTATTTGGTGTATTAGAAGCTGGAGTGACTAGAATCTAGGTTTGATGGACCATCACCTCTAACCCTAGCTACAGAGGGTGAAAATCCAAGCTATATATGGTTTCTAGATAGTTATATATACATGTTAGCTGCATTACATATGATTTGTTTGCATTCATATGGTTACTAGTTTAACTTGCTTGATTTTGCTTCAAACGTATAATAGGAGGAATATCTCACTAAGATAGATGTAGCTTAGCCCTTATAGTTCCTTTTGCAAGTTAATTGAAAGATAAGAATTGGGCTATGACTCGAGTGTAAAGCATTCCAATAATAGATAAATAGGAATAGAAAGATAATTTATTTAGCTAGATGATACTTCTATAACTCTAAAATTTTTTATATAAATATTTGTAACCTAAATACCTAATATCATTATTTGTTAGAGAATGCCAATTTTTTATGGTTTTGATAAACTATGGAATATTGGATATCTATAGTTATTCATATTTTATGATAAGTTCATGAATTAAAAATCGGATGCCTTAGTGATAATTAATTAATTAGAGTTTTGCAATTTTTGATTTGTAAGATAGTTTTCGTATCATGGGTGTACATATGATATAAAGATTTTTGGCGATTTTACTAAGCCCCTTTTAGGGACGTTACACCTAGGTAAGGTTTTTTAAAAGAAAATCTAAATTGAGATCTACTACTTACTTTTCTATTTAACTGTGATATCATCTTTTGGTGAATATCCTCCAATTTTCAAGCCTTCTCTATTACATCATTATAAGTAAGTAAATTATAATCCTAAAGATTACATTATATTACTGGATCAAATCTATGGATAAACAAAGTTTTCTTCAAATGTGCATTATCCCTATACAAGGATAGTGCATATTGAAATAACCTATTGAACTCAGTCTTGTATTAGGTTACACTCATGTTCTTTTTCTTTTAGGAAAATAAATCCCAAAGCATTTTCAACTAAATACTTATCGGGAAGAATTCTTGTCAGAATTTATCCTTAAACACTTTCTAAGTAATCAGTCCTCTAATTGACCTTAGTTTAGAATCCTACCAAACATGGGATCATAACTTCAACATAAAATTCCTATATGATATTTTCTAATGGTTTAGTATTCGAAAAGCAACAAGATTGTACTCTATTTGAGCCAACCAATCATTTGGCTCTTCGAGCTTACTAATGTCTCCATCAAAATACCCATTAGCCTTAATAAAGTCAGGTAGATGATTTGCATCCAAAGGTTTATTCCTCCTAGTATCCATTTCTTAAATTCTTTTGTCTATCATATTCCCCCTAGCTAAAAGATATTGCAACAAAGCACCTTGCTGTATCAATGTGTGCATATGCATGAGCATAAGCTCCATTGGAATAGGTGTAGGTGCTTATGTTTGATTTAGGGGGGCGAGGGGTGGTGGCTATGAGTTTCCATTTGTTCATTCCTGAAGAGAGTTGATTGCTAGTGGTGTTTGGTTGGTTGCTTGTTGAGTTTTGTTATTATTACCATTTCCTACTTCTGCTATGATCTTATGCTTAGATTATCACTTTTGATTAGTCCTGCAATTTCATACATTTTCATAAGTTCATTGATAAAGGATGGTGCATAATCATTTATAATTATTGAATGATAAAGTCTAACACATAACATATAATTAATACAAATAGTAAACATTCATTCAAAATATAAAAGGATACTAACATTATTACATATCCATTAATAACGTAATACTTGTTGTACATTGATATTGCTTACATATATGTAAGAGAAAGTAAAGATACACTTGGTATTTACATGATTCCATACAAAAGAGGTGTACAAACTCGAAATTTACAACTTCTTATACAAAAGATGTACATATACAAACCTTATACATCCATATAGAAATTCAAAACATAACAAAAAGTAGTACATCAAAATGTTAGGTTGCACCAAAAAGAAGTATGGTACATCAAAATTTGTCTAATATACCAAAATTTTCTACTATCCTATATCATGCATCAACTCTAACATCCTTTCCACAACTAACTAGTCCAAATCATAAGTCTATTAGTTACCGGCATTACTGGAGTTGATAGAAGTCAACAAATCTTCTAAGGTAATCCAATCCACATCTCTTCAAGCATCATTAGGCTTACCATCTATCGTACTATCTGTCTCTTCACTGGTGACACAACCTAAACTTAATTGCACAACCTCTAAGGTATCTAGAATTACTATAACCTCCTACACACTATTATGATTTACTTCCTTCTCAATAGCTATACCTTAAGCTAGTGCTTCATTCGCATCATTCTGTAAGTTTTCCTTAGTATCCTCCTCCTCAAGATCCTCCTCTAAATCTTCTTTCGGGTCTTCTTCGAGTTCTACAGGTTCATTATTTATAAGATTCTCCACATGTTCAATAGCTGGTTTACCCTACGGAATTACCTCAACTATGTCTTCATTAAGATTGAATGTCTTAAGTGGTACGTCATACTCCTCGGGTAGGGTATAAGGAGATTAGATAAACCAATCTACAATTCCATCTATATACTATCTAAGGATATGAAATACTCTTGTAAGAACTTGATCAAAACTTGTAAGGTAAGGTCGACCAAGTTCAGTTTTGGTTAGGAAGTATAAGATAAGTATCATCATAGCTATCACTCTTATTATTTGCATGTGTTGATCCTTAATAGCTGCAATCGCGGTATATCAATCATAATAACATCCTAATTTAGGGATCATAAGGAACCAAGAATCCTTCTAACTATAGGACAATCTGTAGAGCTTGATTTTTTTAGGGTTTTATAATTTTTCTTCACCCAATTAATATTAAACCCTAACCTATTTAATACTAACCCTAGATTAGGAGTTAAGAAAAACTTAGTTTTTAAACGTATTTTCAATATTCTTTAGAGTCGCTACCCGACTAGAGTCAGAAAAAAGTGGGTTAGGTTAAATCGATTGAGTAGACTAATTTAACTTAGCCACTGATCCACTTGAAAAACCAATCTCTAAAACCGGTTTTCTAAAAACCATAAGATTGAGTTCGAAGGCTACTCTTTTAAACTCTTACGGGTACAACTATTAACTTTCTGAATTTAGATTTTACTTTCAAAATTACCCTTTTAAAATTGAATGTCAATCACTAGCTAACGAATTGGATATATTAAACTAAATTGAAAAAATTTAAGCTTTTTCAATTTTTTTACGTCATCTTGGAATTATCTACGTATCCACTATTCGAGATAGACATATGTAGTTCTTTTTTTGTAAAATTTTTTGTGAGTGAGTTGATTTTAGTTTTTTTTTTTTCAAAAAATTAGGTTTACGTTTTTAACCCAGTTTGAGTTATTTAAGGAAAATTTTCTAAAATGATCCTAAATTAATTTGTTTACATTTTGAAAATTTCAAAAAAAGGGTTAATTCATGTCACTTATTTGGAAAACAGTTTTTTTAAGTGATAAAATGCTTTGATTTTTATTAGTTATTGTTTTAGTTTTAATTAAGAGTATAAAAAAACCCACCTAAACATTTTTTTTTTTATTTCGATCCTTCCATTTCTTTGGGTTACAATTCCAATAGTTTTAATAGAAAATAAAATAAATACACAAAAAAGGAACAAAAGTTGAAACACAAAAGAAAACTAGACCTAGGAGCTTGTGTGGGTCAGATCTTCAACAGGTGGATAGGTCGAATTTAGGTTGGGTTAGTTAGATCTGGGTTGGGTCTTAAGTCCTCTCTAATAATAGCAACGGCAGGGTGCAATTCTAGCTCTTGTAGACATTAAAATGAGTGGGCAAGGAGTTTTTCGTGAGTTTTATATTAGATTAGGGGGTGCTAAGAAGGATGCTAAGATGAATGGTAGTCGTTTTACGACTCTTCGAAGGGAGGTGGCAGTGATGGTGTTGGCTTGGTGTTAGTAGAAGTTGCTTGGTATGCAATGGTGGTTGGGTTCGGAAGTTAGTGGTCAAGTGAGTTTAGCTATGATGGTAGGGTAGCTCAAAAGTAGCTAAGGAGAGAGAATTGTAGAGAGAGAGAGACGGTAGTCGAGGGAGAGACAGAGAGATTAAGAGGAAGTGAGAGGGAGCTTTTCGAGTCGGAGTTCTATCCATAATGCGACAAGGAAGTGTGCTTTTATACTTAAGCTTAAGCAAGCTTGGCAAGTATGATAATGATTGAATCAACCCTTAAACTACGTTTTAGTCAATCTCTGAATTCTAGGAAAAAAAGCCCAATTTATGTGTTTTTTTATTGTTTGAAATGATGCACTTGCCTCAAATGTCAAGTAGAAGCTTCCATTCCTACCTAAGTATACTCAGATTTGGTCAATTTCGTCAAGTGCTAAAATCTCAGTTTATGACCTTTTTTTTTATATTTTTCAAGCTTGATTTGGTCGTATAAATGACTACATTTAGACATGTAATCAGCACTCATTCATAGTATCCTGTATGGTCTTCATGATTTCACCATTAATTTGGTGAAATCACAAAGGGAAATGGATCAAATGTTGATGAGAAGTAGGTTGGTTAGGTGTGTTTCACATGAGAAACTAAGAGAAAGAGAGGAAAATGGGGAGAAAGAGATGGGAAAAGCTGTGCTGACCAATAGCAGGCCAACACATGTCCAATTTCGGAAAAAAAAAATAGATGGTGCCAAGTGCTCATCGTAAGGATCGAACCTAAGTCTCCTCTATATGTGCATGTGGTTTTTATGATACCCTACTACCCCAAACTACTAACTTCTATGTAGTTCATATCCTTTATAAAGAAATATATATATATATATCAATAGGTATAAAACAATCTATACTAGCTTTATCAGTAACATAAGATAATATATAAAATTAATTTATATTCATTTACAACTTAATGGGATTATATTGGCACATGGGATTATTTAGAAATGAGACCTAGTTAGCCAAATATCTCTTCTTCATTAGATTGATCAAAAGCACTCTTAGGTGTCGAAATTGCACCAAGACTTAGATATATAATTATATAAATTAATAAGGAATTAATTAAAAAAGGTTTGGTGCTTAAGACATACTCTAAAAATAATGATTTATAATAATGTTCTTAAAATTAAGTTTAACATTCATGACTAGGTAATAAAAATTGAAAGAAATAACTGTATAACCTTAATATCTCAAATTAAGCTCATTTATATACAACTTTCTTAGAACTATTAAGTTTATTGGGTTTTTTTGTTATAATGTAGAGTTTTGTAATTTTAGATATAGCTTATAACAGATCTTTTAGAATCAATTACGTGATTTTAATAATTAATATTAGTAAGTAAAATTATATATTAAATATATATGAATAAGTTCCAAATAATTAATGGAACTTAGGGGGGAGGGGGGTAGGATGCAATATTCACTTTTGAGTTAGTAACTTTTGGAATCTATCAACCCCATAAATTTTGAAACTTTCAAAGTGCAATGAGATAAACAGTAAAGTAAACAAAAATATTGACAAGTGTATTTAGGTCCTTTGTCTCATAACTTATATCCAACAAGAACTTATTTTAAATAATACTAAATGGTAATGTAAGACCTTAAAAGTTAGCAGGAATAGCGATGTGAAGTTGAAATTAGGAAATGAGTTAAAATGCAATATCCAATAAACTAAAGTTTATCGGGTTGAGTCTTAATTACCTTAACAGAAAATAATTAATATTAGATGTATAATATAATATTCTACTATTTTTAAAGTATAATATGAAACTTTTGCAAATAATAAACTAAGATAAAATTATATTCCAAAAGTTACATAGAGTTGGACCAACTTTTGCAAATAATGGAATGTACCACTGCCATTTCTCGTAGATAAGGTTGGAATTAAGATGAAACAAAGAAACTACATAATTATCCGATTATTTTAATTAACTTCAATCCTTAATGCAGAAGCAATTCTTCACCACCTCTGCATGTTATTTAAGGATCATTGCATTCGGAAACGAGGGGCGAAGGAAGAAAAAAAAAATAGTAATAAATAAAAGAAAAAAAAAAGCTAAGTTGACAACGAATTTCAAATTCAAGGTAATTTATTCATTTATATAATGGTGACTTGTAGTGTATATAAATATAATTTTTTTTCTATATGTACCAAGTTTCCTGCAATTTATTGATTTTGTTTGTCATTTATTATATGAATAGAATGAAAAAGGGCACAAGCTATTATAATATTAGTATAGTTTACTTGCGAACCAAACATAATATCCCGAAGTATTTTCTCATCGACTTGAGGTAGAATGATTCATCGAGAAAATTGAATTGCCTTTAGCTTTCGTTCATATATTCTAAGCTTCAAAGAATGTTATCAACAATTGTTGATATGTACAAGACGTTTATCATATGAATATGTAGGAAAACGTAAAGTCGAACCATAGTGTATAGAACTTAATTCATAAAGATAGTGAAATAGAATTACTTTTATATAATTGCATGGTATCATTGCACACAAACTTTATTCAAAATAACTAGCTTGAAATATAAACCATAAATCATATTAAGTAGATGGCTTGAAATATTTTCATAACGCTATGAATTCTAACTTCAAACTAATTTATTTTTAGCATAAAAGGAGAAAATAGTGAGAAGAACATTCGACCAAAGATATATATAAAATATTCGTTTGTTATTATAACATACTTTAAATACTTTTGTGAAATATAATATACTTTATATATATTTATGTAAGTAACTTCTTGAAATAAAATACTTTAAATATATATATCTATATATAATATACTTAAAATTACTTTAAATACATTCATGAAATTTAATATTCTTTAAATATATATATTCATGTAAATAACTTCATGATGATATAAAGAGTAAATAAAACCCTAACGTTTTTGTAACTCCTATGAAAACTAAACTTGGGTTTCGATAAACATATAATGTCTCGTAGTGAGTAGAACATTAACAATACAGACCTCCCATAATGAGCATCAATACATATAATTGGGATCAATGATTAATAGCATTTTGGGATATTATTTTAGAATATTTGACGATTTTGGTATGTATTTGCTTATGATTGTAGTTAGCTGGTTGTATATATGTAATTCTTGTGTTTGACATTCGAGTTGCTGTGATGGGAGTTGAGTTTTATGTTATGGTTGTTTTGTGAATATTATGCTTAAATTGTTTGAACTTGGTTGATTACCTTAGAAATGAACTAACTCAAACTCGGTTTAATACTTAACCTAATATGCATTACAACGTACTAGGGGCAATGGCTAGGATTCTATGACTAAACACGAATTCCCTTTTATGAGAATAGTTGAAATGGTTCTTTTCTTACCCTTAGTCGAAATAAGTGGCAAGAAAAGAGGTCGTAGCAAGGTTGGGGGTTATGATTCAAAGGTGGTCAAGGGAAAAGGGTGTTCTCCATTGTGTAAACCCTGATTTGGTTTCGATTTGCAAGTATGCAACATCAAGCTCTATAACTTGGATTAGAGCAGGTATAATTTCTTTGATCTCATGATGGATTGAATAATGTGTACAATGGCATTTTCTTATATGTGCACTGCATTTAACTAATTAGGTCAAAAACCCTATTCGTGATGTGTTGAATGCATACTTTTGTCTATGCTCCACTTATTGAGTAAGTTGTCGCTCATTTCTCTATAGCTTGTTTTGCAAGTTTCGAATGGATTATAAATACCTACCTAAAACCAAAGTACTAGCAAACTGGGATGGGGAATGAGACGTAACAAGGAATGGCTAGTTATGGTCCTTAGTATTAGGTTTCTTAACTTTTAAGAAAAACTATACAAGTCTCCTCATGGGGCTTAGTAGTTTTCTATATTATAGTCTGTATATGAAATGATATATACTTGTGAGATTTGCTATTACTCTTTTACGAAGTCATTAGGTATCGAATTAGATGCTTTAAAGGGATAGAGTCGAGTACGCATAATATGAACTAAGACAAAGATAACAGCTATAAGATTAATTTCTATCTTAAGATAGCTCATACAATAAGATTATTACAACTCTAATTTTTCAGGGTGTAACAGTTTTTCCCTTAAGTTGTTAGCTTATGCCTTATTCATATATGCAATCAAATTATATATGAGGACTAGGTTTGCTTGAGTTAAATTTGAATTTAAGCCCAAGCCTAAACTCTTTCCTTTCATTTAATTATTCAAGGCCCTTAAAAAGCACTAAGCCTAGAAAACAAAAATCCTATTTTATTTACTAAAGAAAGATTTCTCTAAATCATTTATTTTATTGTACTTTCTAAATGCTATAATTTCTTTTATTTTTCTAATTTTTTCTCATAATTAATTTTTTTATAGTTATTGAATTTTTATATTTTTTGTAAATTTTCTTTTCTTTTTTTTTATTGTAGTTTTCTAATTTTTTTTCTTTTGTGCCTTTTCCCTAAATTAGGACCCTTTTATCCTATTCCAAAAAGAAAAATTAAAAATAAAAGAAGGGGTGGGGAGTGGAGGGCAAAAATAGGATGTTTATAGCTACTCCTCTTTGCAGTGAAGTTTGCATAAAACTTTGTCACAAAGATAAAAGAGACACTATTTTTACCTCAAGATTTATCCTAAGAAGCACTATAACTAGCTTGCTAACCTAAGTTTAGTTCATTAGGGATTTGGTAAAACATCAAAGGTAAGGGGGAGAGAAGGTGCCCTAAGACTTAACCAAGTGAGTTTAGAAAGGTCTAGTACCTTAGGAGCTGGCTAGAAAGATCGGTTTGGAATTTGGTGATGCTCTTTTAAGCTGACTAACTTGGGTGAGAGTGTTTCTAAGGGACTAAGAACCTTAATTTGGAAAGCTAGGTTGTGCTTTCCTAAGCTTACTAACATAGGTAGGAACATCTATAAGGGACTAGCAACCTTGAATTAGAAGTGTTTGGAAAACCTGGTCATGCTCTTTTGAGCTTACTAACTTAGGCGGGAGCAT
Source organism: Lumnitzera littorea (assembly GCA_024138015.1). Taxonomy (NCBI): domain Eukaryota; kingdom Viridiplantae; phylum Streptophyta; class Magnoliopsida; order Myrtales; family Combretaceae; genus Lumnitzera; species Lumnitzera littorea. Next base: position 21,583,246 of record JAMXBB010000008.1, read on the forward strand.
CTGTAGGGGACTAGCAACCCTAAATTAGAATTAATTTGGAAAACTTGGTTGTGCTCTTTGAGCTCACTAACTTAAGTAGGAGCGTCTCCTAGGTCTCTAGAGGCTAGTAACCTTAAATTAGAATTGATTTGGAAAATCTGGTCATGTTCTTTTAAGCTCACTAACCTAGGCGGGAGCATCTCTAAGGGACTAGTAACCCTAAACTAGAATCAATTTAGACAACATGGTCATGCTCTTTTAAGCTCACTAACTTAGGCAAGAGCATCTCTAGGGGATTAGCAACCCTAAACTAGAATTGATTTGGAAAACCTAGTTGTTGCTCTTTGAGCTCACTAACTTAGGTGGGAGTGTCTCTAAAGGACTAGCAACCCTAAATTGAAATCGATTTAGAAAACCTAGTTATGCTTTTTTGAGCTCATTAACCTTGGTAGAAGCATCTTTAAGGGACAAGCAACCCCAAACTGGAATCAATTTGAAATACTTGTTTGTGCTCTTTGAACTCACTAACTTCGGTAAGAGCATCTTTAGGGACTAGTAACCCTAAATTGGAATTGCTTTGGATACCTGGTCATGCTTTTCTAAGCTCACTAACCTAGGCAAGAGTGTCTTTAGGGGGCTAATAACCTTAAATTGGCATTAACTTGTAAAAAAATGGTCTTGCTCTTCTAAGCTCACTAATCTAGGCAAGAGCATCTATAAGAGACTAGCAACCCTAAATTGAAATCAATTTTAGAGAACTTGGTTGTGCTATTTTGAGCTAACTAACCTAGGCAAGAGCGTCTCTAAGGGATTAGTAACCTTAAAATGGAATTGATTTGGAAAACTTGGTTATGCTCTTCTACGCTCATTAACCTAGGTAGTAGTATCTCTAGAGAATTAGCAACCCTAAATTGAAATCGATTTGGAATAACCAGTCATGCTCTTCTAAGCTCATTAACTTAGGTGAGAGCATCTTTAGGGGACTAGCAACCTTAAATTGACTTAGAAGAAGTGCCTATGGGCTTACTAAAAGGAATTGGTGATGGAAGGAAGCATCCTATAGGCTAACTTGAGAGAAATTGGTAAAAGAAGCAACCCATGGGTTTGCTAAAGGAAATTGGTGAAGAGAAGTGCCTTAAGGGCTCATTAAAACAAAAAAAAATAAGTGAAGAGAAGAACCTTAAGGGCTTGTTAAGAGAAATTGGTGAAGAGAGGCACCCTATGGGCTTACTAAGAGAAATTGGTGAAAAGAAGTGTCTTGCGAGCCTGCTAAAAGGATTTAACAAAGAGAAGCACCCTATGGACTCACTATGGGGAATTGATGAAGAGAAGTTCCATATGGGCTCGCTAAAAGAAATTAGTGAAGGGAAGTACCCTATGGGCTCATTAAAACAAATTGGTAAAGAAAAGCACCCTATGGGCTTGCTATAAGGAATTGATGAAGAGAAGCATCTTATGGGCTTGCCTATAAGGAATTAATGAAGAGAAGTGCCCTATGAGCTTGCTATAAGAAATTAGCAAAGAGAAGTACTCTATGGGCTCACTAAAAGAATATTGGTGAAGAAAAGTGCCTAATGGGCTCCTTAAAAGGAATTGATGAAGAGAAGCGCCCTATGGGCTCGTTAAAAGAACAATGGTGAAGAAAAGTGCCAATAGGCTCGCTAAATTGGTGAAGAAAAGCATCCTATGGGCTTGTTACAAGGAATTGGTGAAGAGAAGTGCCTTATGAGCTCATAAAAGAAATTAATGAAAAAAAGCACCCTATGAGCTCACTAAAAGGAATTGACAAATAGAAGCGCCCTATGGACTTATTATGGGGAATTTATGAAGAGAAGTGCCCTATAGGCTTGCTAAAAGAAATCAGTGAAGGAAAGTGCCCTATTGGGCTCACTAAAACAAAATGGTGAAGAGAAGTGCCTTATCGACTTGCTAAAAGGAATTGACAAAGAGAAGCGCCCTATGGGCTTGCCTATAAGGAATTAATGAAATGAAGCGCCTTATGGGCTTGCTACGAGAAATTAGCGAAGAGAAGCTCTTTATGGGCTCGCTAAAAGAATATTGGTGAAGAAAAGTGCCTAATGGGCTCACTAAAAGGAATCGATGAAGAGAAGCACCCTATGGGCTTGCTAAAAGGATATTGGTGAAGAACAATGCTAGTAGGCTTACTAAAAGAAATTGGTGAAGGAAAGCACCTTATGGGCTCGCTGAAACCCCTAAAGAGAGATGGAAGTGCTCTCTAGGCTTACTGGAAGGGAAATTGGTAAAGAGAACCACCTTACGGGCTCACTAAAACCCTAAAGAGAGATTGATGAATATGGAAGCACCCTATGGGCTCGCTAAGACTCTAAGAGAAAATCACGAAGGGAAGCACTTTATAGGCTGGCTAAGACCCTAAAGGAGGGCATTAAAAATGGATTGAAAGATGGCACATTGCTTTAGAACCTTGAAAAGGGAGGATTAAAGATGGGATAATGCTCTAAGAGCTAGCTAGAATCTAAAAAATGGTGAAAGATGTAAGGGAAATGAAATTTGTTTGAAAAACTTCTTAACTTGAAGAAATATTTATAGACAAAGAATTTGGTAAAAACCATTTATGATGAAAGAGACATTAGGAATAGGCCCCTTGATTTGAAAAGAGTTAATGAACGTAAAAAAACCTTCATCAATGAGAAAAACCCAAACTTTGTGGTCAACTTAAATGGTATGACCACATTAGAAAAAAGTAGATGACATGAATTAAAAGCTTAGCCACTTAGGTCGATATTGACTTAGAATAAATCTTTGTAGCAAGCCTTTACTTTCTCTCTCTTTCTTTTTCTTTTTTTTTTGTCTTTTTTATTTTCTTTGAAAGTTTGATAACAAGTAAAAACCCTCCTTTAATAATCACATGGGGCCTCTTATATTCTTCCTGACCTTGATGCTAAGCTACTTAGTGAGGCCTTCTGATTTCAAACACCTATTTTTTAAGGAAAATGTAACTCATGAGTAGTTTAGTTGAAGAGGACTTCCTTGCAAACTCTTGGTCCAAATTATACTCTTGACTATAGTCCCAAAATTTATGGTCCACTTTGCAAGTGATACACCTTGGCCAACCTGTTAAGCCTTTTTTGGTCTAACATTGTGAATTTAGGCTTTTAGTCAAAGGGTTTCAAAGATGACTGATGAGAAGGCTCATTTTGAAAGATTTACTTATTCATCATAGGTGTACAAGTCAAGAACCTTTAGGAAAAATTAGAACTATGCTTGGTCTAGTTTAAAAAACAATTTTCATCTAAGATAAATTATTCTTGTGATTAGAAGAACTTTTATTAGGTAAGAGTGGTATTGAAGGGAGGGAGGCCTTGTGTTTATGATAGATGAAGGGGGCTTTGAGTTTATGATTTAGGATGAGTGTGAATGGTTTAGGTTGGGCATAGGCATAAAGGCTTTTGTGTTTCTTAGGAATTTTTAAGCTTTAATTAAGGGCCTTATGTCTTATAGGCTTTCCTTAGTTAAGAGGCTTTTCTTTGGTTGGGTTTTTTTTCTTACATATAAACCTAATTTTCCAGTCTTTTTCTCTTCTTTTTTTCTTTTCTTTTCTTTTTTCTTTATTATTTCTTCTTCTTTTTTTATTAATTAATTTACCCCATTATTTCTTGTTGTTCTCTCTTTTTTATTAGCCTCAATAATGATTATCTTCAAAGAGATTTAAGGCCCTAAATCCATGGATTTCAAGCGTATGAACTTGGGTGAAGTATGTATAAGCTTAAGGTGTTTAAAAAAGGAATTGGCTCTTCTTCATTTAAAAAAAAAATAACTTATTAGAAATAAAAGTCGTTTTTTATTTAACATTACTTAAGCAAGCATAAACCAATTTTATGCTTCTCTTCTAATTAATGATCTTAACCTCTGAATTGCCTCATTGTGGGATAGTTCTTGATGGGGTTTAAATTTGAAAATTCTTCAAATTGGTCCAACGGGGTTAACAATGGATAGTTGTGTTTAAAATTTGAAAATGAATGACTCCTTCATTTTAATCTTTGTATCAAATTCAAAGTGGACCTCTTTTAAGGAATATGTCTAAAACATCCTTACCACAATGTCACTCATCTTCAGTTAAGTAAATTGTCTCCTCCAAGTCCCTTAGGCTTGTTTTCTCTCACTCATCCTTGCCTCTTTTCTTCTTGGGCCAGCTTCACTATTTGGGCTTAATATTGGACATCAAGTGTTGAAATCTTCTATCTAATGGGCTACATTACTATTTCTAGGTTTGTAATGCTCTTTTGTAGCGTATCTACCATTGTTAGGCCATTTGATGTGCCATCTTTTCTAAGAAGGAGATCTTGTTATCAGTTATGTGAACCTGATTGGAAGAATTATTTACCAATTAGTAACTTTCCTTTTCTTTTTCCCTTTTTATTTTTGTATATGTGCATATGTTTTTTTTTTTTTTTGTGAGAGATAAATATAAATTTTATTTTACAGAAACCGAGAAAATAAACGAGTCAATTATTTAGATTTCCTTAATAGGGAGAGGAGATTGGTTAGATGAGTCTTATCAAAGCATTTATTTACAAAGAAGGAGAATGAAGAATGTTAAACTAAAAGGAAACCTATTATTGTTTTGAAGAATCAGAGAACAAAAAACAAGGGAAGAAGGCCTAACACTTATTCTCAAAACTTAACATTTATTTTATGCTCTCTAGATATGAATTAGAAAAACCCTAAACTAAGTCTCTCAAATGAGCCTTAAGGTCCTCCAACATTTCATGGGTTTTCCTAGTAACCTGTCCTAGAAGGGCTCTTAAGGCTCGGTTGTGAGCTTCAAAGAATTCAAGTTTCTCCTTTAGATAGGCAATTTCATCCTTCAGTTGTTGCTTACGAATTCTAAGGATGTCTAATAGCTTATCAGTTCTTTGATTATTTGCTTGGTTATTTGCCATTTTATGCTTAAACATTTTATAATCAAGAATAAGTTATTAATGAAACAAAAGAATGTACATGGAAATATGTAGATGTTAGGATTTTTTGGGTTAATACATTACTCCTTAAGTTGTAACCTTACTATTACTTTCAAAAATTGATTGCATTAAAACTCTTGAACGTTAGTAGTGTTACAATTTTTTAGTAGTATATTAACTTAAGCTCGAAGGGGAGTATATACAATTAGGGTGGGTTATAAAAGGTCCTTAAGCTTTGTGACCTCATTTGTTTTTAGAAAACACTTTCATTGGTCACACCACAGCTTAAGTGGGGTAGTCTAATCAACCCCAAGTAATGGTTACACCACTATACTCGAAGCCTATACAATAGCTTCCCTCTTAGGATCCTAAGACGGCTTGGGTCTGATCACATCTATCTTACATCTTTGATGTAATCATTCCCTCCATGTCCTTAGTATAATGCATGTGAAAATGAATATGGTAAAAAAAAAAAAAACATATATTTACATGGAATAAATAAACAAACAAATGACAAATAAATAAATAACATGGGTATTTTAAAAGGAAAATTTAATTTCAGATATTTTAAGTGATTAACCTTCTTGACATTCGCCAGCGGAGCTGCCATCCTATTGAGCCTGATTTTTTTCGGTTTTTATAATTTTCCTTAACCTGATTAGTATTAAACCATAACTCATTTAATACTAACCCTCGATTGGGAGTTAAGAAAAACTCAGTTTTTAAACGTATTTTGAAAATTCTTTGGAGTTGCCATTGGACTAGAGTCAAGAAAAAGTGGGTTAAGTTAAATTGATTAAGTAAACTGATTTAACCTAACCATTGATCCACTTGAAAAACGAATCTCTAGAAATGATTTTTTGAAAACTAGAAGATCGAGTTGGGGAGCTACCCTTTTAAGCCTTTATGGGTACTACTATTAACTTTCCAAATTCAGATTTTACTTTCAATATTGCCCTTTTAAAAATGAAAGTCAATCACCAACTAATGAATTGGATTTTATTCTATTAGATTGGAAAAATTAAACTAAATTGGAAAAACATAAGTTTCTTCGTTTTTTTGCATCATCCTTATAGTGCTTATATACCTACTATTCGAGATTAGACATACGTAGTTATTTATTTATTTATTTTTTTTGTAAAATTTTAGGTGGGTAAGTTGATTTTAGTGTTTTTTGAAAAATGTTAGGTTTCCATTTTTAACTCGGTTTGAGTTATTAAGGAAAATTTTCTAAAAGGGCCATAAATTATTTTGTTTACATTTTGAAAGTTTCAAAGATCCTAATTTCAAAAAAAAGGGTTGATTTATGTCACTTATTTGGAAAATAGTTTTTCTAAGTGATAAAATGTTTTGATTTTTATTATTTATGTTTACTTTATTTTATTTTGTTTTTATTAGTTATTGTTTAAGTTTTAATTAGGAGTATAAAAAAAACTAACTAAACTATTTTGTTTGTTTTTTTCTTTTTTCTTTTTTTTCTTTTTTTTTTTAGATTATAGTTAGAATAGATTTAATAGAAAATAAAATAAACATACGAAAAAAAAGAACAAAAGAAAACTAAACCTAAGAGCTTGCACTGGTTAGATCTTCAACGAGCGAATGGGTCGGGTTCTAAGTCCTCTCTAATAGCAATGACGGGAGGGTGTAATTCTAGCTCTTTAGGACACCAAAACAAGCGGGCGAGGAGTTTTTCATGAGTTTTATATTGGATTGGGGGGTAAGGGGTAGGGTAGTAGGGAGGATGCTGAGGTGAATGGTGGTCGTTTGGTGACTTGTCGGAGGGAGGTGGTGGCGGTGATGTTGGCTTAGTGTCAATGGGAGTTGCTGGGTGCATGGTAATTGTTGGGTTCGAAAGCTAGTGGTTAGGTGAGTTCAACTATGGTGGTAAGGTGACTTGAAAGTGGCTAGGGAGAGAGAATTACAAAGAGAGAGTGAGACTCACAATCAAGGGAGAGAGAGAGATTAGGAGGAAGTGAGAGAGAGCTTTTTGAGTGGGAGTTTTGTCGATAATGTGACAAGGAAGTGTACTTTAATACTTACTTAAGTTTGGGCAAGCTTGGCAAGTGTGCTAATGGTCAAATTGGCCATTAAAACACTTCTTAGTCAAACTTCAAATTTAAGGAAAAAAGCTCAATTTATGTGTTTTTTGATTGTTTGAAATGATGCACTTGCCTCAAATGTCAAGTAGAAGCTTCCATTCCTATCCAGCTTTACTCAAATTTGGTTAATTTCGTCAAGTGCTAAAATCTTGGTTTGTGATTTTTTTTTATTTTTCAAGCTTGATTTGGCCATACAAATGACTATGATTAGATGTGTAATAAGCACTTATTCATACCATCCTGCGTGGTCTTCGTGATTTCACCATTTATTTGGTGAAATCATGAAGGAATATGGATCAAATATCGATGAAAAGTAGGGTGGTTAGGTATGTTTCACACAAGAAACTAAGAGAGAAAAGGAAATGGTGAGAAAGAGATGGGAAAAACTATACTGACCAATAGCAAGCCGACATGTGTCCAATTTAAAAAAAAAATAAAAAATAGAAGGCGTTAAGCGCCCCTCTTGAGAATCAAACTTAGGTATCCTTCGTGTGTACAAGTGGTTTTTCCCTTAAGCCATTGACTTGTGCTTTGTACATATATGCAATCAAATTACATTTATGAACTAGGATAGCTAAGGTTAGATTTAAATTTTAACTTAGGCTTAATATTTTTCCACTCCTTTAATTATTTAAGGCCCGTAAAAAACACTAAGCTTAGAAAACAAAATTGTATTTTATTTACTTAAGAAAGATTCCTCTAAATCTTTTATTTTTTTTTATTTTTCAAAATTTTATAATTTTTTTTTTCTAATATTTTCTAATAATTAATTTTTTGTAGTTTTTTAATTTATATATTTTTTTGTGTTTATTTTTTCATAAATTTTCTATTTTTTATTTGTAGCTTTCTAATTATTTATTTATTTGTTTAATTTTTTTTCTTTTGTGCCTTTTCCCTAAATTAGAACCCTTTTACTCAATTCTAAAAACAAAAAATTTAAAAATAAAAGGGGAAGCAAAAATAGGATATCTACACAATTTATTATAATATGTGTTGATAATGTCGTCTATGGTTACTAACATATCTCAATCAACCATTTCCAATAGTGGCTGTTGCATTTGAGTCCTAGAATCTATAGGAGATTCTTCTTATTTCCATCTAAAAGTCAACCAAGCATTCCAAAGCAAGGTCTTATGATTCTGTTAAGTAAAACAATAATCAATGTACTAATAAGTTTATATAGTAGTTTATTTATCCCTAAGTGTTAATAATCGTATATATATATATATATATATATATATATATATATAATTAACTAGCATCTAAAGCTTTTACTACCCATTTACTACCTACACTCACTCATCCTATGATGTCTATCAAAATTTTAATTAAGACGCTTTAGAGACGATTCCTAAGAACCATACTTTGATACCAATAGAGAATTGTCATACCCCGAATGATGTCAAGTTGTAACAATAAGTTGTGTATATAAATTTCATGTTAGAAACTATCTACTTAGTCATTAGCATAATTCCGACGTACACAAAGCTTATACGACAAACCGCTTTGAAGTATTCACAGTTTCACAAATATACTAACTTCTATATACATAAAAAACTTATATTTATAATAAGTTTAGGTATAGAGTAGTTATAAAAGTACATGAGTGCGTAATACAACTCAAATGTCGGAATCTAGCTAGATTGTCTAGGTAATTTAGTTGATCCTAAGAAACCAAAAAGTTCCAAAAACATAATTCTTCATTAGTTCTTTCTTATTCTAGCCATAATACAACCTTTTTGCACACCTAGAGATGATCCTCTTGCAACATATATACTTAAAACCTAGAAGTAAATCTAAAGGGGAGTGAACAAACCACAGCTAAGTAAGGGTATAGGAGGCAAAAAGTATATACAATTGAGCAATACAACTAAGTGATTAAGCAATCATTATGTGTAATGCATGAACAAGCAATGTATCATCCGCATAACATATTTAATCAGTCATGAGGTTAGAGAAATTACACTCGCTTTAACCTAGGTTGAAGAGTTGCAATATGACGGCCACAACACCAATCATAAATGCTACGATGCCCTCTTATGAAAAATTTTGGGCTTGTGTAATGAAGACTCTAGCTTTGCTTGTGACTACCTTTGAATCCAATACCCCCAATCTCATCATGATCTTCTCTCTTATCACTTAGTTTGATCGAGGGTGGAGAAAGCTTAGCTTACTATACTTCGTTGAAGGCATCAAAATTAACTAGAGAAACCTAAACATCCCTTAGTAGGATGTGATGTATGTTTATTTATAGTTATAGTGTGTGTTTCAATTAATCCAGTCAAGGGTGATCAACTAATTCATAACACACTAAACAAGGTCAAGCAATACAGCAAAACATGTAGCTCAGTTACCAATTAGTATCTCAGCAACCAAGCATAGGTATAGCATGCGCATAAATAACTATTGACAACCGCAAGCAAGCATACACTTCAATATCTACAAATCTTACTTGTACTAAAGTTCACTCCAATAGGTATGTAGCGTTAGTGATCTACTCACTCAGAAGTCCTATATATATACAAAAAACTCATATTTAGTTTTCGTAAGATTTACGAAAACGTTAGGGTTTTATGTAATTCTTTGTATTATCTTATAACTTAGTTGAAAAACTATTTAGATAGTTATTTTATTGAAATTACAAACACATACACACACACACACACACATATATATATATATGTAAACTGATACGTGCATCCAATACACCTAAAGCATATATAACCTTCATACTCTCATTTAATTATAGTTTATCTAATATAGATACACATATGCATGTATATGTACCTAAAGGGTGTTATTTATGTATTAATACAAATAATATATATATATACACACACACACACACACACATATACGCATTCACTTTAACTATCATATTTCACTATATAGATTTTATTAGATTATTTAATATTAAAAAATATACATAATTACATTACTACTTATAATATATCATTTCAACTATTTCGAAATGTATACTTTATTGGCTAAATTACATTTCAATTATGGAAAGGTTGTCATAAGAAGATATTTTTTGTAATATCATAGAAAATACCAATTTTACTACCTAAAGTCATCGAATTAGTGAATTCGTTTGAACTCAATGATTCATATTATAAGTTCTATTCAAAAGACACTTTCTAAAGGGCACTTTTAGTCTTAGTATACATGTAAACCCATATAATAAGTAATATCACATTAATATCATATTATCTAATTAAAATATACTTTTTACATAAACTTCAAGTAAAATATGGTAAAACATGCATTGTCTACCCTTAACATGCATATATCATAACTTGGTTCATATAATATTATGAAATATAACAATAAAAACATGTAATCAAATCTTATCAGAGTATGTATAATTATGATTTAATTAAATGATTAACATATTTTATCCTAACATTAATAAAACATGTCTTGGTTATTAATTTAAGCTATTTAACAAGGAAAATTCATGGTAAATAGCACAAATCATCAAATAATTCTATAAAAATTCCTATAAACTTAGAAAACTATATAGAATTTAACAACAACTTGTTTTATTCAAATGTGATTATCACCTAATTTGGTAAAATATATTATTGCCCTTAAATCATTGCTAATTAAGCAAATAATATTATTTATATGTAAAAAAATTTCTAATAGGTTCTAGCATCATTAAAAATGTCTAGAAGTCATCAAGTACCACTTTCACTAAATATTTTTTTAATTAAACTCAAATTTTATCGATTTTTTAGGCTAAAAAATACAAAAATATTAATCATATATGAAATCAAAATTGGGTTATATATCATTAAATTAGATGTAATTGGAATCCTATATAAAAGTTTTGAGATCAAAACAATATCATTTGATATATTTATTTTTAATTTGAAAATTTGGATAAATAGTACCTTTCTTAAGGAAGTATGTAAAATATTTAAAATTTTATCAAAATAATCATCCTACATGAAAATACATCTAAAATAACCAACGAATTAATTTTTCCCTAATTTTCCTAATAGATTTAGTATATTTTTTAGAAAATAGGGAAAAGTAAGGCAAGAAATTAAACTTGCTATTTGTTGAAGCTCCGGCCACCATTAGTCAGTAAATGGTTGTCAATAATGCTAAGTGGTGGGGGTTCTATCAAGGTTTGAGGGGATTCAATAGTAAACTTCCATTTAGCTTAGGAACTAACATAGGTCAATGGTTCTCCTATTTTTTCTATTTATTTTTCCTAATTTCTAATAATTTCTCTTGTTTTTTCTTTAAGTGTTCTTAAGTTCTAAAACATGTAACTAAAGTCCTAATGTCTTATTTATAGTGATTAGGGTTGACCAAATTTTTTCGTTAGTCATTAAGTATTTTTCTTCTTTTAATTTATTTATTCTTTTAAGTAAAAGTAAGTAGGAAGTGGCACTTTTCTTTTGATTTGCTTTTGATTCTGTTATTTGATTAATTTCCAAGTTGCCACGATTGATTCCAACAATTCCCCAAGTGGTTTAGATAAGTTTTGATTAATTTTTGATGTAATTTTAGTATTTTAGGCATTATCCATTAATATATTAGAGGTTTTACTAATATACGTGTAGATATCTCATATATTTGTTACATGTAATGACTAATTATCTTTATTAGGTTATGTTTCACTCATATTTTTAATTTTTACAATATATTTACATTCCAAATTTTTGAACTTACATCTACTTTACTTATATTTAGTGACTTTATATTTTAGGGGTATATTTATTATATATGTCAGGCATATTCATGAAAATGTATATATATATTTTTATATAGTATTTTATGTGATATTATTCACTTGTATAGCTTAAATAACTTATCTTTAGGGTCTCTTTGTGTTATGGGTTTGGTTTTTGGTGTTCTGACGAGTTTTACATTTTATTGAATAAGTATATTTTTAAAGTTAAAATTAGGGTTTTATGAAATTATATTTAAAATCTAACTTCACTAGGTTATTTCTACTAACTCTTCTAACCTAATCATAAAGTGTGGGCTCAATCAGATAAATTTTCCTAAAGGCCTTAAATCTAAATATAGTTGCCCTAAAAACAATTTTAGGAGCTCATAGAAGAATTATCAAGCTTTGACAAAATTAAATGAAGTAAGACGTCAAGGCTTCATAGATCTTGACACATTAATAGAGCATTGTTGGAAAAGCTTGCTTAGAGAGTACACTCAAATTCGAAAGCTATGTGAGTTAAGCTTTCGAAGGGTATATATTTTCCAAAGTTAGATTTTTTACATGCCAAAAAGAATCCTCAAGGATGGAATAGTAACTTAGTCAGTCTTGAAAGAATTAGAAATGTGCTTTGTTTGCATATTGGAAGTGCAGAGAGTGAAAATATGGAAAGACCCTTAGATACTTAAGTTGTAACATTACTCTTTATATCCTAGGAGAGTGATTAAGGACCTTGAAGAGTTGAATATTTGTGATGGAATTAATATGCTAAGCAAGTTTGTGAAATTTGTCACCATAGTTGTCAAAATCACAATTTTACACATGTTAAGTTCATAGTTTTAGGAGGCTTTTTCAAGTTAAATTGCGTGTAAAATCGTTTTCTTGTAGAAATTTACATTTTTAACCAATTTTATATGTCAAACTCAGTAGAAACTTATATTTTCAATCGAATTTATTGATTATATATATATGAGTTGAATGGGCCAAATATAATATATATATATATATAATTACGCTTCTACTAGCCTATTAACTATTAGGGCATTAAATCATCTTTTTAATCCTATTCTAGTTTTTTTTTTCCTCTTTCTCTCTCTCCTAGTCCACCATTTGATATTCATATCCTTTTATTAGGTTTTAACACCAATAGAAAGGATTATAAGGAAAACTAGATATTTAAGCTTATACTATTAAAAACTTAAAATGAGTTGAAAAATTTGGTTCTCTTTAATTCATTGCTTTCTTCGAATCAAATAATGGAAAAAAAATTTAGTTTGACTCTACTTGTCACTCTTCAATGAATGTTAAATTATAAATTAAGAATTTTATATGGAAAAAGAACTCAATTTCTTCATTTCGTTATTTCCATCATATATTTTAAGTACTTTATAACTACTATAAGCATATTTATAGCTTTTTAAAGGTTATTTTACATAAGTTGTAAAAACTTACATTTTTACGTTTCAATTTTGTGTTCCAATTCTAGAGACTTCAGTAATTCTAGGTAGATTCGTAAGTTTAACAACCTCATTTGTCAACTATTACGCACTTACTGTCAATAGGGAAGAAGGAAGCCATTATGCGAATTCCTTTATCCTTTGAGCATAGAGAGGATGAATTAGTTTAGATGAAAGAGAAAAGTAAGGTCTATTCGGTTAAATATGATTGCCATAGAATGCATTAGCTAAATAGCTTGAATGAATCAAATAATGCACCATCTTCTTTTGTTCTTCATAAATGCTTTTGGAAATTCTTATAGAACTTAAAATGTTGGCCTAAAGATAAACTCCATTTATAGATGATTTGTAAAACTTCTCTTGCTACTAATTCAAAATTTTTTCATAAAAATTATGAGATGACTTTTTTTGTCCATTTTGTAACGAGGAAGAAACAATGGAGCTTTTTTTTTTTTTTTCTTCATTGTAATTGGATGAAGGTTATTTGGATTGGATGCTGTTTGATGTGTGTTGATAATTTTCCTACTTTGAGATGTAACAGATGGCTATGTAATGTCAAAGAGTTTTGCCAATCCATGGGTAATGTAAAGAATCAACATTCCATTTTTTTACCAAAATTTATATCGCAATGTAGAAGATATGGGAGCAAAGGAATGACTATATTTTTAATGAAGCAAAACCTAATTTCATTAGAGTCGTTATAGTGATCAAGAGAGAGTTGAAGTATATTACTAAGCTAAAAGAACGTCAGGAGCAACTTTTCAACTCAAGTGCAATTAGGAATCTCTCTAATGAAAATAATCCTTATATGTTACAAAGAAGGCTATTAGTAGAGTGCAATGAAATGGTAAGGGAAACTTACTATAAGAACACAATGGTAGATGTGGGTATATATAATTGAGATTATGCCTTTGTTTCATTAGTAGTAAACAAGAATGTGCATGAGATATCAAGCTTTATTGAAATTGTATCATTGAATTGTCAACACTGATGGGTAATTTTGGACTATAAGCTCCTAAGGCCCATTCTGACCTCTATGGACCATAGGCTGACCTATCCTAGCCTAAGACCGATTTGAAGTAATTTGAATCCCAGTCTTAGGAGACCATCCATTGTATAACCGACCTCTATCATCCTTAGACTTCTTAAAGGTCAGGACGGTCTCGATCCCTATTATATGGTTTAGGCCCATGGAAGCCATGCCATAAGAAGCCATGTTATAGGGACCTCGAACCTCAATGGTGCTTCCAAGAGCTTGGATCTCCAATACTAAGGAACACCTTGGAAGCAACGTTTCGTAGGAATAACTAAAGGTGTTATGTCACCTCTAAGAATCTTGGACTTGTATCTATTTAGAAGATATACTTGCCTAATTAGGCAAAGATATACATCTATCCATACTCCCTCCTTAAATCTATAAATGGGGATCATACTCTACAAATAAGACACCTTATGTACATACCATAAGCCCTCTTACTTTCTTTCATTGAATCCAATTGACATTAACTTAATCATCAGAGTAACCATGTCAGGAAACTCCCTAGTGCCTACTAATCATGTTTTCTCTTTAGATATAGGCTTTCTTTAAGGCCCAAAGCAACCAACCTCTATTGGTGAAATTTAGGCGACAACACTTGGTACCATATGTAGGAAATTATTCCATTCATGATTGATAGTTTTTTGCATCTTGAACAAAAATCTTGAGAGTAAAATGTTAAGAACCAAAAGATCTAAGCAATATGAACCAATAGATTCAATGGCCATAAAGAAATTGAGGCCATCGATAGCCAAGTGGTTATAAGGAAGGAGATGCTCGAGATAGGGAAGTTTAAGGTAGCAAAGATGCTGTCATGGCGACAGGTGGGGGTAACCCCTTACAAAATCCCCAGCTAGCTTAAATGGCGAAGTTGGTGAGCAAGTTGATAGCCTAGAATGATGAACTTTAAACCTTTAATGCTCAAATGGTTAAACAAAATGAGTTGATTAAGGTGTTCATGGTAAAATTGCTTGGAAGAAGGAGATTCTGACACTAATGTTCCTATGCTTCTCGAGAAGGCAATTAGAGCCTCAGTAGTTCTCACTTCCATGACTCTATATCTAATCGCTGGGCTCTTCGCTGGCAAAAGAACTATTATAACCAAGAAAAGAGCCAAACGTAAGTAGGCAAAAGTGAACCATTGATAGTTGTAATAGAGATTGGAAGTTAGAGTGCCCTATTCACAAACAACCCAAAGAGAAGGCAAAAACTCCTTAAGTAGATTAATCGATTGAAGGTGGTAATTACAATCAACTCACATATTTGGTTGCCAAGAAGACGTTTGGCACCTACAAGAGTAAAAAGCCAAAGGGTGTAGCTTTGAGTGTTGATAAAGAAACTTCGTTCTCTTGGAAGATCCAAGAGCAACTGCTCCCAACTAGCAAAAAAGCTCCTGATGCTTGAGTTATACGATAGGATTACTGGCTCAAAGGACTACTTAATTTATTTTCAAACTTTAATGGACTTACATGGCGTTAGTGATGAGGTGTGATGTAAGGACTTCTCGAGTATTCTTCGAAAGACCACATGTACATGGTTTAATAACCTATTGGAAAATTCGATCTCTAGCTTTGATGAGCTCATTAAGGAGTTCGTCTTCCATTTCCAAGCAAGTAAACCTATGCTGAAGGATAACTCTTTGCTATTCCTTATCTAACAATAGAAGGAAGAGTCCCTCCAATCATTCATTGACCAGTTTAACAAAACAATAGTACCACAGCTGAATGAAAGGGTTACTATCCATATAGCAACCTTAAGAGTCAATCTCGATGGTGGTTTCTTTAAGTCCATAATGTTCTACTCAAGTTTTAGAGGAAGACTTAGAGGTACATTGATTAAGAAGATAAAATTTGTAGTTGACTAAAGTTGGCTTAGGAAAGTTGGATAAGGGAAGAGAAAAGTAAAGGGGCTCGGTAAAGGATCTCATGGATCCTAGAGTAGATAACAAGGCTCCAAGGACTGAAAGATATTTGATCTAATACTGAGCTTCAGTCAGCATATTCCCCTTACCATGCCAATAGGAGACATTTTCACAAAGGTACAGAATCTCAATTTACTACCAAAGCCCGAGAGGATGAAGATTAGGTCTAAATACCTTGAAAACGACAAATGATGTGACTTTTACCAAGCCATCAAGCACAATATGTATGAACATTACCCACTTAAGAATGTGTTGGAACATGCTATCCAACGTGAGTACTTGCATGAGTATATTGCTAGAGGAGAAGAACTAAGGAAGACAACCATGTAGTGAAGATCGTGATTATAGATGTTGAAATAGGCCCCCCAATGGCATCATTATTACCACAATGGGAGGCTCACACCCTTAGAGTAGATCAAATTTCTCAAGCATGTAGTTTACTCGAAATGGCAAGAAAGTTTATGAGGTCAATAGGAAGAGGCAGAAGATCGATACCCCTATCTCCTTCATAGGAGATGACCTTTGGGGTTTAAAACCTTGCACTAGGATGGCCTAGTGATTGAAACTTGTGTTAAGAGGTTTGAAGTTCAATAGATGATAGTAGAATATGGAAGCTTAATAGACATCATCTTTAAGCATACCTATGATTGGATGAGAAAAAAACTCCTAAGCTAAATAAAGCCCTATCACCACAATCTGATCTACTTCAACAACTAAATTGCACACCCTAAAGGCATAATTATACTTAACAAGAAGCTTGGGGGTAATGATAACGTAGCCACATTCCTAGTGAAATTTTTAGTTGTACACTATAAGTCCCTCTTCAATGGGATCCATAGGTGACCAAGCATGAATGCCTCTACTTTGAGTTTGGAGGCAAATTTCCAAACCCCCATTAGATTTAGGATATGTTGAAGTAACCAAGCTTTATCTCGGGAACTCTACACTAAAACCTTGAAAAGGGATAGTGTTCTATCCTTAGAAACTAAGCCATAGCAAAAGTTGACCAAGAAGAGGCTGAGCCCAAGTGAAGGAACCGAGGAGATCCACTTTGGTAAAGATGTTACATATACTATTCATAGTGATAAAGACTTGTTAAAGGACTAGAAGACAAGGCTTATCAATATCCATCGAGCTGATTTGAACAAGTTTGCATGGTTACTATTTGAGATGTAGGTAATTGATGTCACTTTCAATATAAGAGAAATCATAATAGTCCTACCGTATAAACTAACCTAAAATAGAAGCTAACATCGCAATTGCTATCATAGATACAGTTTATACAAGGCATATACGATTTAACTAGCTTGAAGCATCTAATTTGACACTTGTTCATAATCAAACCTATAGTATAGCTTTTTAAAACACTTGTTAAAGAAAACTTATTGTCTAATAATACAATAGTACTTATATAAGCATTTCCACATATAGAGTTATAATTTATACTAAGAGTTTACAAAAACTATAGGTCTTAAAGTCTATTTACAATCAGATAAGAAACCAGTGGGCATCTTAGGGATTCCCAATTAATTTCTTCAAAACAAAACGAAAATTCAAAAAGCCCAGATTCAGTTGGTCCTCCTTTCCTCACTTTCCCAACCAACTACGCACTAACCTAGAGGTGATTATATCTATGTATCATGAAACTTCTACTCATCACTTGCAAAAGAGTTTATAAGGATGTAAGCATAATCAACTTGGTAAGCGGGATAGAGACAGAAGAGCATCGTATAATCATAAATAAGGTTACTAATTATAATAAAATGCAATACAATCAATCATTTGAAACATCATATAATGTTATCTGGTCCATTGTAAGGTAAGAAAAATTACATTTGCTCTAACTCGGATTAAGGAGTTTATCGTGACTCAAATCAAACCAAACCCAAGCTTATATAATGGAGAACACCTTCCTCCCATAACCACCTTCGAACTATGCCCCCCTCCCCCCTTACTGCAACCTCCTCACTTGTTGGTAGTTAGTTTGATACTCCTAATCGTTCTCCTAATAGGTTGCTATGTATGTCCAGTTACGTTAGTAGTCAGATCACTACTAATCCCATTTAGGGGTGACTAAACAAGTATACAAAAAAATATTACTATGAAATAATATAGAATAGCATGTCAAGGAGTTCAACTCATATCACAAACAGAATACCAATCACATACATAGGATGTATACAAGTAGCTAATTTAAAACCACAATCAAGAGCACTCTTAAGCGACCAAATACTTTGGTAAAGTTACGATCCCAACTTACTTATCTTGTTGTTGGCTGCAGAAGTTCATATTGTTGATGTTCTACTCACTAAGAGATCCTATATGTATACCAAAATCTACATTCAGTTTTCATAACATTTACAACAATATTAGGGTTCTATCTACTCTTTGTATTAAGTTATATGCACATATATATATATATATAGAGGTATATTAGTATTCCTATAGGATTGAGTATAGTTTTATTATAGTTTGGTTGTATGTTATATTAAGTTAGTAAACATTAACAATATACATGATTATATTATTACTTATAGTATATGGATTCGATCACATCAAAATGTACATTTAATCAGTCAAGTTATGTTTTAATTCTGATAAAGTCATCATAGTATGTATATTTTCATAATATCATGGGGATATCTGTTTTATTACTAAGAACTATCTAATTTTAGTAAAAGTGGTTTCATCAAGTTCGTACGAACTCGGCAATACGTAATACGAGTTCTATTTCGAGAGATGACATATAAAGGGTATTTTGAGGTTCTATTATATCCTTATAACAAGTGTTATCATATTATATCCATATTATATAAGTATATTATATTTTATATAATTTCCAAGCATAACTTAGTAATTTGTGTAATGTTTAATCCTAACACACATATATCATAGCTCAGGTCATTTAATTATCACAAAATATGATGGAAACTCGTCCTAACCAAATTTGGTCAATATGAATATGTATAGGATTTATTCAAATATTTATCAAAATTTAGCCCAATATTGAAATAGTTAGGATCACCATATAATTTCTTGAAATTTTCACAGAGTAAGAAAAATATAGGGAATTTATCCAACCATTTGTTTTATGCTATCGAGTTCATTGCCTATATATGTAAAATTAAGTTTTTAAACCTAAATTATGATTATTTAAGCAAATAATTATTTTTTTATGTAAAATTATTATTTTTATACAAAATTTATTCCATTATGTCCTGACATGTTTATAAGTATCCGAAAGTTATTAGATATCAATTAATTCTATAAGGAGAAATTCATCTCATAATTTACCTTATTTTTTAGCCATTTCTAAGGTTAAAAAATACAATAAATACTAAACACATATGAAATCAAAATTGGGCTACATAAAAATTAACTAGATATAATATGTATCAAAACAACAAAATTTAATATATTTATTTTAGATTTGAAAATTCAAATGAATAATAAATTTGTTAAGTAAGTATATAAAATAATAAAAAATCTCACCAAAATAATTATACCACATGAAAATATATAAAAAAGGACCTAGAAATAAATTTTTTCATAATTTTCCTAGTTAATATAATATTTCTAGAAATTATATAAAAAATAGGGTAGAATTTCAACTCACATGTTTATTGGAGCTTTGGCCACCATTGGCCAATAGGACTATGTTAGCCGTGCTAGGTGGTGGGTGGGTTACTAGGAGGTGATAGGCCTTAATAGTAGAATATCATTCAGGTGTGGAACTATGCTAAGGTTATATGTGCTCTGTTTTTCCTATTTATCTTCTAGTTTTCTAAAATTTTTTCACAAATTTTTCTTTAAGTGTTCTTAAGTCCTAAATGTCTAAAATGAAGTTAGGAATCATGTTTATACTAGTTTATATTAGATGTGATTTTTCTTCATTATTAAGTAATTTTTTTTCTTATATTTTGCCTTTTTCTTTTTCAAATTTTGAAGCATGAGGTATTAGATTCTTTATTAATCCAACTTTTGATGCATCACTTGATTAGTTGCTAAATGGCCCAGTGAATTTTGGATTTTTCCTTGCTGTTTGGATAGATTTTGATGATTTTTTTATAAAATATTAGTATTTTAAGGCTATTATATTAATATTTAGTAATTTTGCTAATATACGTGTATATATCACATATACTTGATGCATGTAATGTATAATTATACTCATATAATTATGTTCCATTCATGTGTTTTATTTTTAAGGTATATTTTCTAATTAATTTTGTGAATTTATCACTTATTATATATATATAGATATAGATATAGACTCTTATCCTGATTTGGATATTGAAGACCTTGGAGCTCTTGAGTTTATACCTTCAATTTCTAGCTTTTCAGTCGGCAATCTAAAGAGATTAGAAACCAAGGTGGTTGAGTTAAGGAAACTCAAAAGGGGATCATCGAGCTCTTAAAGAATATAGCCACCAAAGTGAAAGCGGTTATACTTTCCTGTTTCTCTCGTCCCTAAACTCAGGAGGATGCTGGTCCCAATCAAACTTCAATTCCCCCACCAAGGCTAGCTCCCCAAGAAGAAGGAGGAGATGAAGAGTCTAAAAAGGAGGACTCTGGTGATGATGAGGACGAGTCAAATGAAGTCAATAGTGATGATGAAGAAGGCATTGAAGAAGCTTAGCAAGCACTGGTTGGCCAAGATGCATAGGAAAGGAGTGAGGAGGATGAAGACAAGTCATGCAAGGAGATAGCCGCTGATGATGACTAATTTCTTTCTTGTTATTTTCTTTTGTTTTCTTTTGATGTGTTTTGTTGGTTTAGGATCACTAGTTCGTTGAGAGCTTACTTTTATTGATGTGTATTGTTATGGAGACTTTCATATCATGAGCTTATCATCTTTTGTTTTGTTTTGTTGTTTTGTCTTGATGGTCAGGTGTATGTTGTTCAAGTTATCCTGGTATTGGAAGATATACTCTCTGATCATTTAAGAATCAATGAATTACTCGAACTTCATGTTTCAGGGAAGGCCAATTGATAGGATTCCAGGCATCAACCCAACGACATGCCAGGCTTCGGATTACATGGGAGGCTTGCTCACGATCTCCGTATGAATGGAAGACCTATTTATGTGTTCTATCATTGCTGAACGACTTGCCCTGCCTTGCTGGGTCTAACCTATTATGCTTAGTACAGCTTGCTCTACCTTGACCAAGCCCTCCTATAGNTATATTTATAAAAATACATATATATTCATATAGTATATTATGCTATATTATTTCCTTTTGTACCTTAAATAATTTATCTTTAGGGTCTCATCGCATATCAAGCTCTATTTTAAGAGTATTGACAAGTTTTATACTATATTAAATAATTATACTTCTAAGGTTAAAATTGAGATTTTAGAACATTATTTTTTAAATCTAACTTCACTAGGTTACTTTAACTAACTTTTTCTAACCTATTCATAAAGTTTGGCTGAATCGACTAAGTTTCCTCAAAGGCCTTAAATTTGGATACGATTGTCTTAAATAAGATTTTAAGAGTTGATAATTGACCTAATGATCACGAAACATGAACTTAGAATTTATCCAAAAGCAAAACTTATTTAGTAGAAGAAGAGACAATTTGCCTTAGAGAGGCAAGCGACAATTGAAGAAGAGGTGCAAAAGTTACTAAAAGCCAAGTTCATCTTAGAAGATAAATACCTAACCTAACTAGTTCATGGAGTGTATATTGTGCTAATAGGCAAGTACACTAGTTAAGTAATAGTATAGAGAACTACTAGAATCTCGGATTGTTGATCCTACAAGGATTGAACATTTACTCACCCATTCTAATTACTTTAATTAATGATGAATTGTAATATTGATAATAAATTGAGTGAAAATAGAGAACATAGACTAATAAAAGATTAACTAAGAAAGCAATAATGAAATAAAACTAAATAACCATAAATTGAGATATTTAAACTCTAACCACCATGAGTGTAATATGTCATCTCTTAGTATTTTTAATGAAAATCTTATTCTTATTAACCGGAGAAATTCAATTATTAATCTAATGGGAATTGCTTCTCTATTAAATTCTAATCCTAATTACATCTTACATAAATTGCTTCTAAGATAGGACTTCTTAAAACAACATTAAGAACAGGAATTCTGTGTACAAACAAGAAATAATTTTCAATTCTAAAAGAAATCCATAACTTATCTCTAAACCTATAGCAAATCCTTTCAATTATGGTAGATTTATTTATGTATTGGTCTCGTTATTTCAATACATAAAATTAGATAATTAAGTCGAAACTTTAGAAATAAAAACTTAATCTAAACAAAACACATAATTGAATTAATAAGAATAAGAGAATCACATTAAAATAGAATAATTATTGTATAATACATTGTTACCTTAATGTTTCATAGGTTTAGTCTTCTAAGCTATAATCATAATAAAGATAATAACTTGAACAATGAAAGTAAACTAAACCCTAAGAAAAGAGTATTTCTAATTCGTACTGTATCTCTCTGTCTCTTTTCTATCCTTTAATACAAATATCTATCTTCTATTTATAGTGACTAGATAGAATAATCTCCAAATGGTAAGTAAATCATAGTAAATTGAGGGTCCACGAGTGTGAATAGGGGTGTTGTGGCTAGACTGAACAACTCCTTGTAATAATTCTCACGAAATTGTCTTACAATTGATTACGAGGAGATCACGGTTGAGGAACATGGTTGTGGTGGATGATTGTGTTTAATTTTGTGTAAAAAAATCCTTCGAACTTCAATTTTAAAATTAAAGAGGTAGGCTTCACGACCATGAAGATCAACCATGGTCATCTATTTTACTGAAATATAGGCATAGGATTATGATTATAAGTGATGCATGCATGGTTATATTTTTCTCATATTTCCCATATTTATTTATGATTATGATTCATATTTTTCAAATTTATACATACTATTATGTGTATACTAATGGTATTGATTTTCATAAGCTCTAGGACGGGGTAGATGCCATAATCTTATATGATGTATGTGAGCAAGTTCGAAATTTTATAACCACAACACGTGGTATCTTATTGTAAACACCCTGCAACCAACCCATCAATACAAGGTCTAGCACACTCCATGATTCAATATTTAAGGATTTGATAGGTTCAAATGTTCAACCCTAATGGAGATTATGTAAGAGAAGGAATGGACATCATTATGGTGAGTAATGAATTATCATGAATGTTGTTATTTTAGTAGTAGGTACAGAACTTTCTAGTACAAAACAATAAAATTGTTATCTAATGAGTCACATAAAAAAAAAGAATATGAAGATCTAAGCCTAAAATCCTGAAGGCTGCATTTCTATTGAGTGGTAATTTCAAGGTCATTTTTCTCTAAGGAAGATGACTTAAAATTCTCAATTATCAAACTTCATATGCAACTTTTCATCTCTTCATTAAAGTTACAACTAGGCATTGCTAGAAATTTCTTCAAGAGCAAGCTCCTATCATCTATAGTCAGTAGTTAGTATGTCAATTGCCCCAAAAAAATACCAGAAGGCATGGCAATTGCATATACATTGCAGACGTCTGCATCAGGATCATGCTTTTGTAAAAACAATCACATGAATCCTTATGCATGAATCAACTATGAAAATTACTTAAATCATTCTTTTTACCCATTGTCTTATGCTTGTTATTTTGAACATCAACATTATCATAAAGATCACCTAGTTAGTTGATTAATACTTGAGATAGATCATTAATTCTTCTAGATTACTCAAATATACTTCAATCTATGTTTTCCTTGCTTTTCTTTCTTCAGGAGGAAATCTATTGATCCTATCAAGCATGATTGGAGTACATATACATGAAATCAACTTAGAAGAGGCTTCTTTGTGTCACATTCACACTCACTTGTGAAGCTATCTTCTTTTAGACGACTTTCTCTCCTTATAATACTATCATTCTGTTGTGTTTAAAGGGAGTGCGAATATGAAATTTTAGTGCACAAATTATATTATACTCTTTTGGACTTAACAATGGTAGCTTAGTTGACATTTCAAAACTTATTGGAAGTGGAGCTGAACATCTCAAAGTGTATATTTCAAGCTTTAATGGGTCTAGTAATGTTGATGACTACTTGAACTAGGAGGAGAAGATATTTGACTTCTACAATTATGAAGACTCAATGCATATTCAAGTAGTTACTTTAGAATTTTCTAGGTATGCAGCAATATAGTGGAAGAAATTATCGAATGTATGACAGTGAGTTCGATGTGAAATCTAAACCTAAAATGAGAAGAAGAGAGTTCTGAAGAGTAGATTCATACTAAAGCATTATGAGCAAAACACCTTTCGACGTCTTTAGGAACTTAAGCTGGGTAGTCGATCTATGGATGAGTATGTTTAAGAGTTCTAGTTGCTGATGATTCATTGTAATGTTGATGAGTTAGAAGCGTGAATAGTAGCCAGGTTCACTTTAGGACTAAGATCTAAGATTGATAATGTAGTAGATGTGTAGAAGCTTAGAAATCTAGATGAGACCATTTGCATAGCATAAAGGGTCAAAAGATAGAGGCAAAATCAGCTCAGTTAAGCATAAAGTAGCTAACCTAGCTTGGCAAGTAGAACTAATATGTCAAGTCGATCTAGACATGATTGAGGTCAATATAGTTTCAAAGTCAACCATTGAGGTCAAATGTTGAGTAGACCTAATGATTACCGAAGTAAGATCAAAGCCAAGGAACTTGACATTCAAAGGGATTAAGGTCAAAGCCCTGGTAAAAAGACATAAGAGATAAAGTGTTTCAAATGCTTTGGTTTTGGATAAATAGCTAGTCAATGCTTGAATTGATGTGTCATGATCATCAAGGAAGATAAGCCCCAACTTGAAATGGAGTGTACTAATGAAGGAGAAGAAGAAGAGGTGGATGTTAATCACCTATTAGATGAGTTTTAGGAAGATTCTAATGCTTAGATCCGACTTGAACTGGGAGAATATTGCATGGTCATGCATCAATCACTCAATACCTTTGCTGCCAATGAAACTAAATAGAGAGAGAACCTCTTTCATACAAATTACCAAGTGAATGGAAACTTATGGGCTGTGATCATCGATGGAGGAAGTTGTACTAATGTGATAGCAAAAGGCGTGGTGAAGGCCCTAAAGTTGCCAACCTATTCTCATCTAAGATTGTATAAGATTCATTAGCTTAATGAGAGGGAAGAACTACCTATTACTGAACAAGTCAGAGTGCTAATCACTATTGGTGATAGGTATAGGGATGAGATGTTATGCAACATCCTATCTATGTGTGCCTCACGTATACTGCTTGGCCAACCATAGCTCTTTGATCTTAAGGTACTCTATGATGGGTATAAGATCACTTATATGCTTTAGAAGGATGAGAAGAAGGTTATACTGACCCCAATGAGCCTTAAAGAGCTCTAAGAGTCGTAAGAGAAGATTTTTATATCATTGCAGAGGAAGTCCTTAGTGATCTCCTGAGCTCAGTTTTCTAAGGATGTTAAGAATGAAGAGTTTATACTCTTATTAGTCAAAAGACTTCTTGAGTTAGAGGATGTCAAAGCATTACCTATTAGGGTACAGACACTCTTCTAAGAATATGTTGACTTGTTTCCTACCGAGTTGCTGAGAGGTTTACCCCCTATCAGAGGTATAGAGCATTGCATCAATCTCTAACTTGAAGCTGCACTCCCTAACCTACTTACCTGTAAGCTCAATCTTAAGTAAGTAGCTGAGCTGAAAATATAAGTTGACGAGTTGATTAAGTATGGGTATGTTCGAGAGAGTATTAGTCCCTGTGTCGTGCTAGTTGTCTTAGTATCAAAGAAGGATGGCATATGAAGAATGTACATTAATAGTCTTGCTATCAACAAAATCACTATCAAGTACCGATATCTGATCCCATGATTGGATGATATGCTCAATGAGTTATATGGTGCACAAATATTTTTGAAGGTTGATATGAAGAGTCGGTACTACCATATCTAAATGAGACTAGGAGATGAGTGAAAGACTGCTTTCAAATGAAGGATGGTTTATTCAAGTGGTTAGTGATGTCATTTAGGCTTACAAATATACTAAGCACCTTCATGTGACTATGAATCATGTTTTGGGATCCTTGATAGAAAAGTGTATTGTGGTGTGTTTTAACGACATTTTAATGTATAGTATCAAACTCAACTCTCATGTCGAGCACTTGAAAGCAATAGTTGACATCCTTCAAGTTAAATGGCTATTTAACAATATGAAGAAATGAATGTTCTATTAGAGTGAGGTAATATTCATTAGATATGTTGTCTCTCGAGGAATAATTAAAGTTGACGATGAAAAGATTTGAGCTATTCTCGAATGGCTGATGCTGACTAGTGCTACCAAAGTTAGGAGTTTTCATAGTCTAATTTCATTTTATTGAAGATTCATTAGGAATTTTAGTTCCATGAAGAACTTTGAATTCAAATGGTCTAAGAAAGCTCAACAGCGTTTTGAAGAAATCAATGACAACACCTAAGAATTAGAGCTATCGAAGGATATGGTGTAACTCTAACTTTCAACGTAGTCAACTTGATTCCCTATGTACTCGAGGAAGAAGCTAACCAAGATTTGAGGGCAAATCTTCTACACCCTTAAGGAGCTGATAGATTGTCGACCTTTGGACATTTCACTTGTGCCTACTTCGAGGCCTACAATCTTTCATAAGGAAGATCATATCTTCTTAACCTATTAAGGACAAACTCCAGTGTATGGAAGAGCTATAGATGAACACTCTAATGTCCCAATTCGAACATAATTTGCTCTCAATAGACTCCTACCTAGTTGTCAACCTATTGAATGTTGACCTACTAAGGTCCTTGGCTCTTGCATATAAGACCTACCCTAATGAATTGAAGAACCTTCTACTATAAACTTGTAACAGCCCCAGATCAACTTGATTACAACACCTAAGGGTCTAAAACATAGATCCAATAGTTGTATGACACTTTTCCTGACATTATACTATATTTTCTTTATAGTGATTGTCTCATTTACCCTTTTTAGCAATGTACTAGGTTATTATTCTTTTATTACCCTTATCTATAATTGCACATATCTCTTTATTACCTTGGGGACTTACTATAAATAGTCCCTTATCTTTTGCAGTCGAAATCATCTTAGCTTACCCATCATTATTAATGAATATTGTTGTTCTTACGAGATGCTATTCTTCGAGTACATCCTTCTCACACTCTTATTTGGTCTTACCCGGTAGCTTGAGATTAGTGGCGAGTAGACCTTAGTATCAACTTGTGCGCCATATAAGGTAAAGAACTAAGTCGTGTTGTATTCATTGGTACGTTACATCCCAGGAGTAGCTTTATAAAAGCTATTGTGTTTATTAGCCTATCCATTTCCTCTTTCTTCAATAATTCAAAGGACTTACTATTACTATCTCCTACCGTAAGACTTATTGATAACTTTGCTTGTAGGCATATCATATCAAATGGAGTAGCCACTAGTTTACATCTTTCTGTGTGAAATTTCTTCAAAACATCTATTGCATACCCGTACTATGAGACAAAGATTCCATCATCACATTAACAAATTTCCATGCCCAAAAAATATTTTATGTCTCTCAAATTAGACATTTCAAAAATACTTTCTATCTTTACCATGAACCGCTTTAAGATTTTTGAATTACAACCTATAACTAATAAGTCATCTACATACAAGGAGACAACAAGTTGAACTTCATCTTGAAATTTCAACACATATAGAGTAACTTCTCTTTTACTTCTTTTGAATTCATGATGTAACAAATAGGCATTGATTTTGTTATACCAAGCTCTTGGTGCTTGTTTTAAGCCATAAAGAGCCTTATGAAGCTTATAAATCTTATCTTTACTTCCTAAAATTTGGAACCTTTCTGGTTGCTTAACATAAATATCTTCTTCAAATACACCATTTAGAAAGGCCAACTTCATGTCAATATGATGAATTTTCCAACCCTTCTTTACTACTAAAGCCCTAGAAGCCTTATAGCATCATACTTAGCCACCAGAGCAAAGGTGTTGAGAAAAACAATACCATGATCTTGAGAATAGCCCTTTATAACCAATCTGGTCTTAAATTTGTTTACAGAACCATCTAAGTTATGATTGATTGAGAAAACCCATTTAACGCCAATTACCTTTTGATTTTTGGGCCTTTCAACCAACTCCCAAGTACCTTTCATGTTTATCATTTTTAGCTCCTCCTCCATTGTAGCTCTCTATCCATTTTCTTTAGCAATTTCATTATAGCAAGTAAGCTCATGTAATGCTATATCACATCTATCATATATTTCATTAAGTGATCTTGTACCTCTTACTAAAACATCGTCAAAGTTATTAGCACTAACTTCATCTTCTATTTCTTCTAGATCTTAAGATATGGTTGTGGCACTTTGATCAACATCTCCATTTTCTATCTCATTTTTCTCTTAGTTCTACACTGATACATATCAAACTTAATATCCCTACCAATCATCAATCTTTTTACCTTCAAATTAAAAACTTGATAACCCTTAGAGGTAGAGCTATGTCCCAAAAATATTACCATTTTAGCTTTATGGTCTAATTTGTCTCTTTTCATATTCGACATATGAATTTAGCATAACCTACCAAATACCTTAGGATGTTCTACAATTGGTTTAACTCCATGCCAAGCTTCAAATGGAGTTTTATCCTTCGCCACCTTAGTTGGAAGTCTATATAGTAAATAGATGGATGTATTAACAGCTTCTACCCAAAATATTTGGACAACTTTTTTTCAAAAATTAAACACCTTTCCATCTCCATGATAGTTCTATTCTTTCTCTCGCTTACACCACTTTTGTTGAGAAGAGTAAGTAATCATCAATTGATGCTCAATTTTAGTTTCAACAAAAAACCTGTCAAACTTGTTTGATGTATATTTGGTGCCATTATTAGATCTTACTACCATAATTTTGCAATTTGCTTGATCCTCCACCAAAGCTTTGAAATTTTGAAACACACTAGCTACTTTTAACCATTGCTTCATAAAATAAGCCCAATACATTCTTTTATAATCAACTATGAACAAATGAAATACTTGTTACCATTTAGAGAGGGTGTCTTCATTGGTCCATACACATCGGTATGGATTAACTCCAACCTTTCTTAGGCTCTCCAAGCCTTGTTGATGGGAAATGGCAACATGCTTCACTTTTAAAATTGACAAACTTGACACGCATTCTTTTCATCACAAATGATAGGCAATCCTTAAGTTAAATCTTTATGATGCAAATGTTTAATGCAACATGATGAAAATGGTCAAATCTCTTATTCCACAGCACTGACTCATTAATAATAGCAATATAGATATGCAAATTGGCTTCTTTCCACTTAATTGAAAAAGCTTTCTCTCTCATTTTTATCACCATCAACTCACAACTAGAACTATAAAAAATGATGCATGATTTGTTATGAAAATGCAAAGAATAATTCTTCTCTAGCATTTATCCTACACTTAATAAATTTTGACTAATTTCAAGAACAAATAATACAGTTATATTGTAAAAGACTTTGGCCATTCCAAAACTAAAAGTAAAGGAACAGGAGAAAGAAAAAAGAATGATTCATTTTCGCTTCAATTAGAAATTTCTAGTCCATAAAACCATGAAATTGTTCTTTCTCTTTTTCATTTTCACTTTCAAGGTATTAAAATTATGGTTCACTTATTTTGTTTAATTATTCGAATACATCATTTTGTTCAGTAATCGATGTACTGGTGACAAGTTGGTGTTCTTAGTTTCACTAACTCATCACGGGCTCAGGTAGGAAATAGATGGTGCACTTAATGCGATTTAATGGGTGGTCAGATCACTTCTCAACTTTATTAAGTTTTAATTACACTAAGCAGTGATATAATACGGTTTACATTCTCGATGGAAAATTAAGTCCATCCTTGGGCTTTGCAGTTGTTACATGTTTAAATCCATCAATGCCATTTTCATATACAATCAACTGAACTCTTGTATTTTTTTTTAAATTATAGATATTTTTGTTTATAGATGCCTCTCTATTAAAACTTTAAATACTAAGATTTGATACTTTTCCAAAGGTAAAAATGAAATACGTAGAAAATTTTCTAATAGAAATTATTAGAAATTCACAGTTTGGTTTCTTCATGAGGAAAAAAAAAAAAATAAACGTGAATACTTTGGAACTTCATTCACAAAAAAATGCATCTAAAAATGAAGGCAAAAATATAAAATAAAAATTTCCTTATTAAAACTTGTTTTTATTGATTTCAAGAAATTAACAAGGGTGCTTTCAAAATTCATTGACAATTATAGATGGTGTAAAATCATAAATTGCTTAAGGAAGAGATGAATTCAATTTTAACTACAAATTACAAAATTAACACATATTGTAAAATTGTTTAAGAATATATAAAATTTCCTCTTACTTTTTTTTGCAAGTGGTAATTACATACATCGTTTAAGAAGTTCTTTTTTTTTTTTCATTAGACTTTGTTGTAAGATTTAATTAATACATATTGCAAAATTGTTTAAGAAACTTGGGCATTAGACATAAAACTAGTTTTATGAATTTTTATGTCCAAATATTTCATCTCTAGAAGCCATTTGATTTTCAGACTTCAATCCATGCATTATTGATAAATAATTAGTATTAGTACTCTAGTTAGCTTTTCAATTAAATTATTATTTTATTATTATATTTTCAACATCTAGTCCCAAGAAATCTCTTCAACCAACTACTATAGCCTTAATTGAAAATTCTAAGTTTAATGAGATAACTTTTACAAATGCTCTAAATTCGGTGCTTGAAGCCTAGCTACTAAAATTGCACAATCTCACCATAAAGCATGCATCTCGATGAGGTGTGATCAACTACATAACCCTTGGCGAAGCAGGCTAGCCTATCCATTTAGGGCGTCAAAACCCATCGGTTCTGGTTGACCAGCTTAATGCCCTAAATTACCACCTCAGCTGTAAGCCCTTGGACCGAGTGGGTGATAGTGTGGGGATCCAATGCGAATCGAATCGGCTTTTGTCGGAGCTAGAGTTCATGAATTAATTCAAAGAAACATTATTTATAGGCTTTTAGCAATTTACGAATGTTGGAGGTATTTTAATCATCCAAATTGTTAGATACAGACCCACCAAACCAATGTTTTATTCTTTCTTTTTCTTTTTTTTTTTTAGTAGAAAAGCATTACTTGGAAACTTTTTAAGGTCAAAATGGGATCATTAGACCTTGTTAAAAAGGATTATTTCACTTTTTTCTTTTCTTTTTTAATGAAATAAATTTACATGCTTACTATTAAAATTAATAAATAGTACATAATTATAAATTATACAAAAGAAATTATTAAAATATTAATATTATATCACATTTTAAAAATATAATATTAATATCTATCCATATATCACATCTTAAATATACAATATTATAATAAGTATATTTACACTTATATCATATTTTCAAGATGTAACATTAATGTATTTATATATATATATTATATTTTTAAGATTCTACTATCCTATTACAATATCATATCTATAAACAAATTATAATGTTATATTTTTATATGCGATGGAGCGATGATATTTTGATTTTTTTTTTTTTTTCGATAAAGGTGTATTGCACCCTTCTTACATGCATTAAAGTTGATTTCATCAGCTAAACGATCTTAGAAACTTTTTATGTTACGTAACTAGTACCATCCCCCATCATTCCTTTCATATTCGCGATGCTTTATTATATGCGACTGTATTCTTTCAATGAATTGCGAGGGCTTCCTATGTCATAGGGTTTGAACTTGGAAAAAATTAGCATAACAGTTTGTCTCCCTGTTTCTTTACATGTCAAAATATGTGCCTAACTCTTCAAGGCAGTCGTCGCTGCTTTCTTCTGAGATGATTGTTTTGGCTATTTTCGACTGTTGAATAGCCACAAGAATCTTCGTCTGAATATCTTCTGCAAAAGGAAGTGAAGGATCATCCATAAAGACACTGATCTGAGCTTCTGTGAGGTTCGAGTGGAGATGATCTACAAAATTTGTCGGAGTATCTTGTACCCTAAAGTTGAAAAACACATCACTCATATATATATATATATATATATATATATATATATACTCCACGATTGTGGTTTGTATTGCACTACCAAGGATGATTTTTGTGCTCTCTCAACGAGCTCTTCGTTCGAGTGCAGAGAGTTCAAAGCGATTATACTCCCGTTTTCTTTTTAGAAAGACAAACATTTCTCTCAGTTTACGTTAATCTACAGAGCATGTAATCACCTACTTGGTCTAATAGAAGGGTTTCGTGACGTCTTAGTTTATTTTATTTATTTTTTGCAAGGCATCAAGACAGAGTTGGCGTTAAAACAATTCCCGCTATTTAGGGGATTAATATTAATCTACTTGTTTTTCCAGAATCCTTGGAAAGCTCCAAAGTGGACTTCGAATGTAATAGTTTCCAACATGTCAATAAACTCTACTTCCAGGTTTTCTTAAACAAAGAAATGATGCCGTGAAGTTTTGATCCCTTTCTTTTCTCAAAGTTTTTTCCCTATTAGGTTCATAAACTGTTCCATTGTGGCAAATAGCATAAATCTATAAGTATATGCTACTTTGTCTAAACCATCTTTCAATGTATAGATTTCATCTTCCTCCTATTCTATCGTGTTTAAAGAGAATATGCCTACACCAGATTTAAGTATACACATCATGCTCTACCAGATTCAACAATGATAGCTTGTATTTTAAAAAGATTATGCAAGGAGAAACTGGTGGAAACGCATATGAAAAGGCTCACCATGTAACAACAATTGTACAATAACTGAAATAAGAAACAAATGTTAAAATACCTGATTCCTAGTTTTTCTTCCGAGAAAATTTTTTATTTTGTGAATAAGATACAGGAATCGATGGTGATTTGCTTTAATATGCTTCTCGTGTGATTGAATATCATCAAACCTTGCTTTAGCTTTAAGCAGCTGATCGCTACATCTTTCAAACTCGTCAGTCAAAGCCCCCAGAGTAAGAATAGCATTGTTCAGCTTGGACATCAGGTCGCGCTTTTTTGCCTTCAATGATGTTAATTTCGTTTCCAACACATCAATCTCTCGCTGTGTCTGTTCTAGAGCATCCGCTTCCAAACTTAGCTCATATACTAGATTACATATCTCATCAAATTTAGACATTTTAGCTTGCATGCAAGTACTGAATGCATTTTTGGCAGATTGAATCCTATTGAGATACTCAGGAGTCCTTGCAAAGCTTGTTAAAGCATTCTGGAAAGTCTTCAGCAACTCTCTTGGAAATTCGTGAAATGCATTAAATTGTCTCAAGCTTTCTAATGCTTTTAAGAAATTTGGAGAAAAGGTGATATCGGCCGCATTCGGAAGGCTGATTTGCTTTATTAACGTATCCACAAAGAAAATGGCCTCTTGAGTAGAGTCAGGCAGCTTTTCTTCCACCGTATAACGGCGGTGTGCCAACACAGCGTTGATTTGACCAAACAAATGATCCAAGTGTGCTATAGGTTGGCTCTGAATGATAGTTAATATTGGCAAGGTGAATAATGCCAATTCTAAGTAAAAAGCAAAAGAGAACATAAGAAGTCTGTTGATGAATTTACCAAAGTAGTCTCAGCTTCCATACTATTGCATCCTACTATTGATGTAGCCCCAGTACTTCTACCGAACTGCAGGGGAACTTCAGAAGGGCCTCCTTCCAATTTAATCATTTTCGAGCATTCACCAAATTCATATTGTGACAAACATTGTTCCTCTAAAGCTAACGTTGTGATGTGATTATATTTCGAGCTCGAGGCCTGAAACAAATAAATTGCTGGTCATGCTTGAAATTTGCCAATTAAGGAACTGAAAAAGAGAGCCGAGATGGACATAATCAAGATTGAGGTGCTAAAACTGTTAAAAGAAAGAAAGCTGTAGGAATTAGCCATACCATCTGATTGGTGGAATATGCAATTCCTCGGTAGGCATAATTCATGAGCTACCATTCCTAGTAAGTCTACCATCCGGACAGTAGCTCAGACGCATTGTTCGTAGAATGCCCTAGCCTTCCATCTGAATGGTGGCTGAGCTATCATACATTGGTTAATCTAAGGTTTTTCCACTAAACGTGTGAGGACCTTAAATCGGGTCTCAAGGCTTATTTTACAGCAACTTCCATACGTATTTGCTCTCTAATGCCAAGAAACATCTTGAACATTTGTTATTGAATATTTTCACTCTGTTAATCTTCGAGTCCTTACTAATATATGATTGTGACAAACTCGTTATTTAGATATCGTGAATAACATCGATTTCTATCATAGGAGTTTCAGCAATCTTGGGTAACATCGGCCGTTGTTGATTTGACTGCCAACTAGTTTGTATTTGATACTAATGTATCATATGTTTACCGCATTTTTATACCAAAAACCCTAGATTATAATCGTTTGTGTACAAACCCGAGTTTCTCAGTCTGTATACATCATACTGGCTACTTGTTTTCACAATTGCTCATGTTCATACCCTTTCAGTTTGAAGCGTGCATCCCAGTAAGTTTAAATTAAAAATTATAATGGTTAATAATAATATGATGTCTTTTCATTCATTCATAATAATATAATATTTTCCAACGCTGTTGAGATTTTGAATTGCACTTAAAATATGTTCATGATTTCAAAATTTATGGTTAGTAAAGATAGGAACTGATTTTAAACTATTAGGGTCAGACATAGATTCTACGACTGAGGCAAGCTAGAATAAAATGAATCGGTAAATGGACCTAAATATTAGTATACGTTTGATAGGGATCTTCGGCTGACTGCAAGTATTTTGATGGGCAGTGAGGACCAGTGTTTGGCTAACGGAAGGTTAAAATAAAAGAGAAACATGAGAAACTCTAACTTACTTGAACCTCTGGAAAATAGCCCTGTTGGTCAAGTTGTGTGGTGGTAGTCTCAGCGAGCTCTTCCATTAAAGGTGTTGATTTAAAAACTTCCTGCGTATACAAGCATAGGAGTAAGAGACATCAACAAAATTATAGATATTAAAGTTGAACGAACTTGTCTTT
Source organism: Lumnitzera littorea (assembly GCA_024138015.1). Lineage (NCBI taxonomy): Eukaryota > Viridiplantae > Streptophyta > Magnoliopsida > Myrtales > Combretaceae > Lumnitzera > Lumnitzera littorea. The sequence goes on from JAMXBB010000008.1 coordinate 21,618,444, forward strand.
GGATAGATGATGTTTTTATGTGATTAAAAGGTTCATTAAAACATTGATAGTTGGGAGATTGCAGTAACACATTACCTTGTTTCCCTTCAGCATGTGCCTTATCTGATTGATCAATAACTGACTATGGTACAATAAATCCGCAACACCCTCAACTTGGAGGATTTTCCTGGCTAGGTCTCTTAGTAGATCATGCATGTGCAACTTATCATCGTTGTCAACCTTCACCAAAGACAGTGCTTCCAATTCGTCAAGGGCTTTTGTCTCTGCAGCTTCCAGCGTAGGAAAGGGACTGTTTTTGTCAAGACCATTAGGACAGCAAGCTATGTCAAGAAACATTTGCTTCTGCTTATCGTCTAATACTTGATAGGTTAACAGCAATTGTTTCTCGACTGCTTTACATGGGCCATCTTCTAATTTCTTTAAAATGCATTTCCATTCCACCTCGTCCTTCCCAAACAAGGAAGATCCTATTACTTCAAGTGCCAAGGGAAGACCCCCACAAATTTCAACCACTCTGTTTGTGTAAGTTTTAAACGCATCCACAGGATTAAGTCTTCTGAAGGCATGCTTGCAAAAGAGTTCCATAGATTGGGCAGGGTTCAGTTTGGTTAATGCATATTTCAGGGTCACTTCAGGTGCAGTAACAACACCTATGTTTCTAGTGGTCAAAATGATTTTACTACCAGAGCCAATATAATGGCACATCCTCACCAATATTCTCATTTGAATCCTACTATCAATATCATCTAGGACAATGAGAACTTTCTTCTTATGAAACAATTGTTTGATTCTAGTCATGCCTTCATCAGAGCTATTACTTTTAACTGACCCCCGTTCAAGAATTAATGAAATAAGTTGTTCCATCGAAACCTCCCTTGACAAGGTTTCTTGAGCATTGGCAACAAAACTACAGAATTCAAAGCTATGCAAGAGTTGTTTGTAAATGTATGTGGCTAGAGTTGTCTTTCCAATACCATCCATTCCGTAAATCCCCACAATGAAAACATCATTGGTATCCTTAGAAATCACTTCCATAATTTCTCTTGCTTTCTCATCAATCCCGACCAAGTGATTTATATTTGTCTCGCAAGTACACTTCAACTCATTTTTAACCTTCTCAACAATACTTCTGACAATCTTGCCTTCATAGCTGACAAGGTACCAAAGTAACAAAGATATGAATACGAGATTGGATTCTATCATAACCAAAACTCGTAAATGATTTCAAAGAAACAGTCCGAGGGCTTTTTTCAGTGTTCGTTATATCCTAGTTTTAACAATTGGAAAATGTTTCACGCAAGAAGTCATAGTAGGTTACAATGGCCACCGTTCGTCACTGAGCATCCCAACTCTTTATTTTGTTATGGCGTTGGCTGTTTGATTGATTAGGAAGAACAGAATCTGATTTGCTAATGAAAACAAATAGGAAACCGATTTGATAAGGAGTCCTATTCCTTAATATCCATAGAATTCTATTGCTTTTCTTACCATATTACTAATTCTAATTCCTTAATGACCTTAACTCTTATGATAAAATTATCACTTGACTTTCTTGCCAACCTCCATTTTCTCTCCCTCACAATCTTTTTCCGCGTTTATTCTTCCACTTCCTCTCCATCTCTTCACCTTTATTTTTCTCTGTCTGTCCATTTTTCCCTTTTAGTTGTAAGTCTAATGTTTACACTAGGTCCATTGAACAAGATAGTGGCAGTCCATATCGATACCAAACAATAAATGGATAATTAAGCTCTAAGGAATTGGATTTCGAGACTGGAAACTAACTTTTGAATCGTGTAGAAATATTAAAGGATTGCAATGAAGAGGAGTCGGATGCTGTTACATACCTCGTATCATCCACAACCAATCCTTTCATGTTCGCAATGCGTTTCAAAGCCTCCTTCCAGCCTTCCACGGTCGTCCCGTGATGTTTTATTACATGCAATTGTATTCTTTCAAATGAATTCCTAAGATTTCGTAAATCCGAGGGCTTGACCTTATAAAAGACAGGCATAACCATCAGTCTCCTTGTCCCCTTGCATTTCAAGATATGTGACAACTCTTTAAGGCAGTTGGCGCTGGAAGCATAGTCTTCGGAAATTATTGTTATGGCAATTTTCGACTCTTCGATGGCTGCAAGAAGCTCCCTCTCGATCTCTTCACCATATGGAAGTGCGGGATCGTCCATATAGACCTTGACCTGAGCTTCTGTCAGGCTCCAATAGAGATGATCGACAATATTTCTCCGAGTATCTTCTCCTCTGAAGTTTAAAAACACATCATATTCTTTTCTGGAAGACTCCATTATTGTGGCTTGTACTGTATCACCATAATTGATTCTCGCCAAGCTTGCCATTGAGGGCAGAGAGTTAGTTGATTATACTACTACGTTTTCTAGAAAGGCAAATATTACTCTTAGCTAAAATCTACTTAATATGTTCCCGTTTACTTGGGTTAACGGAAGCATGGAAGACTTCGAACTTTCTAAGCTTATCTTATGCTAAAGATGACTTCCGGTAGGACGCATGTGGCATTAAAAAGCAAGGGACCATAGTGAATGTCATCAAAATCATTAGGTCATGGAGGAAAAGGTACGACTTTGAAATGTCAGATTAAAAAAGTAAACAAGTTTAGTTCTAATTCTTCTCTTTCTTTCCTATCATAATATTTATCTTTACTAAATTTGTATTGATTTTTTTAACAATACTTCTTTTTTAAAAAAAAAAAAAAGGGAAAGATCAAATGAGGATAATCCAAGTAAAGATAATGTACCAACTCATATTTATCGATATCATTAAAGTCAAAAAAACTTTAACAACTACCTATATCTATCAAATTTAGTATTCTTAATCTTTTAACTTATTTAATTATCTTATCTTATAAAATCACTATATTTATGTGAGTTATTAAATATGACTCATTATAAAGAGGACGTTATCCAATATATTCGATTATCATCTATATTATCTATTATGTAATTTTTAAAAAAATTATTTTACTTTTAATTTTTACTAATCCAATAAAAATGATTAGACCAACCTAAATACGAATCGTGGCCACCAACAACTTAAGAGCGGTAAGGTTTTGGATAACACCTTAGAGGTAGCTACTAAGCATTCCCTACTATTTATGTGGCTTAAATGACTAGAAACTAATAGATTGGTCCAAAAAAAAAAGGATTATTTGACCCACTTACGGTCATAGGTGACTTATGAATCCCCTATAAAGGTGGTAGGTAGCCACCCATAACCTATCTTCTTCTTCTTCTTTCTTCCTAAAGAAAGAAAAATCTAGCTAAAACCTAATCAAGTTAAATAATATCACCAGCCACTCTTAAGGTGTTAGGTAGCTACCTATATGTTTCAAGTTGTTTTGGCTACCTCAATGATATAGGTAACCAATGACCACCTAAGAGGGGTCGTACTGCGTTAGGCTAGTAAGAACCCTCTTTTTTTTTTCTTAAATTTTTGTAATTTTTAATTTTTAAGTTTTTTAAATTTTTTTCAAAATATTTTCATAATTTATTTATTTTCAATATTTTATTATACATTTTATTTAACATAAATACATGAACTAATGAGATGTGCCACATGTAATTTATTAACGAAAAAACTAGCATTGTTAATTAAATAACTAGTTTGTAAATTTTTTTGACAAAAATAAAAATAGTCAAACATTAAACACTAAAAATGCATTTTTCCTTATGATATTATATATAAGTTAGGTGATATTTGATTAAATTAATTACAATGTATCTATCATTTATAAAAGGACATAGAGGACAAAAATGATAATAATGTCATTTTCTAAGTTGAAGAAGCAAATAAATGTCCATTAGCCACTTAGTTGAATGAAAATAACTTGAGAAATACATGATCATTATGGGTTCGAGTTATTTATTTTGTGTAATCAAATTGAAAAAAGATTTTTCTAGCCATGTTGGATCATGATATGAAAAAGCAAAAGCAAAAATGTAGGGATTGAATAACACATCTTGCTGGTTATTCATAGTCCATAGCTAATTTTCGAACATTAGAGCCAACAACTATTACTACATGGCTACAGTTGTTTTCATTAGAGTTAAGAACATTGTTGTTGTTTTATGAAACTGGTAAGTCCTCGCAATAGAACATTGTCAAGTCAAGTTATTAATAAGTTAATTTTGTAGGTAGGGTTGTTGTTGATGATCGATTACATGCTATGCGCTTAATAGTTGATCTTGAAGATTACTTGATCTAACAATACATGTAATTTGAAAATGTGCTCCTTAACACTCCGCTATTTGTCGTTGAACTTCATAAACTTAGGACTTGAGTAGTCCTTAAGGTATGGTTTCCCTGCAATCCTCTAAGGATATGGTAACTTCAAGTCGATGATACCTATGGAAGATGAGGTCTAAATTTGCTTCAAATATTTATCAAGATCTTCTTTTGTTACATAATACGTAGAAGTAGCAATAGAAGTAACTTCAACTTAGAGTGTTGAGATAGTGTTGCATTTCGCAATTGCACCTACAATAGTAGCTTTGACATTACACCTAAATGATGAGGACCCTCCAAATTGGGTTTTTGCATCTTTCATCGCCTAGAGATTTGGATCCATAAGAGTAGGAGGCAACACATGGTGTAATCCTTCGTCCTGCCGCATATTATTCTCCTTTATGGGGATCTATAGTGGCTGCACCTATTGAGTACCCTTCTATGGAGTAGTTGTTATTGTTGCACCAATAGCAGCAATTGAAGCAAATCTAGTAGCTTGCATAAATAATGTAAGGAGAACTACTGTAGGTTGAATACTTGCTGGGTTAACAATAGTAGCAATTGCTACATTAGGCATAAATTGGGTAAAGGAGACCAAGAATTAATCGAGAGCATTAGTGTTCTCTTACATAGTATGCATAATTAGGGATGTCTCAACAGCATATGTTTGTTATACATTCATAGGCATTATGTTATCACCCAATGTTGGAGTTTGCTGAGTGATCATGAGATTAGTCTCCAAAACGTTGAAAGTTTCCTCTTGTCTATTTGGTTTTTATGTAGGCTTAAGTTGTCAAACGGATTTGTTTTTCTGTCCAAGTCAAAGATAGTCACTTTGTTGAGCTTAGGGAATATTATGTAGACTTCTTAAGGATCTCAAAACAACTTTTATTGGTGAGCTAAGTTGTTGGTTAGAAAATGAATGAAGGCCCAACTTGGAGTTTAAGGCTTGTTTTGAAAGTTTTAGGTTCGATTTTGAGTTTTAGTCTTTATACACCTGTCGTACTTGCCTTAGTTGGTTTTTTCATTTCGTTTACTTACTTTTATCATATTTTTTAAGTGACTTTTAATATGGTTCCAGATTTGGCCATGGTAAGTCTAAGGGGTACTTACTTGCTTTTTCAACTTGTTTCATTATTTCCTTAAGTTTAAGGGTTAAATTATGAACTCATACTACTTATATTCCAATTTTGACTTAACTTATCTTCCATAAGATGATTATTTAGCTTATGTTCTACATGAAAATAATAAATCTCATACTTATCATAACTTCTATACTATAGTTCATATCTTATAAAGTTGGTTTCTTTATAAAAACTTCTTATAATAGATTTTTCTTTATTTAAGGCTAAGTTTAAGCATGTTGAACTTAATAAAAGTGAGAATAACATCTCAATAACCTACAAACTCTTCATGTCTAGCATGATTTCCTCTCTTTCATATACATATTTTATGATTTTCTTAACTTAAAATCTTTCATTCTCAATGTTAACATGTATCTTTACATAACACCATTTTACATGCTCATATTTCAACTTTCATGTAAAGGGTTCATAAACTTGCTGCTTAAGGTAGTCTTAGTTATTTCATCAACTTGTGATCATACTAATATCTTCATGAAAACATGGTCCCTTATCATGGTATATAAGGTTACTAAAACAAAGAAATAATTTACTCGTTCTCGAAAGCAAAAACAAGGTGGTTGTGCACTAAGTATTCACTTATGCTCCTGGTTTTTCCTTCTCTTTCTTGCAAGCTCTTTTGGGAACTAGAATCTTGATCTTTAAAGTAGGGTTTTAAGGCTATTCTAAGGTTCCTAAAATTATCTTTTGAAGTTGGAAAATGAAGACACAAAATGAAGCTTTATGGGGCTTGGGAGTGGTGGCAATGTTGGGATTTTGTAGGGTTGTGTTTCTTCTTTTGGTTTTGTGTTTAAGTAAGAGAAAAGGAAGTGAAAATGAAAGTGAAATTAAGAGTAAAGAGAGAGAGAGTGGCTGATTATGAATGGGGAGAGAAGTGTGATTAAGAAGCTTTAATTTGTTGTCTTGTAGTATGCACAAATGCCAACTTTTAATAAGACTAGATGATGTAAGTGTTAAGGGGTGAATAGTGGTTGTGTAAGATAAGTTGATTGATGGATAAACAACAAAGTATGCCCTTCCCTTTCCTAGCCTCTTACAACTGGCCATGTAGTCATCTTTTTTGGCATAGAGTTGTTTTGTCACTTAATTAAAAGTTAAACACATAAAATAATGTGATAACTTATCTATACGTAGTATAAATTATGGTAACATAAGGAAAATATCTTATAACTAGTTTTTGATAAGTTATCAATTGATAAATGATTTCAACTCTCAATTGATAAGTTATTTAGCATGATTGATTGGTTTACTTATTTATATATATAATGCTTATGCATGAAGATAAGGAAATTGTCTTATATGAAATTCTTTTAGAGTTTAGTTCTTAAATTGATTTGTAAGTTATGGTTTAATTCTTATAAAATTATGAAATTTTATAAAGTTGAATAAAATTATTCAAATTAAATTCTTAATTAGTCGCTTAGGGTTACAAATCCTTAATTGTTTTAGGGTTTTGGGTTTTAGTTGACTTAAGGTTTGTAGTTCTCGTAATCGAGTTTTATTGATAATAAACTTTCAAATTGAAAAACTAAATTCATTTTTAGATGTAAACTTAGATTCTTAGTTTAGTTGATCCTTTAGAACATTTAGGAAATACTTTCAGTTAATTCATAAGCCTGTTAAAAAGTAGGGTTTGTAGTCCATGTTTGTCTTACACTTCTTAATTGTTTCCTTTAATAAGTTACAATGTAAGTCTGGTTAGTGGTTAAGCTGAGTTTATGTTACATTACTTTTGGGGTGATTAAGCAAATTCAAATAGTCCAAAGTATATAATATCATGAAGCAATCAATACATAAATCTAAAACTCAAATAGCACAACCTATTCAAGCACACATGCTATATTTACATAAGCAACTAACTAACAACTACAAACAAGACATATACTAAGGTCTCTAAGTTTTCTTAAACAATACTTCAAAGTATCGTAAAACACTAATTCCATTTACTTAGATATTGATACTCATTCTCTTCGTATGTAGTTCTTGTCTCGTTTTTCTTTATCATCCCTAAAATTTAACATGACATTTTAGTTTATGTCCAATATATAACCTATGTGTTCATTGTAGACATTTAACTATATTTCCAATTGTGTTAGGTAAGTTTTTCTAAGGTGTTTATTAAACAGTAGTTAAATAAAATACTTTCTGACCAAAGTTCTAACTTAATACAAATTGCTGCCCAATAGTTTTTTATGCAGGTTCTGACTTCAATAAATTCTTAGAAAGTATAATAAGGTGACTTTCTAATTTACTCTTTGACTTCTAATGATTCGATATCTAATACCAACCATCTCTAAACTTCTAATTGCTCTTATATTTCACATCTTCTATCAAACTACTTTCTAATTAAGGTTCTAACCTAGTTTAGTAGTATAGGCTTTTGTCCAAGTGGCTTTTGACTCATGTTTTGACTATGATAAAGGAATGGAATTCATATACAAATTACTAGCTAATCTACTGTCAAACTCCTAGTATGGTCGAGAATATCCAACACTAAACAACATTCTAACCCACTTTCTAATGAAGTTTCTAACCTTCAGTCCAAAGTTAGATTCTTATTTAGGATGTTCCTAACTTACAACTTGTCTCAAGAAGTAAGGTAGAGTCTAAATATAAGTCACTTTTTGGAACAAATTCCTCCTAATGTATTTAACATTATTCACACCAAATCACATTCTAACTTACTTTCTAACATAGTTTCTGACCCTACTGCTATTAGTACATCAAACTACTTCATATAAAATTCAACTTACTCTAAGTTCAAAAGTCTTAATAAACCTGTAAATGCAAAAAACAACAATTTAGTACTACCCTCATATATACACTTTTCTCTTTCACCTTCACTTAATACAACTCATTGGATATTTCATAATTAAACTCCTAAATCACCAAATACACACCTAAAATTGAAAATCAACATCTTAGAGCTCCTATTTACCCACTTATAGTTACTGCATGTTGGCCAATATAGATTGAAGTATGCTTTTACAAAAACCTAACTTAGCTCTAAAAAAAAAAAAAAAAAACCCACTTCCAACTCACTTTCTTGTAAAAAAAAAAAAATTTCCTAAAATTTGACTATTAAACTTTGAAAATCCAATCACTTAGCATCAAAGTTTAACATCTTAGAAGAATAACCACAAAATTTCAAGTCGAAACTATATGAATTAGTCTTTTAAAAATCCGATCAAAAATGGTTGTATGGGACATTTTTCTTAAAAACCCCATATCTACACTCAAAATTTTGAAAATTTGATTAAAGATTTGAATTTCTTATGTAAAAATTCATCAGAAAACCAAATTTCTAAAATTTTGGAGTTAGTTTGCCATTTTTCACAATTTTTTGTTAAAATCAAGGAAACCAACCAAGAATACAAAGCTTTGACCACCACTGAGTGAAGGGGGTTTGTCAACCAATCAAGTCTACTCTTTCAGGCCACCATCTTATTTCACTTCTAGTTGGTCATCTTCCTTAAGATCTCACAAATCGCCTCCTTCGTGCACTATGTTTTTTCCAATTTCGTTTCCTCGTTCTCTCTTTATTTCCTCACTTTAAAAGTATTTTCGACCTTGCTACTGACTAAGCTTTGTCTAGAATAATGGGCTCATTTTTTTATCACCCTCTTTGATTTATCTTTGATTTTTCCTACATAAGGACATGTGGAAAAGTGGATTAAGGTGTTTAAAATTTAGAGTCGCTTCTCCTCATGCATATCAGATTATTGCTATGCCAAAAATGAAGTCTTTTAGTTATCTAATAATTTTTTAACCATTTTTCCTTTTTTTAGTAATTTATTTAGTGAATGCACTTAATTTTGGGTATTTAAGACAATTATAGGTACATATATTTATATAATAATTATTCTAGATGTATATAAATATCTTTTGTATATTATTTTATATACAACGTTAATTATCTTATTCCTATAATTCATCTCTAAATATTCGTTAATTTCTGAAACCTAATTCACATGATATTAATAATATAGTGATATGGTAAATTGTTACTATTTTAGCTATATTTTAAATATTTTGTTATATTATCAAATTTCGAGCCTACAAAAACTCTTTTGCTTAGCTCATGATACCCCCTCATAAGTTCTTAGACTAATCGAATTACTTTCCTGAATGCCTTAAATCGACTATTGAACTTAGTCGCATTAATATGAGTCTCACATCTTATGATATCCTCATGAGTGTAGTCACTACCTTAAGCCGAGCATCCTCATCAAAGCTGAGTAAATTAAAGAAATTCTTAACATTGGTAGTCCACAACAAAGCAAGAGCAATGCTGTCATCTATAGTTGTCTTGGTCCTAAGTCCTTCATGCTGAACCTCATGCTCCTCAATTGGCTATACGTCCATGGTTTTTGGATTTGTGTGTTAGTTAGTGATAACATTCATAACACCACATTGGGTGTTATGAGCTAGAAGCAGATTGTTGCCAACATTATTATCTTCTATGATTAGTTCTCTATTTTGAATTTGTTCATTAAATATCTTCTTCAAAGTCCAACAATCTTTTGTAAAAGTGGCCTATACTCTTATGAAATTCACAATACTTAGGGTCACTTTTCTCTTCATTTGTTTGTAGGCTGTCAATCCTTGAGTGTCTAATGTTCCCATTATGTAGCCATTGGTCGAGGAGTATGTGCACTTTTCCCATTAAGAATGGGTATGCCGAAGATGGTTTAGTGCTCATAGGCTTTCCACTCCTAAATTTCTTTATTTCTTTTAGATTCTCCTGTTGGGCTAAATTTACTAATGGTGTGCACTTATTAAATCTTGTGTTTTCACTTCTTTCTCGTGTTATTGACTTATTGGTTCTTCATGCATTCTCAACCAATACAACAAAAGAAATCAACAAAAGGTTCTCAAGATGCATTGCATACTCAGTAAGCATCCCTTGGATGCAAATCTTGACCAACTCTTTTTCATCAGAAACATTTTGTATGCTTAAGGAACACTCCTTGAAGCGCTCAATATAATATATGAGATCTTCCTTAGGCTTTTGTCATATTCTCTCTATGTCAATAAGAGGGACTCTTTCTTTAGTAGAGAAGAACTTCTCTAAAAGTATCTTGCACATGTTTCCCCATAAATCGACTGATCTTAGGGGAAGGTTGACATCCCAATTGTATGCCTTCTCATTGAGTGACTTAAAAATTCTTTTAGTTTCAAATTGCCGTCTAAACCAGATACTTCTAAGGCCTCAATGAACTTTAACAAGTGTTCTTTAGCACTCCCCTTTTTGCTATTGAACAACATAAACTTTGGACTTACATAGTTCGTAAGGTACGGCTTCACAACAATACATTGGTGATATGAGAGTTTCAATTCCAGTACCTTCGTTATGGACTTTACCTGTATCTCTTTCAAATATATCTCTAGATCTTCTTTAGTTATGAATGAACCTCTCTAAGTGAACACTTCTTCCCTTAGTGACATCGTAGGAGTGGAGTAGATTCATTGGTGTTAGTTGTGTAAAGTCAACAATTATAACATGTGGGGTGGTATGTAAAGGTGACGAACCTCCTATTTGAATTTTTTGATTTATTATTTTAGGCAAGGTAAGATATATATAAGCTTCACCATAGGAAGCTACTCCTTAGCTTTAAGAGCATCTTGCTCACCAATAATCGAGGGATTAAGAAGCTAAGAAGCTTACGTAACATATTGTTGTATCATATTAGAGGGACAAGTAGCGGTTGCCCTTTGTTGTGCAACAGCGAAAGCAGTCAAAACAGGTATACATTAGGTAAATATCACTCTAAGCTCATTCAAATTCTAATTAGTTTGTTGAAGCTCTTATGGTAGTTATGCATTGATAGGAACACTTTCTTGAATATCATCTCCTTGATTAGTGCTACTAGTTGGAGGTGGATTTTGGTCATTTGTTATACTAGAAGCATCTTGCTTTTGATTGATTCCATTAGTGGGATCAGGTTGTTTTCGCATTGGAGATACCATAATACGAGCATCAAGTCTTCTCTTCACAATGGAGTCACAAAAAATGTATAGGGTGTGAGTATTGACACAAGGGTCACGTGTATGTTGCGTGTCAAGTTGTGCTCACATGACTAGGGAAATGACTTGTGTAACTTGTGAGGGATGATCATGAGAGAAGTGTAGGGAAGAGGAGCAACCAATCTTGATGAAGCTTTAACATGTATGGTGATAGATAGAGGAGCATAATGGCATCAAACTCTACAATTGATGAAGAATAAGGTGAGGTTCTTAACATGTTTAAGTGTTTGATCTTTAAGATAAGATTCTGGTAGAGTAACAATGTTAATGGAGATTCTTCTCCTCCTAGAATGAAGATGCGAATAGGTTATTTATAAGAAATAATAGCTGATCCTACCTTTAGATCATGATGGTAATTAATGGTTTAAATTGAAGCCTTTTATTAATAGATATCAAGTGGACTATTTTCATGAGTTTACGCTTAGATAAAGGTTTTATTTATTATCTTAGTTTGAGCCAAACCAAGAAAGGTTGGATCAGATAGGCCGATCGAATAGGCTCTACTCTAAGCTTACCATGCCTAATGTCTCTTGATTATCCTGAATATTTGGACTCAACTCTTTAGGCTATGTCAGCTTAGCTTAAAGAGTCAAACTTAATTAATTAATGAGCTTAAAGTTCAAATTCGAATTTAACCCTTTACAATTTTCTATGCTTTCATTTTTGAAAACATTTCCCATAGAATGAAATCATCTAGAAAGATTTAAAGTATTGTATAGGTGTTGATTATTGTGAAAGATGATTCCCATGTAAGGTTCAAAACGAGCTAAGCTAAACTACTTGCAAACTATTAAACCTTAAGTGGCTTTGTTCACTTTATACTAGGCTTAACTTGAGTTCTATTAGTAAACAAGTTGAGTTCGACTTGAAAATAAATTTAAAGCTTTTATTTAGGCTTGCAAGCATAAGCTTTATATATTACGGATATTATATATAATATTATATTATAAAAAATATATAATTATCTATACACTATGTGTAAATGTATAATATAATATAGATAATATATATAATATAATATAATCTTTCTTCACTATTCATTAATCTAATTTATAAATTTATTTATTTTATATATTTAAACTCATGAGTAAGCTTTCGATCAACTTGTTTTAAGTTTAGCTTGACTCGATTGGAGCTCAGTTTATAAACAAGTCAAGTTCGAGTATGTAATTTTCTAACTCCATAAGAGCTCAACTTACCTTAAGCCAATAATTTTTAAACAAATTAAGTCTAAGCATTTAGAAACTCATCTTGTCTTAAGGTGGCTCGTGTTTAGCCATACTTTCATATGTGCACATGGGAACCATAGGAGTAAACAAGGGCTTTTACAAATGTCCTCTTAAATTTCCTTTCTGTTTTAAAAATAACCCATTTCATCCCTAAGATCCAAAATGAGCATGAAACGTGTGAAGGTATATTATTATTAATACATGTAAATATATAATTATATGGTATTTACCAACGCTATAAATTACGATATCATATTATAAAACTGATATAATTTAATGATATAATGAATAATTATAAAAACAGTTAACAATAAAAAAGAAAAAAAATAAAATAAAATCAACACCCTTAAGCTATAAACAGTCGGGCATGTGGGATAGACTGTTTTTGTGGAATATGGGCATAGAACTATGATTATAAGTGAGGCAGGCATTGTTATATTTTACTTATATTTCCCATATCTATTTATGACTATGATTCATATTTTTCAAATTTATATGTACTATTATGTATGTATTAATGGTCCCGATTTTCATAGGTTTTAGGACAGGATAGATGCTATAACCTTATACGATCCATGTGAGCAAGTTCGACAATTTATAACCACAACATGTGGCATCCTGTAAACAACCCGAAACCTACCCACCAATACAAGGTCCAGCGCATTCCATGATTTGATATTCAAGGATTTGATAGGTTCTGATGTTCAACCCTAATGGAGAATATGTGAGAGAGGGAATGGACATCATTGTGGTGAGTTATGAATTATCATGAATGCTGTTATGTTAGTAGTAGGTACAGAACTTACTAGTACAAAACAATAAAACCGTAATCCAATGAGTCACGCGGGAAAAAAGAATATGAAGATCTATGCCTAAAATACTGAAGGCTGCATTTCTGCTGAGTGGTGGTTTTGGGTCATTTTTTCTCTGATGAAGATGACTCAAAATTCTCAATTGTCAAACTTCATATGCAACTTTGCATCTCTTCATTAAAGTTAGATCTAGGCGTTGTTAGAAATTTCTTCAAGAGCAAGCTCCTGTCATCTGTAGTCAGTAGTTAGTATGTCAATTTGCCCCAAAAAATAACAGAAGGCATTGCAATTGCATATACATTGCGGAAGTCTGCACCAGGATCATGTTTCTGCAAAAACAGTCATATGAATCCTTGTGCAGGAATCAACCATGAAAATTACTCAAATCATGATTTTAATCCCTTGTTTTATGCTTGATATTTTGGACATCAACATTGTCATAAAGATCATTAAGTTAGTTGATACGTGAGACAGATCATTGATTCATCTAGATTACTTAAATATGCTTCAATGCGTGTTTTCCCTTAGTTTTCTTTCTTGAAGAGGAAATCTATTGATCATATCAAGCATGACTGGAGTATATACACATGAAATCAACTTAGAAGAGGCTTCTCTGCGTCACATTCACACTCACTTTCCATGCTGTCTTCTTCTAGACGACTTTCTCTCCTTTTAGCCCATAACACGAAATAGAGACCACTGAACATAAGGATCATACCAGCCACACTGCAATGGCATCACGTATATGTTCAACTTGTGCAAATTAAAATGGAAAATAAAAAAAAAAATGGACCAAGATTTATAGTCTGTATCATTAATTTACCTTCCAAGACTTATGGTTTCTCCTAGGGTAATAAAGGAAAGAATGGCCGAGATAACCGTGCTGATGGGGTTGAACATGGCTACCAGGACTGGCCCCCTTTTCTTAATTGCCCAACCATTGAAGCTGACACATGATCCACTTATAGCACCTGCCTGTTAATATAAATAATGTCAAGAAGTGAAGAGTTGAATTATCAGATGAACTATCTGGTGAAAATCCACTGCCAATGGAATTTTTTTCATCAAGTGCAAAGTTTTGGATTATGAAAATCAACCCTGTAAACTGCATGGCTGATGTTTAATGCTGAAGCAAGTAGGCACTAAACAAATAGGATGTCAAATGTAATAAGATCACGCTCAGGCAAACTTGTTAACCTAAAGCCAGCTTATTGTTAGAATAGAAGACATTTAGACAAAAGTCATTTCTTGAACAAATTGGATTAATGCATTTCCGTGCCTTCATTAGAAGATTTTTCTTAAACCAGGGCTCATCCAGTGCACAGAGTGCTTGCTGATTATTGCAGGCATATGTCCTCCGACCCCTGAACCCAGCATTAGGCGGGGAGCACCCTATGCACTGGTTGAACCACCATTTACTATTTTAGTAAGATATCATTTTTCTTTTGAAAATTTAGCAGTGTAAACATTGAAATGGACTCCCTTATCGTTACCAAATGGATTACTCAACCCATTACAAGATTGGATATTTAAAATGATATTTCTTGAGCCAGCAAAGCAATTATTGAAATAAAAAGGCAAAGTTTATCTCATCTGATTTCAAAGCAATTGATAGCAGGCCTAATCAATTCAGCTGTACTTTTTAGAAGATTGCTTCATCAAGACAAAATTGGTCTTGCTTGTTTTAGAGCAAGATCTGATAGCTAATTTTCCCTTCTATAAGAGTAGTAGCTTTTTGTATTTTTCCATCATAAACCATTCATACCATCAAATATATGTATGCATATACAGGAAGAAGTCATACATCACAAGCCTTAATAAAGAAAATTGCTTTAAATGAACTTACCAGTAAAGAATAGCCAAGTAAATTGCCAAAGCTTAGAACAGGCCAACCGATTTCCACTTTTTTTTCTTCAATTAATTCAACAGCTAGAGTTGTAAATACACCAATGAAGTTTGTTATTGTGCACAATGATATTGGAGCTGGGAATTCACCCAAAGTTGATGCCTGTCCATCACCACAAATGGCATGAACAATCCAATCGAAAGCATATAAGCATCGTGTATTTTGTTGACAAAAAGAATAGTACAAACCTGCAAGACAACGTTACTGGATAAAACAATCACAGCTGTTATAAGATACAGGCAACCGATTATCTTTTCCTTATCGAACATTGTAGAGGGCACTGGAGATGTAATTTTAGTTTGTTTTGCTTCTGCACTATGCATTAGGCTCATTGTAAGAGCACCTACGACCAATAGAATTGTACCTAAAATCTTCACTTTGCTATAAATGCAACTTATGTTCACTTTCTCTAACCTGCATTGAGACATTCCACATGAAATTAGACGGAATTAAGCATAAAGTAGGCTTGTGCTAAAACAATATTTGAGCTGACTAATGTCCCGGTGTATCCAGTAAGCATGTCGCAACATTCATCTGAATCAATCGTAGAATCCAACATATTGGTGCAATTGAAATCCTCTACTGCACTCAGCATAAGAAATTGAAATATAGCTGCTTCTAATTTTTCATTTTTTTTTTTTCATCTTGGCAGCAGATATACCTAAAAGTCCATGAAATGACGAAGATCAACCCTGGAGCAAGGTTTGGCATGGCTGTTGCCATTGCAGGTGATGTCAAGTTGATGCCCTTCAGGAATAAGGATTGAAACAGAGTCACCCTGAAATCATGCAAGAAAGAATTGTCATATACTTCTTTTGGTTAATTTATTACTACATGCTTGTATACAATGAAAAATCTGGAGATTAGTAAAAGTTTTCGCTACACTTGAAAGCGGAAATTTCTCTTAGATGGTTCGCTGAGAAAACATTGAATTCTTTGGGGAAAAGAGAAAATTTACAGCCTGAAATCGGCTGAAGTTCATTGCAAAGATAGGTAATGGTAACTCCTGAATTCTGTGTTCTTCCCGGAAATTTATTCACCAAAAATTTGAAAATCATCATCAACACAGCATGGTGCTCTTATCTCCTTCCTAAATTATGTGTACAATAATCCAGAACAACTTCCTCATCAGTATTCTAACGCCTAAGTTGGTAAATTGAAATTAAATCGATCTTCTGCTATGTTCCCATGTTAAGATATGAAGATTATTTCTTCTTACTATGGCCCGAAATTGTGACGAACGATTAAAAAAAAATGGCCTACAAATTGAATAAAGAAATAGAAAACTTATGTTAATACAAACAAATGCATACATACCCTGTAAAAGAGATTAAAAGAAGCTTAATAATCAACTTCAAGCTGATTCTCTTCGGCCATAATTTCCTGCAACAATCATATTAACCACAATAAATTTTCTTTAATCATAAAAAAGTAAAAGAATCTGTTTTTTTTTTTCTAAAGAAAAGGATAAAAAATGAGGAACCTTTCGAAAAGGAATGCAATAGGAGTCAGAATGAAGAACGTAGCCAATGATGTGAAAACAACGATCGTAAGTGCATAAAGACCAAGGGACATAAGATAACTTAATAAAACCGAATTCCCCGCATACACCAATTGTACGCCAATCAATCCTCCGAATACCGCAATATCTTCTATCACATCTTTCTTGAAATACGCCACCATTATTTCCTTAAAACGGTGGTTATACTAAAACCTGTAACACACCTTCCTTCTTCCTCTTCCTCTTCTTCCTCCTTTTTCTTCTCCTCCTTTTTTGTCTCCTTTGTTATCTGTTTCACGAAATGGGTTGTACTTGTTAAATGAAACTTGTATGGTTTCCTTTGCGTTTGTGTTTTCTAATATCCATGTGTGTGATTTTGAGTGTGTTATAAGGTTAAGAATGTTGTTAAATGTGCTTGACATTTTGGTTGTTCAATGTGGTTGGTCATTGTTTTTTTGGTATACCGCTACATTGGAGCTGTAATTCTTCTTCTGTAACTATCTGCCCGTCTCTGTGATGGAGTTCAGCTAACCGTCGGGGTAGTCTCCCCTACCGGTCTTTCCTTAGCAATTCTCATGAATGATTTTCGAGGCTTTTTCTGAAAAACGTGGGGAAGAAACGTGGATAACTAAGCTGACGTTTCGTTGGGGATTGTCTTAAACAAATTTAAGAATAATCACTGTCTACTAAAATGTTTTTTAAGATATTCACTTTATACAATGCATTATTGAAAGTTTTACAACATTTTGAACCAATGAAAACTGCCAACAATTAAGGATTTTAGTTTAACTATATTCATATTAGTGAAAATGAGGATATTACATAAAAAATTAGCAGAAATTGTACAAAATCACCCTAAACTTTCAAAGCGAGGGTTTTTGACATTTTGAACTTTTATAAAGTAGCAACTAACCTACATAACCCCTTCAAATTTTAATTTTAGTGTCTAAGTACCCTTTAAAATTTGATTTTAATATGTAAATACCCTCTAGACATCTCATAGTTTAAGGGGGTGTTTGCATTTCAAAATCAAAGTTTAAGAGGTTTTTACACACCAAACACAAAACTTAAGGGTTATGGAAGTTATTTTACTAATGTATCAAAATTTAAGAGGTTAAAAACCTTATCAAAGTGAGGTTTTTAACCTTTTAAACTTTTATAAATTAGTAAATAACTCATACAATCCCTTCAAATTTTAATTTTAGTGAATAAATATCCTCTAAAATTTGATTTTGGTATGTAAATACCTCTTAAACATTTCATAGTTTAAGGAGGTGTTTGTATTCCAAAATCAAAATTT
Organism: Lumnitzera littorea; assembly: GCA_024138015.1. Taxonomy (NCBI): domain Eukaryota; kingdom Viridiplantae; phylum Streptophyta; class Magnoliopsida; order Myrtales; family Combretaceae; genus Lumnitzera; species Lumnitzera littorea. The sequence goes on from JAMXBB010000008.1 coordinate 21,636,617, forward strand.
AAGGGGTTTTTATATACTAAACACAAAGCTTAAGGGTTATGGAGGTTGTTTTGCTAATTTATCAAAATTTAGGAGATTAAAAACCTTATTTTGAAAGTTTAGGAGAAAAATTCACACCTTAATCAAAGTTTAGAGGGGTTTTTTATATTTTCCCTAAACAATTATAATAACTAATTTACTAAAGAAAATATTTTTAAAAAATTTAAATATGTCTTTGGTGTAGATATTGCTACTTAGGAGCATCGAAGGGTGAATTTAGATTTATCCATTCTATCGGTGTCCATATCATTAATCTATAAGGAACTTAGGAGGCAAATGACCATCCCATATATTGCTAGCTAACTATATAAATATGTATCATATATTCTAGCCATTAATAGAAAATTGGTCAATCATGGCTAAACATTTATGGTGAGCTAACCTAAATTATTTTCATTTTGTAGTAGGAAACTGTTGCAATTTTTTTCTTTTTATAATTTTTTTGTCTTTTCTTTGTAAGGAATTGTTCCAATATAATCCCATGCATTTCTTTTCAACATTTCAAAGTAGAAGTCAAAGCAAATGGCAAGTTGCAATGGGGCCTCTTATAGCAAGATATCATTGCAACACATAACGATACTTGCTATAAGATGTCAAGCCACTCCCCCTCATTTCATTCTTCTAGCCTTCTAAATTAACTTGTACAATCAAAATCATGAAAATAGCTAACTATATGATCAAAAAAATAAAGAAGCAAGTGACAATTTGGAACTAAATATCTAGAGGTATGGAAAGAGCAATTGTGAGAATAAGAAAAGAAATAGAAAACAACGATTATTTGTAAAGGTTTCCTAAGAAAGACCCTTAGTTTTGGCAAACAATTCACAATTACTAGTATCTAGGAGCATTATTAATAGAATAAATGAAATATAAACATTTAAGATAATAAAGTTGACATTTTGCAATGAGGTGCTTGTTGCTTCATGTGGCAAAGTAGCGAGAATTTAGTTATTAATACATGTGTCTAAGGTACAAGTGGGTGGTGAGGCTCTTCTTGGGTGCTCAACATATCCAAACCTTATATTTACTCGATAGGGTAATATTTTGTAGGTTTAAAACAAATTTCAAGCAAATTGTTAAAACTTTATTCTGTTTTTGCTTAGGTTTTAAGACAAGGTTAATGTTAGATAAGAAAAGCCAAATTAGCTGATCCTCTATATTTATTATTTTATTTTATATTTTTGAATGTATAATTTAAGCATTATTATCAAACATATTACTTATGTTAACAATCCACAATATTGCTACTTATTGATAAAATAAATAATATCATAAACTTTTATTATATTAATTATTTTATAAGCTTTAGTAGCTATATTTCCTTTGTGCTTTACTTAAGAGGTAGTAAGTTTGATTTCTTCCTTAATTTGGTAGCATGAACAGTTTTTTGAAAAGATAGTTTGTACTTGATAGGCCAAACTTATACTTAATTAGAATTTTAAGGATATTATAAAGTAAAATGTTGAGAAATATGAGAGGGAACCGATCAATATTAGTTAGAATAGGACAAGAAAATCTATTAATTTGTGTTTCATAATTGAAAGAAAAGATTTGAAGTGGATTGGAATTGTACTTGATAGTACTCTCTTGAATTTTTTTTTGAGCTTTCTTAGAGATTGTTGCCTAATTGAATAAATAATCATATACATTATAGCATAAGGGGGAGTATTACATATAAAGCATAGGAGAGTAGGTGATGATGGGTTTAGTTTGGTTAGTTAGTTTCTTTTGGTTTGAGAAAGGATTAACTAAGGAGGTAATTGAAAGACTGGGGATGAATTTTGTGAGAGATAACTAAGCCCTCGTCGGTAGCATCTTAAGCATGGGATCTTAGAGGCCCATTACCTTTAAAGTTTTACTGACTTATAAATTGACAATTAAAAATTTAAGTAGTATACTTAATTTCAATATCTATAGAATTTTTTTTTAGATTAAATGATTTTAGGTTCTTTCTTATTTTAGGGTTTCTAAATTAAAATTTAGGGTTTCATCAATCTATTATGCAACTAATAGAATTAAATATAACTTTTAGTTTTAGTGAAACAGCCAAAATCAATCAACTAAGTAGTTAAGTTAAAAAAGGAAGATTTTAAAATCAATCAAGAAGGAATTTTCATGTTTAAGGAGGAAAATATTTTTTTTTTTAAAAAAAAAATCTAACCCAAGTACCTTTATACCTATATTTAATCAAGAATGTTAAACTTAGCATTTAGATAATTAAATTGACATCCTAAAGCATTTCTTAACCTAAATGAACTTTGAAATTTGGATTCTAGGCATATAAAACCCTAATTAAGGCTTTTAGGGTAAGATCTTAACAAGTTGGGAGAAAAGACATATTGGTGGTCCTCATGGGTGTAGTAGGGTTTTGCATCCCAACTTCTTCTCCCCCATCTCGTGTAGCTAATTCTTGCACCAACCTCATTCTCTTCTAGCTCTCTCTTTCTCTCTCTCTCTTTTTAGAAAATTCAAAAGGTGAAACCTTTGGTTTTTTTTTTTTTTTTTTGTTTTTTAAGCTAAACCTTAATAAAAAAAAAAACAAAGTTTTATTCGAAAACTCTCACTAACTTAGTTGAATCTTGATTTTTTTCTTCAGAAGGTAAAGGAGATGTAACGCCCTAAAAGTTAGGAAATTACAGCTTACCATGTATCTATATAGTCTACTAACATGTTAGACATTTTAAACAACTTGTAATTTCTCCACATAAATATCAATAATAAAAAACCTTATAATAACTATAATCAAAATATCAAGGATGTCTTTGATATGCAAAGACCATAAGTAATTCTGAATTATCAACTTCTCAATTGCTTTATTCAACTAAAATAAATTTCAAAACCTAATTCAACAGTATCTATCTTAAGGAAACATAAATGCAAAAACTCAAGTCTTAAACTCACCATAATTGATAAATAACATTAAACCAAACTCTAATAACAAAAGTCTTAGGTGACTTTTCATGACCTATATTACAAATAGAAAGAAGCAACTAAAAGTTTGATAGCATATTTCAACCAAGTCTACAATCTTACTCAATCTATACTAATTTGTTTCCTTCATCAAAATAGTAGTCATAATAACCAACTACATCGTCATAATAATCAAAATCACCATAGTAATCCTCATACTCTCCATAACCCATACCCGTACCTAAAAATAGAAATCTCCAAAGGAATGAGCAATGTCCGCTATAGAGTGACATGTACACGTGCATGATCACACAATAAATGTATAAGTACAAACATGTTAACTAACTCAAGTTCACTATATGTAACAACAATAATTTCTTATCTTTTATTAGGTTCATCAAAAAACACAGCTTTAGCGTCCTAGAACTTAGAGTAACTCATGCTTTTTGCACACAAATATATATATACATACATACACACACACATACACACGTATGGTATGGTATTGGGTCCTCCTAATGCCCTAGGTAACTAAGGAACACCTAAAACTACTTAGATCATTTCAAAGTGAGATTCCAATTAGGACAATATTGCATTAAGATCATTGGGGTACTACCTTAAGGTCACTAATCCTCCTAGTCCCTTGAACCTAGCTAAGCATACGTAATACACTTTATTTACTCTAAATAGGCATTTAGTTCTTTTTAATATGCACTAGTCTAACAAACATAAGCAATATGCAACACTTCATACCTGATTGAACTTTTTGCTCAAATTTTGAAACATCTTTTTTTTTTTTTTTGCAACATGTTCACTCAAAGATAAAGTACCTTACTTAGTTTCTAGACTCTATTAGCAATGCTCTTAAACTCAACAACTTAATCGTCGCGCATCTACAACTTGTCTTGCTTTAGGAACCTAGGATCAATAAGATGAAAAATTGGTTTATGAAACATTTTGTTTGATGATTCATGTTTAGAAAGGATTAGGAATGGAAAAATACGCTTGAAAAAATCAAGATCGAAAGAAATGTAGCCATACGCAATAGGGGACTTTACCTGTGGCATCTAAATGCTAAGGATTTGGGAGTATCTACTCCTTAGCATTCGAATGCTAGTAAGGTTGGCATCTGGTCTGTAGAATACAATGACATTTCACCCCTTAAATCTCAACCACCTTCCATTAAAAATAAAAAATCCTCACTCCTAGAATGTTTTCCCTTTAACAACTTCGTTCTACACTTCTCAAAACTCTATCCAAGCACCAATCTACACCTAAATCTCAAATCAACACTCCAATCTCAATCACAATTCTATTGAAACTAAACATAGAAAAACATAGGTATTGGATTCGAAATCTGCACTTCCACCACAAAGAATACACTGTTGGACTCTCGATAAACCAACCCAAGTTTGTTTTACTCATTACCTTACGAGGGAAAGTGAATTTTTATTCACATTTGATCAAAATCTCAATAAGAAAAAGATCTAACAATATACCCTAATCCCTTTTCTATTTAGATCTTGCTGAAACACGCTAATCTCCTTCCTTTGATTCAAGACTCATGTGGAAACCTTAGCTAACAAGTGCTATATGTGAGAAATATTTGCGAAAAGGTTTTTGAACTTAATGGCAACTATTGATACTTAAGGTTTGTGGAAGTTTTGTATGCCTAAATTACCCTAGCCTCTTATAAGTAATACTAATTGACGCCCTTAATGAAAAATACTATTTATTTATTATTTTTCTTTTTTATTTCGGTTTTATAGCACAATACTAGGGGACTCACCATAGTGGCATGAAGTTTGAAGAAGGTAAGATGAGCATCTTCAACTTTCTTTGGAGTTTTGGAGACTTATTGAGGAGTTGAAGAACATACATATTGAACTCTTTGAGTAAGTGCTAACATCAAATTTTGAAGTCGTTGAAGCATCTTTTAAGGTGTCTTATACTTTTGAGTGATTTTCTTAGTTAAAATTGATGTTTAGATGACATAAGTCAACTAAATTAAAGATTTGATGGAATTATTTGAAGAAATTGTGACTATGGTGGGTGACTATGAGCTTTTATGTCTTTTTAGGGTGCGCCATTTTCATTTATCATGTTTTAGGCTTGTTACATGAACCAACTTAGATCTTAGACAAAGTTTAATAAGTTAAATGATCAATTGGTAGCATGAGATGTGATATTGCTATCCTCTTGATTTTGCCTTCTTTGATTTAGTTGATTTGTATTTTAAACTTGATAATATGTTTGAATGATGATGTATGTGATGATTTAGGGATTTGATGATTAAGAGTTAAGTGAGGCATATATGTTGATTAATATTTTATAAGTTTTAGCAGTTATATTTGTCACATCCTAATAAACAAAGGATGCTTCATCATAGATTAAAACCTACTAAAAACTTCTATAAACTTATGATATTTCATCAATCATAAAACATAAATGAAATATCATAAGTTTGTAGAAGTGTTTAGTAGGTTTTAATCTTTGGTGAAGCATCCTTTGTTTATCAGAATGTGGCATCCTTTAGGTGGTCTCAAAGCTTACGTTAGGGACCTTAAGCTTTTAGCTATATGTAAGATGTGTGGGGTAGTTAGTTGCTAAGGTGTTGTACCATTATAAGGTTATAAAGATACTTATTATTTGGATTTAGTGCAATGTTTGCATGGGAAATGATACTAAGAGGGCGAGAAATACCACCAATGAATTAGATGCCTCAAGGGCAAAGGGTAAGGCCATAACCACAACTAAGGACATAACTAAATCGAGCATAACCTCAATTATAGATAGATATGATACAACAACTAATGAACACTCTAGTTAGAGTGGGAGGTAGAGATAAGTTATCTTGAGTAAAGTACATTGCGAAGCCATTTGATAGTAGGAGTATTGATCCTTTGGTAGCTAAAGAATGGATTGATTCTTTGGAAAAAAACGTTTGAAGTTCATGAAGTGAAGGAAAATAGGAAAGTGGGAATTACTGCTATTTTATTGGATGGGTAAGCAAATAATTAGTAGAAGAGTTAAAAAGTAATACTTAGCATAACCTAATGGGTGGAATGCATTCAAAAATTCCTTTCTTAAACAGTGATCTACTCAAAATATATATATATATATAAATACTGCAAATACTTCAGCAAGTATACTGAGTCAGAATTAAGTAATAAAGAGTGATTAAGGTTGTTGATCCTTCAAGGACTATAAAATTACTAAACCTATGATAGCTCTTATCAATATTCAGGTAATTGGATTTGGATTGTGAATTAACTAATCTAATAATTACCCTAAAATTGTGAAAGAGAAAATCAAGAGAATATATCTAAAATGGAACAATTAATTGAGAATGTGGGAAAATAGAATCCACCCTAATTGTGTAAATCAAATTGTCATCATGTCATATAAATTAATAGCTATACAGTCATTCAAGTAAAATTATTATGTCTTAAAATTTAAAGAAACCTCTAATTAATTGGTCAATTCCCACATCTCCAATTAACATTGGACTCTAAATTACAATCATACATCTCCTAATGCTCTGATCGACTAATAGTCTAAATCAATTATCCCTAATGTCTTCGAGAATAATTAACTTGAGACATTGCATTAATCCTTAGATAATTTCTAACCAATCTAATTAACATCACTTCCGCATTAGCTAATTAGTTTAATCAAGAATTTCTAACAAACTCTATATCAACTCCTGTATCAATAGTGTTTTTAACAATTATAACCAATAGATAATTATAATTGAAATCATAGAAATTATAGTCATGAATTATCTACATATCTGTTAACCTTATAACATGACTACGATTATCATCTTAGTTATTTAGGGTTTCATCAATTTCCCATAATTAAAACCTAGCCAAACATGGAAATTAAAATAAAAGCACGTATCATAATAAAATTTTCAAAGAAGTTCATGATTGGAAATAAGAACAGATGACAGAATTGCATAACTAGTAATAGGATAGAAATCATCAATTCTGTAATTATGATAAAGAAACTTCAATTGCAAAACTCTAAGGATGATCTCCATAGCAATAACAAAGTCTTCTCAATGATCTAAGAAATACCAAAAGAACAATTCTTCAAAAAAATCTACTAACTTTGTCTAAAACTCTTTAGGTAAAAAGAAGACGCAAAAAGTCCCCCTAAAATATCAACATAAGCCTATTTATAGAGCAAATAAGGGTTGGCTTGCAACTAGTTTTTTTTTTCACTAAAAGTTGGCTAAGAAGGCTGGTGGTGCTGAGTTATAGGCTGCCAGTGTTGAATGTAAAAGCTAGCGGTGTTCAATGTAGGCTAGCTTAAGGTTGGCTACCTTTAATCCTAAGTGCTGCAAGTTGATTCAGGCTTCCTTTTGATTGTGTAAAACTCCTTCAAATTACTCATATTTCTACTCTGACTCCATTTCCATTCACACTTCTTTCCTTTTTTCTTTTTTTCTTTTTTTGAGTTTAGATATTAAACTTTGCCTTATCACCCTTCTTGTTATAGTGAGTGCATCGAGTTTGCACATCTTGGGTTCATCAACCAAGTGACTAGGTTTTAAAGGGACCCTTACGGACTCTTCCACACTCTAACATTCAAGTTAGGATACTCTTAGCTCAATTACTTAAGTTATTGGAGTAAAGACTTTACTTATATAACTTTTTGAATGCTTACTAAAATTTTTTAGACTTCTTTTATAGAAATCATTAAGTATAAAGCTTCACTTACCTCTTTCACTAAGTATTAAAGTATTGTTAGAACAACTAAAAAGAAAATATACTAACTAACCTTACATAAAAGTGAACCTGTTTACATTTCACTTAAGGACTCAACCGACTCTTAAACTTCAAATTCTAAGGCTAAAAACTAAATAAATTGGGTTCTTAAAGATTTAACTAATTAATTTTAACTAAGTACAAAAATCACAACAATGGTGAGTAGGCCACCTTAGTGAGTCAATTTTTCAATCAAATCATAAATAGATGCTATCAACAATTTTCTTTGTAAAATCTCTAGATTTCAAGGAAGAAAACCAAAATTTTTGGCCTAAAAATTGCTAGATACTTAAGGACAAATAAAGTTCAAGATGATAGGCAAGTGTAATCATTTATAAACAAAAATAGGCATCGAATGTCATGATATTCAATTCAATTCAAACTCCATTTCCTATATTCCCTTCCCTATACATTAGAATAGACAATATCCACATTGTCTCCAATTTAACATACAATAGGGAATGAAGAAAATCATAGAAAATGAAAAACTTGTACTTCCTTAATTTCAAGTTGTCAGCAACAAGGGAGAATTCTAACCATGATATTATTAGGAAGATCATCTAATTCAGATTAGCCCTATTACTACAAACACGAAGAAAGGCAAAAGAGCAAATATAGGATAAAAGTATACTCAAAAGTATAGAGTAGCAACAATTATCTAGAGTCTACCCACTCAAGTAGGTACTAAAAAGAAACAAACTAACAGTAAAGTAAAGAAGAATAAAAGAAAAGAAAACATAAAATAACATAGAAAACATTAAAAAGTATGTAAGACTCTAATTGTCCCGCTTTGTACTGCTGGTCTCCTTATTGGAAGTCTCATAGTGCAGCTACTTTGCAGTTGCTGGTTGGAAGCAAGATATAGTGGATTTCAGCATATTAAACAAAGTAGTCTTGAACTTCTTGTTTTTCTTTTGCTCTTTTCGGATTTTCTCCCTAACATCCCTAATCTCAGCACTCAATTGCTCATAACCACTAATTGGAGGAGGATAAGATGTAAAAGCTCTTGTATTAGGGGGATTTTCAGGAACATCCTCCTCATAAACTGGATTTGCCTTATTTGCTATCTTAAACAACCCCCAACCCCTAAATGGTGCAATTGAGATGGGCTTGCATGTAATACCCTCATCCCTTTCAAGTTGCTGAAAAATCTCCATTCCTTTTAGCAATTTAGTAATGTAACCTCCACAAAGAATGACTTGTGTCCTTGTATCATCTACTTATCTATAAATGAAATTAGCTACTTCTATCAGAAAATCAATTTGGTATCCAGAAATCAAGCAATAAAAAAAAAAAACATATCAAAACCGGTTACCTTACTATGGTTGGTTTTCTTATAGTTGATGGTGTAGGCAAGCAACTTGTGCTCCACTGTTGCAAAAGTAAAAGCTAGAGATTTTGAAGGTATAAAGTCATCCTGCCTTAGTTGAGTCATTTGGTACTAAAATCTTTCAACAATCATCTCAATAGGCCAAGAGTTTGGCAGATCTACCTCTTCATCAACATATAATCCTAAAAAGTAACCGATCTGCTTGAGTTCTATCATATGAATCTCTCCATATGCCTAGAAGGTTAAAGTGGAAGATTTCTCATCTCTATCCAATTACAAGGTAGATAAGAACTTGATGTTGACATTTTTGAATGTGGGTTTCTTGATTTCAAATAATCGGAACCAAGTCTTATTTGGCACAATTTGCTAAATCCTCTCATCCATCCCATATTCTTGCAATAGAGCCTAATCCAAGTATTGATGATTCATAAATGTCATCCTTTGCAGCTTCTTCTTTTGTTCTTTAGCATAATCATGGTGTGATAGCAAATCTCTACATGGGCTTCTTGAAGATGATACAATAGTAGTCTTCTACTTCTTTCTTTGTGGTTGGAGCTTCTTGGGTGGCATGATGGAGTTAGAACAATAAATTTGAAAGGAGGAAGAGTTAATATAGTTGTAGAAGATGAAGAGAGTGAATGTGTGTGTAAAGGAGTGAGGGAGAGGGAAGAGTGTGTATAAGAGAAGTGGAGAGAAGGAAAAGGAAGTAGGAAGTCAATGGAGACAAATGAGTGAGGAGAGAGAAAAAAATGAATCGACACATACTATATATAACAGCACATACGTCAGCCACCTCCATCTGTATGTTGGTAACATACATAACCTGCGTAAATAGGAAGGTTGATAGCCTTTAATTTAAAATGCCGGCCTTTGATTTCAAATTACGTGATTTCTTCTTCTTCTTCTTCTTTTTTTTCACTTAAAGATTAGTGGCCTTGAGTTAAAATGACTAGCCTTCAATTAAATTTTTTTTTTTGCATAAATAAAAAATAAATAAAATAATTTGGTTAGACATGGGTTGCCTCCCATGAAGTACTTAGTTTATAGTCATCAGCCCAACTTTCTCGATTCTTAGAATAGGTTTGCATGAACCGTAATAGTGGTGTCACTATCCATGTTTTCCTCTTCAAAATAATGTTTGAGAAGGTGACCATTTACCTTAAATGTGTGGTTGTCTTCTACCTTCTACTCAACTGTACCATAGAGAAAAACATTAGCTATCTCAAATGGCTAGATTATCGAGATTTTAACTTACTTAAGAACAATTTTAGTCGGGAGTTGTATGATAGAACTTTTTGACTAGGCAAAAACTCTCACCGTTAGATGTTCCTATCATGCCATCGCTTAACTCTCTCTTTCTAAATCCTAGCATTTTCACATGCTTCTTCTCTAATCTCATCTAGTTGTTTCAATTGGAGCTCCCTCTTTTCACCTGCAACTTGTAAATCAAAGTTAAGGTATTTTATGGCCTAGTATGCTTTGTACTCAAGCTCTACAGGTAGGTTACATGATTTATCAAAGAAATTTTGTATAGTTACATTCCTATAGGGGTTTTAAAAGCTGTCCTATAAGCCCATAATGCATTATCAATTTTTAAAAACCAATCCTTCCTAGATGCATTAACAATCTTTTTTAAGATACACTTTATTTCCCTATTGGACACCTCAACTTGGTGACAAGTTTGTGGATGATATAGGGTGGCAATTTTATGAGTAACTCCATATTTTGATAACAATATTTCAAACTGCCGATTGCAAAAATGTGATCCTCCATTACTTATAATAGCTTTGGTATCCTAAATCTAGAAAATATGTTCTTTTTCAAAAATTTAATTACAACCTTGGCATTATTAGATTGTAGAGCAACTACTTCTACCCATTTTGACGCATAATCTATAACCAAAAGTATATATTTATTTGAAAAAGATAAGGGAAAAGGATCCATAAAGTCTATTCCCCATTACATCAAAAAGCTCAATTATCAGGATGTTATTTTGTGGTAATTCATGTCTCCTAGAAATGTTGCTAATCCTTTGGCGTTAAGCATAAGACATAACATAATTCCTGTAATCACTAAACAAATTAGGCTAATAAGATCCACAAGATAAAATCTTAGTTACGGTTCTTTCCATACCAAAATGGCCTCCTGCTTTCGTAGAATGAGAGTACTGAATTATGCTAAGCTGTTTAGTTTCAGGCACACAACATAAGATTACTTGGTCAGCACAACATTTAAACAGATACGGTTCATCCTAGAAATAATATTTTATATCATGTAAAAACTTCTTTTTCTTTTGAAATGAGTAACCGTATGGTATGATTTTGTTGACCAGATAATTGACTATATCAGCATACTAAGGTAATCCTTGAATCTCTACTAGATACAACTATTCATCATGGAACTTTTCATTAATGGGTGGCTATAAACAATCAGATTCTAAATGAGATAAATGATTAGCAATCACATTTTCAATTCTCTTTTCATCTTTGGTTTCAAGGTCAAAATCTTGCAGTAGTAAGATCCAACGAATTAACCTCAGTTTAGTATCAGCTTTAGCAAACAAATATTTCAAAGTAGCATAGTCTGCGTACACTATGATCTTAGAACCTATTAGATAAGGCCCAAACTTGTCACATGCAAATATAACAGCTAAAAGCTCTGTTTCTATTGTGGCATAGTTTATTTTTGCCTCATTAAAGGTTCTACTAGCATAATATATTACATGAAATAACTTACCTCTCCTTTGCCCTAATACTGCTCCTATAGCATAGTTGCTAGCATCATACATTAACTTGAAGGGAAGCTCCCAATTAGGTATAACAATTACTGGTGCCAAAGTAAGCTTCTCCTTTATAGATTGAATGCTTGCAAATAACTATCATAAAAAACAAAAGCAAAATCCTTTTCATGTAAATTACAAAGAAGTCTAGAGATTTTAGAGAAGCCTTTATAAATTTCCTGTAGAAGCTAGCATATCCTAGGAAGCTCTCGACTCCTTTGATTGAAGTGGGTAGTGGTAACTTCTCTATTATCTCCACTTTTGGCCTGTCAACTTCAATCCCCTTTTTTGACACCTTGTGACCTAAGATTATTCTCTCTCTTACCATAAAATGGCATTTTTGCCAATTCAGAAGTAGATTAGTCTCCTTGCACTTTTTAAGCACATAGCCTAAATTAGTCAAACATGAATCAAATGACTTCCTAAAGACTGGGAAGTCATCCATAAATATTTTAATAAAATCTTCTAACATGTTAGAAAATATAGACATCATGTATCTTTGGAAAGTAACGGGTGCATTGCAAAGACCAAAGGGCATTCTCCTAAAGGCAAAAGTGCCATAAGGACATGTAAAGGTAGTTTTCTCCTAATCCTTAGGTGCTATATGAATTTGATTATAACTAGAATAACCATCTAGAAAACAGTTATAGTCATGCCCTAAAAGTTTTTCTAACATCTAATCTATGAAGGGGAAGGGAAAATGGTCTTTATGGGTGGCATCATTCAGTTTTCTATAGTCTATACAAACTTTCCACCCAGTCATAGTACGAGTAAGGATTAAATCATTAGCCTCATTTTTAACCATAGTTATACTACCCTTTTTAGGTATTACCTGAACAAGACTAACCCACTTTCTATCTAAGATAGGGTAGATAATACCTGCATCTAGCAATGTAAGTACCTCTTTCTCACTGGTGCCTAGCTCCTTATAATATCGAGCTTTAATTTTTGATACTTGTTCCATGCATTGTTCCTCAGGCTTGTCGTCATCACTATAATTATCTAGATCCTTAAGAATTGATTCCATGGTATCCAATCTTGCTTTCTCTTCTATGGACTCACAGGTAATCTCATCAATAACATCACTAGTGTAATAGGATTTACAATAATCAAACTTTTTTATGGCTTGATAAACATTAAAAGTCACTTGATTGTCTATAACTCTTAAAGTAAGCTTACCCTATTCCACATATATCAATGCCTTACCTATTGTAAGAAACAGTCAGCCAAGAATCATGGGTACCTCTCTATCTTCCTTCATTTCTAGGACTATAAAGTCAATTAGGAAGATAAATTTGTTTACTTTCACTAAGACATTCTCTACAATACCCCTTAGGTATTTAATACTCCTGTCAACAAGTTGTAAGGTGACATAAGTTTCCTTACAATCTTTAAGTCCTAGCTTCATGAAAATAGACAAGGGCATTAAGTTTATACTTACATAAGAATCAGCAAGAACTTTATCAAAATGAAAATTTCCTATAGTGTAAGGGACAGTAAAACTCCCTTGATCTCTTTGTTTTCTTGGCAAGTTGGGTAAATTTTTCTGTAGGATCAAAGAGTACTCCCCTGTAAGCATCACATGTTCATTCCCATCAATCTTTCTCTTCTTGGTGAGTAGATCCTTTATGAATTTGGCATATGAAGGCATCTAATGAAGTGTCTCTGCAAAAGGAATGTTGATCTACAGCTTCTTAAAAACATCTAAGAATTTAGCAAATTGTGTGTTTAGTTGTTGTTGCTTCAGTCTTCCTGGAAAAGGGATAGGAGGAACATACGGTTTCACTTTTGATGACTTTTGTTTTGGTTCCTCTACCACTTGCTTCACTCTTCCTTTCTTTGGATTCTCCTCCTTTTCTTTAACTTGCTTATCAACTATTTCCACTTCCCTAGCACTCTTCAACATTATGGCAATGACATTTTTGGGATTCTCTTTAGTATTGCTAAGTAAAGACCTTGATGGTCTATTACTCAACTATTGAGAGATCTAACTAATTTGATTCTCTAAATTCTAAATAGTGGCCTATTGATTCCATAACATGGTGTCAATCTTTTACTTATAGCTCAACATGAGCTTTTTCATTCTAGACTGATTCTACTGAGGTAGAGCATTCTGAGTAAGACCCTACTTCTAGAATTTAGGTGGTGGTTTAAATGCATTGTTATCGGTCCTCCATAAGAAGTTTAGATGATTGTGCCACCCTAGATTATATGTATTTGAATATGGTCTTTGATTATCCCATTGGAAATGGTTGACAAAGTTCATCTGCTCTCCACTAAATGAAGCTGAGGGATTCCCAGATAAGCACTCAAGAGTCGAATGTGGTCCTAAACATAACTCACAAAAAGCAACGTAATTAACATTCAAAAACTATGTTGAGGTAAGTTTACTTACTTAGGTAGTGAGAGCTAAAATCTAAGCTGTTAATTGAGACATAGTTATTTATGGTTTCATCAATTTCCTACAATTAAAACCTAGCCAGCTATGGAAATTAAAATAAAAGCATGTATCATAATAAAATTTGCAAAGAAGTTCATGATTGGAAATAAGAACATATCACAGAATTGCATAAATAGTAATAGTATAGAAATTACCAATTCTATAATTATGATAAAGAAACTTTAGTTACAAAACTCTAAGGATGATCTCTATAGTAATAATAAAGTCTGCTCAATGATCTACGAAATAGCAAAAGAAAAGCTCTTTGAAAAAATCTCCTAACTTCATCTAAAACTCTTTAGGTAAAAAGAAGATGCAAAAAGTCCCCCTAAAATATCAGCATATGCCTATTTATAGAGCAAACAAGGTCGGCTAGCTTATGATTAGCTTTTTTTTTCACTAAAGGCCGGTGGTGCTAAGTTGTAGGCTACCAATGTTAAATGTAAAAGCTAGCAGTGTTTAATGTAGGCCAGCTTAAGGTTGGCTGCCTTCAATCCTAAGTGTTGTAGGTTGATTCGAGCTTCCTTTCGATTGTGTAAAACTCCTTCCAATTACTCATATTTCTACTCTGACTCCTTCGAAACCTGAAATATCCAAATGAAATTACTTAAGTACCATTTCTTAATGATTTCTATAAAATTAATAATAATTCAATATAATTCACATACTGAAATATGAGTAAAATATACCTTTATCGAACAATTTTTCCTTGAATGTGTAAGAGAGCAAATGTGCGAGGAATACTATAAGCTGAAGCAAAGTGGCAAGACGATTAAGGAATACGAAAGGGAATGCAATAGATTGTTGAAATTTACACCTGAGGCAATCTAGAATAATGAGTTGGCTAAGGTTTGAAGGTTTAAGGTAGCACTTGATCTGTATTTTCAAGTGGTGTGAAAAAGAGCTAGAATCACAAGATATGCTGATCTAGTGAATGAAACTAGATTAATTGAGCAAGCTTGTACTCTGTGAGAGAAAGTAGAAGAAATACATGCTAAGAAAAGGAAGTTTGTAGGCAATTCTAGTGATAGTATCAAGGCATCCAATGGGAAGAGAAATAATCAACCTTTTGATAGGAACCGAGGAGGAGGAAGAGTAGTATTACCATGTTAGAAGTACAATGGGGAGCATAGATCTCTAGAATGCCTAAAGTGACTAGGAAAGTGTTTTAGATGTGGTGAAACTAGACATCTGGCTAAGAGTTGTTAGAATCGAAATGCATTAAGTGTTGTAAAATGAGGACATAACTCGACCCAATGCATAGAACCGCAACCAAGACAGGACCAAACTTAGCTGAATAGATAAGAACTTGCTAACAGGAATAATAATCAATTAGAAAGGGCAAGCCAAAGGGCCAAGGTTTAAGGAAGGGTCTATGCTCTTCAATAAGAGGAAGCTAGGGATGATCGTATCGTTGTAGGTAAGTGTAAGTTAGAATCTCTATAAAACTTATTTTTGCATAATTCATTAATATTAATTTATTTGTAATAAACATCTAAAGTAAAAATAACAAAGGTATAAATAAATTTTCTAAGACTTGTATGCAAAGGTAATAATTATGCTTATGTTTTGTTTGATACTGCAACAACCCATTTTTATGCATCAAAAGAGTATATTGATAGAAATGGCCTTCTAATAGGGACTTTAGTGTATGAGTTGGTAGTTACGACTCCTTTAGGTGGAGTGTAAGTTGTGCAATGCCGGCTGAAAAAATGAAATGTGTGTATAAAAGGTTATGAGATGCCTATAGAGTTAGTAGTTTTGGATATGAAGGGTTTTGATGTGATATTAGGTATGGATTAGTTAACTAAGTATTAGAAGAATGTGGATTGTGAAGAGAAGTTGGTAGTATTTAAAAAGCTTGATGAAGGGGAGTTTTGTGTTAAAGGAAGTTCGAGTAAAGTAGTTCCCCGATTGATCTCGACTAGTAACACACAGAAGTTATTATGATATGGTGGTATTGGTTCTTAGTCTTAGTAATAGATATATAGACTAAAGAAGTTAAGCTAGAAGATATACCTATAGTGTGTGAGTTTCCTAAAGTTTTTCCTAAGGATTTGCTTGGATTACCTCCTGATAGAGAGATTAAGTTTACTATAGATCTTGTATTAAGAATTATACTAAATTCTAAGACCCCGTACCACATGGCACCAATCGAGTTAAGGAAATTAAAGAAGTAGATTCAAGAATTGTTTGATAACGGATTCATAAAACTAAGTACGTTGCCTTGGGGTACACCAATACTATTTGTTAAGAAAAAGGATAGGAGTCTAAGGTTATATATAAATTATCATGAATTGAATAAGGCGACAATTAAAAACAAAGTACCCACTTCTATAGATCGATGATTTATTTAATAATTAAAGGGAGCAATAGTGCTCTTAAAGATAGATTTACAGTCGAGGTGCCATCAATTGAAAGCCAAAGAGGAAGTTATATCTAAGATAGGTCTTAGTATAAGATATGGTCATTATGAATTTTTAGCGATATCATTTGTTTTGATAAATACTCCAGCTAACTTTATGGACAAGATGAAATGAGTATTTAGATGAGTTCATAGTTAATTTATAGATGATATTCTAATGTATTCGAAGGGTAAAGAGAAGCACACTGAACATTTGAGAATTGTACTGGACACTCTAAAGGATAATCAATTGTATGTGAAACTTAAGAATTGTGAGTTTTGGTTGGAGCAAGTGGGATTTCTTGTTCATATTGTATTTGGAGCTAAAATTGTAAACCCTGTAATTTTTAGTCTAAACCCTAAACTGGATCCAAATGTTTAAAAAATTTTATGAGTCGATAAAGCCAGATAAACTAAAAACTTAACTAAATTGTAAACTTTAATTTACTATGAATGAGAAAACCTTAATATATTGATCAAAAACCTAATTGCGTATAAAAACCTTAAACCTTATATATGTGTAAATATAAAAGATTGATCTCAAACTTAATAAAAACCTTAAAACTAACACTTCAAACTCATAAAACGTATAAAATTTACCCTAATGGTGATAAAGCCGCAATTGGGTACAATTATCAACTGATACATGTAATCATATAAAATCATGTAAAATTATTAACTAATGAATAGAGATAACTCCTAAACATTTATAGACATAGAGAGTCACAAATAAATTAACCAAATTACAAATATTATCTTATGATTATTGTGACTTCACATATGTGTATACATAAGAGTGTTAGTGTTATATTGATTTAATTATTTGAATTTAATTTTAGTACATATTCTATGTTTATATACTATATAGTATATATTGATTTTATATCCAATACTTTCTTTTATAATTACATCATATCTTATTCTAAACATTATCTAAAAATGAGAAACACACTTAAAAAAGTCAAAGAGTAAATTTTACTTTTGTTTTCTTTCTTTCCTTCTTTTTCTTTTCCAACTTTCTTTTTCCTTTTCCTTTTCCTCTCTTTTTTCTTTCAAATGTTGCGACTGCCCCATTGATTCAAGAAATTTCCATGTGAAAAGTTTACAAGATAAAAGCAAAGTCAACATCACCTTTTTCATCTTATCTTATCTTCTTTTCTTTTCTTTCTTTTTCTTTTTCTTTTGCTTTTTCCTTTCATTTTCTTTCCTCTTTTCCTCTTTTGACTGCCACGTATGTATGTCTTGGAATTCCCTTCAACTTTTCATTTTCTTTTCCAAATTGACACAAACACTTAGCTACCTAATTCCTAATTTAGGCTAACAACTATCCTCTTTCTTTTCCTTCTTTCTTTTGTTTTTCTTCATTTTTCTCCATCTACCATTCAAATGAAATTTCCACAATTTACTTCATTTTTCCTCATCATATACTATTAGTATAAAATAGAAATAGAGAGCTATAACCTCACGAACTCCAAAGATCAAAGTAAATAATGATTTCCTTTTATGCATATTAATTTTTCTTTGTAATGTAAGCTTGTATATTTTCTTTCTTATGTTTATGTTTATTTTAGTATTATATGAAATGGGAATTAGATGAATATGTGTTTGGTGATATACACAACTCTTTTTCTTCATGCTTATGTATTTATACATGTATACATACATTTAAGTATATTTATTTTATTGTATATATATGTTATATTTATTCAATTATATATATATATGTGTATGTGGCTAGTACATTTATGATTTAGTACATGTAAATTCATATACTACTAAAAATATACACTTCAATATATTTATATAAATATACTATCAAATAGTGTAAATATATATAAAAATAAATAAGAAAATATAGGAATGCATATATATATGAGCCTATATATATATATATCCTAATACTTAAATAAATATACATATATAATATTCTAAGTATTGATATGTATATATATGTATATATAGAGAACTACATATGTATGTACATGTATATTAGTATATAATATTCTTAAAAATAGAGTAAGAAAACATAGGTATATACATATATGTACGTATATGAATATAGGCATAGTATTAGTATAGTACAAGTATAAGTACATATAAAAAAATATAAGTAAATGTATACTAATACCCTAATTCCTTAAAATAGATTAATAAGTAAATATATAAGGGAAATTGTAAAAACTCTCATAAACTTTGACGTAGGTGTATATTGATTTCTTGAACTTTCAAAGTAAGGTTTTTGACTCTCTTAACTTTCATAAATTAACAAATAATCCCCATTACCCTATTAAACTTTAATTTTGGTATACAAACACTTTCTAAACTTTGGTTTTGATTCGTAAATACCTCTTAGACTTTAATTTTGATGCATAAATATCTCCTAAACACCCTATAGTTTAAGGGGGTGTTTATATACCAAAATCAAAGTTTAAGGGTTATAGGGGTTGTTTTGTCAATTTATCAAAATTTAAGGAGTCAAAAACCTTACTTTGAAAGTTCAAGGAATCAATCTGCACCTAAGTTAATGTTTAAGGTGAGTTTTTTCTATTTTCCCCAAATATATATATATATATATATATATATGAGTACAAGAGGGACTTGACCCTTAAATAAGAAATTAGGAGACAATTTTCAATATTCAATAAATTATAACAATATCTATGTATATATATTAATATTTCAAAATTAAAAAACATAAAAATTAGAAGAATTAAGAAATTTACCACGTGGACCAATAGGAAGCTATCACATCAACTTTCCTAATTGTCTAATTGAAATCGTAACTAACAAAACTAATAAGAAAATAATAAAAATTAATTAATTAGAAAATCACAATTATGACAAAAAGTAACATAATTAGTAATTTAAGCTTAAAATGGTAAAATAAAGAAATGATTATAAAATGGACTAAAAAATAAAATATTTTAAAAATATAATTTAGAAATTAATTAAGTCATAAAATAATAAAAAAAGCTTAAATTGATAAATAAAACTATTTGGGCCAAAATAATTAAATTCGCAACATTTTGGGCTCATAATGAAAAATTTAGGTTTTAATGTCAAAAATGGATCTTGCTATGTAAAAGTATATTTGAAAATGATAAAAATAGACTATAAGTTTATAAAAATAAGAGTTAAAACAAAAAAGTTACACGTAATTAAAGAAAAAGCTCAAACTGGGAAACTATATAAGATAAATAGAAAACTTAGGTAGATTTTTAGAAAAATACACACATAGAATAATTACCTTACTTAGATACTTATTACCTTTCATATTTCTTAATTATTAAATGATCTCGATGAGGATATCTATCTCCTCTCTGATTATTACGATCCCTAAGTTTTACCATGGCTAAGTGAATACTTCTCATGATTTCATACTAGTTTATGTTTGTAGATAGTGATATTTAAATATTATTGATAATTGATTGATGTATGAGGTTAGGATATGTATGTCATTGTTGTCACTTATTTATATTGTGAAAACACCTTAAATTATAATAATGATCTGTCTACTATATTATAGATATCTATAGAAATTTGATTGTTTATGATATTGTTTGATAACATAATAACTAGATCTAATTATACTTGATTTTGTTAAACTAAACTAGATCATACATAAACATACATTATATATAATTCTTTTGACCGTCACATTATACAGAGGTAGTGAAAGGCTATGCAAGAGTTGATTTATACATAATTATGATTAAAGTGTTTTAATATAGTGTATATGTATAACATGACCTTACCTTAGCTCACAAGATTACTAGGTGTTGGAGGCGTCAACTGCTTAGCTAAAGGTCAATTCTAGAGGCTTCTGTTTACTGGTGAGTATAGACTGCGGAGGTCCTACTTATAATTATACCGAGAAGTTAGTTTTAAACCAAAATTAAATAGAATGTTTTTACTTGAATACGAAACATGGAGTTTCATAGCTATGTAAGTTCAAGTTTGATACCCAGATTTGACTATTGCCATGTATTCTCCAAACCTGACTTTAAAGGGCATTAAATTTGAGCTGCATATAGTACCTAGTCAGCTATATATATTTATGTGGCATTTTGTTTGACTATCCATTCATATGCTTATAAATAATTATTGAATAACTTGCTTAGCTGTATGGTTAAGAGATAACTCACTAAACTTTATAGCTTATATCCTTGTAGACTTTTGATGTAGGAGGACCTTTTCATTGTACTTGGCCAAAGCATGCTTGAGATTAGTTTAATATTTTAGGATGTGTATGGAAGCAGAGAGCAAAGTGAATATATGTAATGACTCTCAAGTAAAATTTCTATGATATTCTATATCATGATATTTAGTAATCAGTTAAAGTAACTTTCTTTACTACTGTAGCTTTAGTATTAATATTTTGAAACTTATAGTTTTGTATTACTTACTTAGTAAGATAACTGTATGAAATCTTATATTATTATGTATGTAGTGATATTATCTTGCTTGTATAACTCTTGGGTAACTAATTGTAGTAGTAGCATTGTATGTCATATAAAAGGTTGTTAATTGGAAGGGAAACCAATCTATAATCTTTTATACGAAATACGATGATGTGCCTAGGAGCTCAATAATTACTAGGGCTTACCGTAGGTAATAGTAACTGAATGGGTGTTTTGAAATATTGAAGAAAAGAGTATGAATGAATGGTCAAACATAGTATCTTTCATAAGTTGATTAAAGGATATGATGCACCAACGAACACAACACGACTTAGTATTTCACTTGATATAATGCATAAGCTAATACTGAGGGCCATTCATCACTAATCTCAAGCTACTTGGCAAAATTAGATAAAAGTGTAAAAGGAAATGTACTCGGAGAGGTAACATCTCACAAAAACAAGAATATTCATAGATGTAAGGTATGATATGTCTGATTCTGGCTACAAAGAAAATGAACTATTTATAGTAAGTTTCTAGAGTAACAAGAAAACGTATGTAATTACAATAAATGGTAATATAAAAATACTATCATAGTACATTACCAAGAAGGGTAAAAGGGATAAATAGAATAAAGGAATATAGTACAATATCAAAAAAAGAAATGATAGGTAGCATGCTACAGTTAGGTTATTGTTCTGGAGTCTTGGGACACCTTGGTTGAGCTGTATTAATTTAGGGGTATTGCTAATGAAGGGTACTTGGAATTGTCGAGACTAATAGAGGATGCTGCTATTCAGTAGGCCGAGTAAGTGGGTGATGGGAATTAGCCTTCGACTACATCCATGCTGAAGTAGACCTGTCTGAAGCTGAAGCTGATCAATGTTTTTTTAGGTCGAGCTAAAGCCAGAAGGACAAGAGGAAGAAAACAAACCACTCGATAACAAGTTTATCATCGATCAAATAGTCAAGAGACCACGTTATTGAGAGTGGGATCCACTTCGCATAGTACGAAGAGACTAGTGCCAACTAACTTTAGAACTCGGCAATTGTGGGCCGACCTCTTTAGTGTCATGAACAAGTTATGCGAGACTTCAGGGACTCCTTCCCGAACCCATACATCCAACTACTGACCTTGTCCAATTCGAATACTACTCCTTTTAAGACATGCTGAGTGACTGCATACCGATTTCCCCTGTAAAATGTACAGTTTTTTATTCTTGTGCATGTTTTCCTTTATTTTATTTATAGGCCCAATTCTTTAGGGTTTAAGGCCTTATACATTATTTATTGTTTTGCTACTAGGGTTTAGGACTTACTAAAAATAACATCTGTAAACATTAGAGATAGACGTCAATAGACATAAAAGTATATTCCTGTGTTTTTAAAATCTTTCCCTTTTTGAGCAAGGTTACTCTTAAGCTAGCATTGCCGGATTATCAAGTGTAGACCAAACTCTTTAATCTCTCTCGTATTCTTATCGATCTTAACCCTAAGATTGTAGTGAACCCCTTCGTTTGAATCAATTAGTGAGTTGCATCTAACTCTCATTTGAATCTTAAGCGACATTTAGTGTTCATGAGTTATATCGAACCCTTTTTTGAGCTCAAACCCTCGATAGTGTTTGTGTCATGGTACATGATATCCATTCACATTTATCGTTGAAACCTACCATTTTACTTTCGATCCGTCATACCCATTTGACCCATTATGGGTTTTCAAGATCTGTTGTCATTGTTTTCGTATCATCTTAGTATCAGAGTTTTGGGGAGATACGTATGCTAGTGTTCTTCAAAGTTGATTCGTGGTTTGAACATTTCTAATAGTCATTGTTCCATTGTTAGTGTGTTGTTCATGTTTTTAGTGGTCGTGGTATTGTATTGCAGTTGAGTCTAGTAATATTAGTTTCAATAGTTAATTCTAGTTGTTGTGGAAGTGATTGTCAATAATGGTAGCTATAGAAGCTAAATAGTGGTTGTTTTTGGCTTACTGTAATTGTGTTTTGTTGTTTATTCAATTTTCTAGAAAATTACTATATGGACAAGAATGTTGGAGGATATTGTCAACAACACTGATGATAGTCCTTGTAAAAGTTTGAGATGACGTGTTGATAACTTGGAATACCAGATTCAGAATCTCATTGACTATATCCAAGAACTCACTGGTTTAGTCAGAGACCGTAAACGTAATGGCTGAGAAGAACGAAGGAAACAAACACCTACCAGTAGAAGTGGTTCCAATGAACTTGACACCAACGAGCAACAACAAAGAAGAGCTACCGAGCCGAGAAGGAGAGAAAACTAACCTGTGCCAAAAAGAAGAAATGAAAGGAGTGTTGACTCCAAAGCAAATCAAGAAGCCTAGAGAAGAGAGCCGAGGCTGAGAAGGGACATGGCTAAGCAGAGCTCTAATAGAAGTGGCCAATCCGAGGTGAACCAACTAGCTCGAAATGCAAGGGATGAACCCCGAGCACCTAGCCAAGGACTTGACAATATAAAGCTTAAGTTGTCAACCTTCAGTGGAAGTAGCCAACTTGAAGAGTTCCTTAACTGGGTTCCCCGAGTTGAGAAGTTTTTCGAGTTTTATGAGTGTAATGATTGAACAAAGGTTAAGCTAGCTTCACTGTCCCTTATTGAATATGCAAGCCTTTAGTAGGATAGGTTGGTCACCAAGCGAAATGTTGAAGTAAAGGAGTTGATCAGAACTTGGAGGCTTATGAAGCAATTGATGAATCAACACTTTGTGCTGACCTACATCAAGCAAGAGATACTCCATACATTCTAGCACCTGAGATAAGGTCGAAATACCGTTGAAGAGTATTTGCAAGAGTTTAAGACCATGATGACAAAATGTGAGATTGTCGAGCCATAAGACCGCACCATTGCTAGGTTACTAAGTGGACTTCAAGATGATATTGCCGACATAGTTGAATTGTAGCCATTTAACTCTCTAGATGAGCTAATCAAATTGGCCTTAAGAGTAGAGTGATAGAGGAGAATGAGGCATCAAAGGTCAAGTAATCAACCTCAACAAGGTAGCCTCAAGCCTGAGAGGTATGCCAAGAGAAAGGGGTTAGAAAGAAGGATGGAGAAAGGAGAGCCTAGCCGGCCTATCCATGCCGAGAAGAAGATTGTCGAGAAAGAAAAGGCACTCGACAACAAGACTCGAGATGTGAAATGCTTCAAATGCTTAAGCTACAGACACATTGCATCCTAATGCCCGAATAAGAGGGTCATGGTCTTGAAGAGCAAAGGGCTTGAGGCTCAAATTGAGAGTCGGAGTAACAAAAGTTCAAAAGATTAGTTAATAGAAGAAGATGTCTATGCCGAGGACTTAGATAAACTCTTAGCTATGGCAACATGAGCTGACCTGAAGGTAGATCTCAAACAAAGGGAAAATTTATTTCATATGCAGTGCCTAGTGAATGGGAAGACCTATTCCCTAGTTGTCAATGAAGGTAGCTGCACCAATATCTTCTCTACTGAGTTAGTAGAAAAGATGAAATTACCGACCTACCCGTACCTTTAACCTTATGGATTGAAGTGGTTTAATGACAAGGGTATGGTCCATGTGCATTAGCGAGCTTAGATAACATTAAAGGCAGGATAGTATGAGGATGAGATTGACTTCGATGTGGTCCCAATGAATGCTACAAATTTACTTCTTGGTTGACCATAAGAGTATGATCAAAAAGTGATCCATGATGACTTCCTCAACACTTACATTGTTCGAAAGGATGGGAAGAGCTGTTGCTTAACCCTTATGAGCGTTGAGGAAATCTAAAGACACTTGGCACCCATGGTGAAGCGAAGAGGGGAGTGAAGTTTATTCAGCATCCCAATTCGTGCTCAACACTTAACATCAAGGACGACTTCTTTTTAGACCTACGATAATGATGAGAATCAACCTCTGACTACATCTAAGTCGAGGTAGACCTATCCGAAGTTGATGCCAAGTTGAAGCTAAAAGGATGAGAGGAAGAAAAATAACTACTCAACAATAAGTCTATCGTCGAGTAAATAGCTAAAAGACCACATTGTTGAGAATGGGATCCACTTGATATGGTACAATATGGAGAGACCAGTGTCGACTAACTTTAGAACTCAGCAATTGTGGGTTGACCTCTTTGGTGTCTTGGCTAAGCTACAGAGACTTCAAGGACTCCTTCCCGAACCCATACGTCCAATTGTCGACCCCGTCTAGTTTGGATACTACTCCTTCCAAGACATGTCGAGTGACTGCATGGTGACTTCTCCTATAAAATGCACAGTTTTTTATTCTTGTACATATTTTTCTTTATTTTATTTATGGGCCTAATTCTTTAGGGTTTAAGGTCTTATACATTATTTACAATTGTGCCACTAGGGTTTAGGACTTACTATAAATAGCAACATCTGTAAACATCAGAGATAAACATCAATAAATAGAAAAGTATATTCTTACATTTTTGGAATCTTTCCCCTTTTGAGCAAAGCTACTCTTGAGCTAGCATTACCAGATTATCAAGTATAGATCAAACTCTTTAATCTCTCCCACATTCTTATCGATCTTGATCCTAAGATTATGATGAACCCCTTCATTTGAATCCCAAGTGATATTTAGTGTTTATGAGTTGTATTGAACCCTTTTTCAAGCTCAAACCCCTGATAGTATTTATGTCTTAGTGCATGATATCCATTCACATTCATTATCGAAACTAACCATTTCACTTCTTGTTCGTCATACCCATTCGACCCATTTTGAGTTTTCGAGATTTGCTGTCATTGTTTTTGTATCAATAAGACTCAACATGTAGGGGACTTAGCCTCAACAATTATCCAGTTGGCCTCGGTAGTTAGTAGTTTAGTATGTTAGAAGAGAAGAGTCCGATGTGTGGTTGCCTTGGCCTCAGCATTTGATAGATGGGCCTCAACAATCAATAGGTTGTTGATTAGGCAAGAGTTAAGGCAAAGTAAGGTGCGTTCGAGCTGGGGCTTTAGAGAGTTTGCCTACTATTCTTTTGCATACTATTGTTCATCCTCGGCAGGCTGATGAGAAAGAATTCTTTGAATGAGAGATTATAAGCCACAAAAATGGGCATGAGTAAGGGGTTTGGAGGTTTGCAACCCATTAGTTCCCCGAGGTTATTAAAGATTTGCCCTCAAATCTTAGTCTTCTTCTTCTTCAAGCACATAGGGCATTAAGCTGACGACGTTGAAAGTTGAAGTTACTCCATATCCTTCCGTTATCTCAAGCTTGTAGGCATTATCATTGAAACACCAAAGGATATTAAAAGGTCTATTTAACCTAGGAGATAACTTGTTTATCCTCTTTCCATAGAATTCACTCCTTAATGAGGTGGATCCAAACATGATATCCTAGGTTGTAAATGACTCACCTCCTACCTCAACTTTCCTATCAATTACTTGGCAATCTTTGATTCACTCTTTGAAACTCCTCGGTATGCTGCTGGCCTAATTGGCTCATTCCTTGGAATGTTAGGTTGATAACCATGTCAAAGGGTAAGTTTAAGTTAAGTCTATAGACAATCTCAAAAGGTAACCTTCCTATTGAGCTATGAATGGAGAAATTGTAAGAAAATTCAATGATGGGCAAGCATAGATCCCAATCATGTAGATTCTTCTTAACAATAACTTAAAGGAGGTTGTTGACTATTCTGTTCACAACTTCTGTTTAGCTATCTATCTATGGGTAGCAAGAAGTACTGAACATGAGCTTAGTGCTAAGCTTCTTCCATAAGGTTCTATAGAAGAAACTCATGAAATTCGAATCACGATTAGACATAATACTCCTTAGTACTCCATACAGCTGTACGATCTCCTACAAAAAGTGGTTAACAACAAAGAGAGCATCATTGGTTTTGTGGTAGGGGATGAAATGGCTCATCTTACGGAACTAATCAACCACCACCATAATAAAATCATGTCTCCTTAGTGTTTTAGGTATGCTGAGCATGAAATCTATGCTCAAATCAATCTGTAGCCATTCTGGTATAAGTAAAGGTGTATACTCTTCATACAGCTCCTTTCTTCCCTTGGTATGTTTGCACACCTTACATTGTTTAAGAACTCTATGCACATCCTTCATCATCCTTAGCTAATAGAAATGTTCTTTTAGTAACTTAGCTATTCTCTTCCTACTAAAGTGGTTGGCTAAGCCCTTAGTATGAACTTTTTGAACAAGTAATTCCCTTATAGAACCACTTGGCTCACAAATTTGCTTTCCCTTCATTAGAAACCCGTAGCTTAGATATATCCATCCACTACTCCTCTTACGCAGCATTTGACCACTAAGGGTCTAAAACATAGATCATGCTCATACTAATTAGGTAAGGTACCAAATGTAAGTATCTTGGCTTACATCAACGTAATAAGAACATGCTAATGAGAGAGTGCATCAGCCACAAGTGTTAGTGCTCCTCTTCTTGTACCTGATGACATAGAAAAAAGTTTCCAAGAATTCAACCCATTTAGCATTACGTTAAGAAAGTTTTTATTGCCCTCTAAGATGCTTGAGAGATTCATCATTTGTATAAATGATGAACTTTCTCGACAATAAGTAGTGCTGCTAGTTCTAAAGTGCCCAGACAAGCATGTAAAACTCCTTGTCATATGCCAAGTAATTTAGTGGGGCTCCACTAAGTTTTATGCTAAAATAGGCAACTGGTAGGCACTTATGCATAAGATCAACTCCAATGCCAACTCTAGATGCATCACATTCGTGCTCAAAAACCTTCTTGAAGTTGGGTAGGACAAGAACCAAAGCAGAAGTCAACTTAGACTTAATCTTATTAAAGCTTCTTTGAGCTTTCTTGGACCATTTGAATTTAGAGTTTTTCTTGGTCAGCTCAGTTAGTATGGCAGCTATGGAACTAAAGTTCTAAATGAATCTTCGATAAAATAAAGCTAGACCATGAAAGCTCCTTACTTTGGCAGTACTAGTCGACGTCGGCCATTCGAGAATAGCTTAGGCTTTCTCATCATCACCTTTGATAGCTCCTTTAGAAACAACATATCTAAGGAATATAACCTTACTCTGATAGAACACATAGTTCTTCAAATTACCAAATAAGTGCTCGGCATAGAGGATGTCAAACACAGATCTTAAGTGCTTGACATGGAAGATGAGGTTGGCACTATGTACCAGTATATCATCAAAGTAGACAACGGCACATTCGCTAATCAATGATCTTAATACTTGTTTCATTAGTTGCATAAAAGTACTCGGTGCATTTGTCAAACCAAACAGCATCACCATCCATTTTAGTAGACTATCCTTTGTTTTAAAGGCAATTTTCCATTCATCCTTAGGTCTCATTCTGATCTGGTGGTAGCTACTCTTCAGATTAATCTTTGAAAATATCTATCATGACCCAACAGCATCATTGTCATGATAGATCATTGTGTACTACACAAAGATCTACAATCAACTCCCTCGTTGATCATAAGTTTTTCATACGACACACAAGGCTCCTTCCACTATACGTTACCATTAGGCCCCATAAATATGTAATATCGAGCAGTTTAACTAAAATTTACTCTTTGATATAAAATGATATAGTAAATGTATGGATTCATTAAATTCCATACTAAAAGAATATCACAATACAAATGCAATTCTTATAAGAGTTGGCATTAGAAATTGCTATCTAAAATATGAATTAAAAAAGATAAATAAACATCTACAAAATGCTATTATAAAATTCCCTCTTCTCTCTTTGAACGTACTATCCCGTCTTTATACGAGACTCACCTTGGGCATTCCTTTGCTTAGATGGATGAATAGGTGTTTCTACATCAAAAGAAATTTATTAGGGTGTAAGCTTACGCTTAGTGAGATAAATCCCTTCGTTAATATCACATAAAAATTTTGTTTAATATACAAACATATGAATGCATGAATAATTAGAATGCCAAACAATACATGCAGCGACCTAGGAACTGCATGCAACTTAGAATTATGCCTCCTATAGTCAAGGTTAGAGATGATTAACCGACACAAACTACAATTGAGTCCTAGCACCTGGGTTTTATACTAATTGCACTATTGTGGTTAAGTCAAAACAAAACCATATATATATATATATATATATACCACTTTAATATGGAAACTACTCTTTCTTTTTATATGTCGTACATTAAACCAAAATGACTAGGTCTAGCAATGTAGTGGCCTCCATAATCTACAATCACATGCTCTAAGTAGAAGTCACAAAACATGGCCCTTTGCTAATGGTTAACATCCTTTAGCACCTAATAAGCCCGTCAACTTATGATAGAGACTTAATAATATAATGATGGCGTAACTAATGCTCAATCCTGTAGGAGACCCTCTTCTTATGAGTCCCTTCCTATCTTCTACATGAGGTGGTAGTCAGTATAGTATGATGCGATTATGAGAAATGCATGATTCATTGAATTTCTTATCAAATAAGTACTTAATCTAGTTTTCATGGGGATCATACAAATTTATTCCATACAACTATACATAGATATTATCACAAACAATTCCCATTATTATCTGATTAATAAGTCATAGCATTTAATCATAATATCATGTACATGCATTTCCCATATCCAATAAGCATCCAAGTTCTTTATATAAGTTCGAGCGTATCTACTCTACAAGCAAAATCAAGTATGGAGTTATTAGGAATCACTCACTTAGCCATAGAGGAACAGTGGAAGTAATATGAAGGAAAATTGTCTCCAAAAGCTAGGTCCCCTAGACATTGCAAATATGATACTATAAAGACTTGAAATAGAACTTAAAAAACTAAGCTAATACCCTTTAAGTTATACTTTTAACCGGGTTTTGTATTTCTCCTGATTTTACTGAAAAGTTCAATTGCGTACAACTTTCTCATTTTAAATCTAATTTTTATGATCGTATAGTCAATCTTCATTATTTTCAGGTATACTTTAATGTGGTGAGTTATATTTTCGTGATGAGGCATGCAAATCCGTCTAATGGTCATAACAGTAGCGATCCTCATGATTTAGAGTACTTTTGAGTTTTGTTTAATTATTAGGCTTTTAGATATCTTTAGAAATCTTTTGGGCTTAGGCTTAGGATTTTATTCTAAACTTAAAATTCTCCTTAAGGTCAGATTTCCAACTTTGATTTACACTCTTAAGGCTAACAACAACTTCTTGAGCTTTTATTTGGGCTTAAGTTGTCAAATAGGCTTGTTTTTTTTATCCAAATTAAAGATAATCACTTTGTTGGGCCTAGGGAGTGTTGTGGGCTTCTTAAGAGTCTTAAAAGAACTTCCATTGTTGGGGTAAGTTGCTGGTCAGAAAATTAATGGGGGTCCAGCTTGGAGTTTAAGGCTTTTTTTGGAAGTTTTAGGCTCGATTTTGAGTTTTAGGCTTTATACACTTATCGTACTTGCTTTGGTTGGTCTTTTCACTTTGTTTGCTTACTTTTATCATATTTTTAAGTGACTTTCCACATGGTTACAGATTTGGTCGTGGTGAATCCAAGGGCTTCTCACTTGGTTTTTCAACTCATTTCATCATTTTCTTAAGTTTAAGAGTTAAATCATGAACCTATGCTACTTATATTCAAATCTTGACTTAATTATTTAGCTTATTCTTTACATGAAAATAATAGATCTCATACTTATCATAACTTCCACAACATAGTTCATATCTTACAAAGTTGGTTTCTTTATAAAGCTTCATGTAATGGATTTTCCCTTACCTAAGGCTAAGTTTAAGCATGTTTAACTTAATAGAAGTGAAAATAACTTCCAAATGACCCACATATCCTCTACATCCAACATGATGTCTCTTCATTCATGTATATATTTCATGATTTTCTCAACTTAAAATCTTCCCTTCTAAGTGTTAAACATGTATCCTTACATAAACTTAGCATGCTTATATTTCAACTTTCATGTAAGGGGTTCATAAGCTTGCTTCTTAAGGCGGTCTTAGCTATTTCATCAACTTATGATCATGCTAATATCCTTATGAAAACATGGTTTCCTAACATGACATAGTAGGTTACTAACACAAAGAAACAACTTACTTGTCCTCAAAGCAAAAAAACAAGATGGTTGTATACTAAGTATTCACTTATGCTCCTCGTTTTTCCTTCTCCTTCTTGCAACCTCTTTGGAATCTTGAGTTTTGATCCTTTAAAGTGGGGTTTTGAGAGTATTCTAAGGTTCCTAAAAGTGGCTTTGGAAGTTGACAAATGGGAGACACAAAATGGAGTTTTGTGTTGTGAGAAATGAAGCAACAAGTGGTAGCAATTGTTGGGATTTTGTGAGGTTGTATTTCCTCTTTTGTTTTAAGTTTAAAGTGAGAGAAAAGGAAGTGAAAATGAAAGTGAAAGTGAGAACATGGAGAGAGAGAGTGGCTAGCTATGTATGGAAAGGTAACATGTTCAAGAAGCTTTGATTTGTTGTTTTGTAGTTTACATAAATGCCAACATTTGACAAGATTAGATAATGTAAGCATTAAGGGGTAATTAGTAGTGTATAAGATAGGTTGATTGATTGATGAAAGACAAGGCATGGCCCCCCTTATCTAGCCTTTTAGAACTGGCCAGGTAGGCTTGCTTTTGGCATTGAGTTGTTTTGTCTTCTTAAATTAAAGTTGAACATATAAAATATTGTGATATCTTGTCCATGTGTAGTATTAGTTATGGTGGCACAAGGAAAGTGTCTTATCACTGGCTTTTGATAAGTTATCAATTGATAAATGATTCTAACTCTCAATTGATAAGTTATTTAGGGTGATTGGTTGGTTTACTTATTCATGTGCACAAGTCTTTCTGCATGAAGATAAGGAGATTCTCTTATATGAAATTCTTTTAGAGTTTGCTTCTTAAATTGATTTGTAAGTTATGATTTAATTCTTATAAAATTATGAAATTTTCTAGAGTTAAATAAAATTATTCAAATTAAATTATCAATTAGTTACTTAAGGTTATAAGTTCTTAATTATTTTAAGGTTTAGGGTTTCAGGTGACTTAAAGTCCGTAGTTCTCATATTCAAGTTTTATCGATAATAAACTTTCAAATTGGGAAACTAAATTTGTTTTTAAATGTAAACTTAAATTCTTAGTTTAGTTGATCTTTGGGAACATTTGGGAAGTACTCTTAGTTGATTAACAAGCTTGCTAAAAAGTAGGGTTTATAATCAATGCACCATGCAATTCATTGAGCATATGATCTAGTCGAGGGATCAGATATTAGTACTTAACAATGCTTTTGTTGATTGCTCGGTTATCAATACACATTCTCCATAGGCTATCCTTCTTCGATATTAGAACAGTTGATACGCCATAAGGGCTCATACTCTCATAGACATATCTACGACTAATCAACTCATTAACCTGTTTCTTCAACTTGATAGCTTGCTCAAGGTTAAGCCTATAAGCTGGTCAATTAAGTAGAGCAACTCTAGGTTTAAGGTTAATATAGTACTCTATACCTCTTATGGGTAACAAACCTCTCGGCATCTCAGCAAGAAATAAGTTAGCATTCTCTTAAAGTAATGTCTACACCTTGGCAGGTAAGGTTCCAACTTCTCTCATCTTTAAGAGTTTCTTGACTAATAAGAGCACACTCTTCTAACTTAGCATCTCTGGAAAATCGAGCTCAAGAAATCACTAAGGACTTTTGCTGTAGTGATTGAGCAATCTTCTCTTGCAACTCCTACACCTCTTTAGGACTCATCGAGGTCTATATAACCTTCTTCCCATCCTTTTGGAGCATATATATGTTTTGATACCCATCATACAACACTCTTAAATCAAACAACTAGGGTCGGCTAAGATGTGTGAAGCATACATGGGTAGGATGTTACATAGTACCTCATCCTGGTATCTATCTCCAACAGTAATCATACTTTAACTTGCTCGACAACAAGCAAACCTCCCTTCTTATTTAACCAATGAATGTTATATAGCTTAGGATGGGGGTAGGTCAGCAATTTTCTACAGATTACGTTATTACATTGGTATAGCTTCCTCCATCGATGATTAAGGCACACAGTTGCCATTCACTTAGTAGTTTGTATGGAAGAGGTTCTCTCTTTACTCATTCTCATTAGATACAAACGTACTAAGTGATCTCGTATGACCAAATAGTACTTAGCTCCCTTTTCAAGTGCGGTCATGCAATCTGAGTCGTCTTGAAATTCTTTCAACAGTTAATCAACTCTAACTTCATCTTCCCCTTCACTAATGCTCTCCACTTTGAATTGGGGCTTATCTCCCTTAGTAGTCATGACGTGTCAGTTCGGGCACTAATTAACTACGTATCAAAACTAAGGTACGTAAAGCATTTAATCTTTTGGATCTTCATTCCTAAACTTTGACCTTAGTCCTTCCTAACCACAGGCTCTTTAGCCTTACTCTTGCTTCAGCCATCGTTAGGTCTACTCAATATCTAAACTCAGTAGTTTACCTCGAAATTGAATTGAGTTTGGTTATATCCTAATTGGCTTAGCATACTAGTTCTACTCAACAAGTTAAGTCAGTTGCTCGACACTTG
This sequence comes from Lumnitzera littorea, assembly GCA_024138015.1. Taxonomy (NCBI): domain Eukaryota; kingdom Viridiplantae; phylum Streptophyta; class Magnoliopsida; order Myrtales; family Combretaceae; genus Lumnitzera; species Lumnitzera littorea. Next base: position 21,670,205 of record JAMXBB010000008.1, read on the forward strand.
GTTAATTTAATTCCTCCTTTACATTTTGACCTTTATTCTACTCGGATGGTTTCATCTAAAGTTCCAAGCCTTTGTATGTCCACTATGTTACTAATTGCAGTCCTTAGCCTAGAGATGAATCATGCTGTAGTCTGTGTCTTGGGCTTGTCAACATTACATCTAATCATCAACAACTAGAACTCTTGGACATACTCATCTATTGATATGTTACCTTGTCTTAAGTCTTAGAGATATCAGAGAGTGTCTTGCTCATAATGTGGGGGACGAATCTGTTTCTCATGACTATTTTCATCTCATTCTATGTTCAAACTTTACGCTAGGCTCTCTAGTGCATATTCTATACCTTCTTCCATGACATTGCTGCATACATAGAAAATTTTAAGTAACCACTTGAGTATAAACATCATCTTCATAGCAATAAAAGTCGAATATCTTTTCAATCTTCTCCTCCTAGTCTAGGTAGTCATCAGCACTATTAACCCATTAAAACTAAGGATCTGCACTTTGAGATGCTTGACTCCTCTAAGAGCTCTAAGCTTATGCTCCTCAACTCCATCATATTGCTCCTCTTCCTCCTTATACTCTTCAACTTCATTCAACTCGAGTCTCCTTCTCGTAACTCTTTTAGCTATCAAGGTGGGCTAAGTTTATGTTAATAGATTTAGGTGCTCAATTCTCAACCATTTATCTTCTTGGCCTATCTCTTACTTTTCAACCTTGCTCAACAACAACTCTCTCTTACAACCTAATCTCTACGACCCTTTTTATAGTAATAGCTAGAGTGGTTGCAATGGCAACAGGATCTTGTATATGATCTTTAGTAGTTCATATGGTCTATTGTAGGACACAACCTTGACCATAAGCATTACTTTTTGCATCATTAATCTCTCCTTAGACATTAGGATTCAACATTTTCAATACAAGATTGTGGAAAATCAACTACTTAAATAGAAAATCCTCATACAACTTTAACAATACAACTTCTCACAATGATTCAGAACTTACATTGTTTTTTTTTTTCTTTACAAGAAAATAGAGTAAAACAGAACATACAAACATACACTATAACAAGATCAACTACTTCGAAACTTGGCTCTCGGTTGTAACCTTAAGCTTTGATACCAAAATTATATTACATGCTTAGGAGCTCAGTAATCATTAGGTCTTATTGTGGATGATAGTAACCAAATGGGTCCTTCGAAATATCGAAGAAAAGAGAATGAACGAACAGTCAAACATAGTAGCCTTCGTGAGCTACTCGGAGGATATGACCTACTAACAAACAGAACACAACCTAGTATTTCACTTGATGTGATGCATAAACTAATACTAAGGCTCACTTACTATTAATCTCGAGTTATTCAATAAGATTAAATATGAGTGTAAGAGGAAATGTACTTAGAGCGGGAGTATCTCATAAGAACAAGAATATTCAATAAATGTAAGATATGGTATATCTGATTCCAACTACAAAGAAAAGGGACTATTTATAGTAAGTTCTAATGGCAACAAGGAAACCTAATTACAATAAAGGGTAATACAAAAATGCTGTCATAGTACATTACCAAAAAGGGTAAAAGGGATAAATACAATAAATAAATATAACATAATGTTGGAAAAAGGAATGACAGGTGGTATGCTATTATTGGGTCGATGTTCTAGAGTCTTAGGATGTTGTAGTTAAGCTATACTAATGTTAGGGATGCTGTTGATGAAGGGCACATGGAATTGTCAAGATGAATAAAGGATACTGTTGTTCGTAGGATAAGTAAGTGGGACTTGACATGTAAGGGACTCGATCGTAGCACTTGTCGAGTTAGCCTCACTAGTTGGTAGTTCAGTACATTGGAAGAGAAGAGTTCGATGCGTGGTTACCTTGGCCTCAGCATTTAATAGATGGGCTTCGGTAGTTGATAGGTTGTTGATTAGGTAGGGGTTAGAGAAAAGTAGGGTGCATTAGAGAGTTTGCGCACTGTTCTTTCGCATATTGTTGCTTGTCCTCGGCAAGTTGACAAGATCTTCAGGCGAGAGACTATAAACCATCGAGATGGACATGAATGAGGGGTCTACAGGTCAATAGTCCATCATACAATGACCTACTACGACAAAGCTAGCCCTTGGGTTGTGACATGAATATTGGTTGACCTAAGAAAAGTGAAGGCTATAACAGAGTGGCCAAGACCAACTTTAGTAATTGAAATTTGAAGTTTCTTAGGGATGGTTGGTTATTGTAGAAGATTTATAAAAGACTTTTCTGAGATAGCAATGCCATTGATACAATTGGCATGGAAGGGTGTGAAGTTTGAATAGGATGATAAGTATGAAAAGAGTTTTTGGGAACTTAAGAAGATGTTAGTGGCAGCCCTAATGTTAACATTATCGGGTAAAATAAGGAAGCATGAGATCTATTATGATGCTTCAGGAAGTGGGTTAGGATATATGTGTAGGTTGCATATGAGATATCAAGAGATAGGGTGAATTGATATCTTTTGCAAAAATGAAACTTTTTCTATTTTTAAAACAACTCTCCTCTTAATAACTTAAATATGGCGTATAGGTAGTCGGGTATTGATTGTTAACTTAGGCATAAAAAGAAAAATTCAAATAATAAAATGTAGGAAATAAATAGGAAAGAGAGAGAGAGGGAAGAGCAGGCAATCAATTTATAGAGCTTTGGTCTTTTGCTTACTATTCTCTTTTAGCTCTATTATTTGGGTCCTAATTCTTGTCACCAGTGTTGTTTCACTTGTCCAATCAGTTCACTAATAAAAAATGACTATGAGATTACAAGAATATCTAGCTACTTCTCTATCCTGTCTCATTGGCTATTCCTAAGCTTATCACAAGATTATAGAGAACACCCTAACCTTACACTAACTCAATTACAATATCAATAAAGTTTACACTGAAATCTGAGATAATATAATCCAAAATATCTTTACAATATTTGCATTAGAACAATGATAATGAAATGAGAAAACTATTTTCGCTCAGTTTCTGACTAAGTTTCTAACAAAACTTCTTATAATAATCACAGGAGATTTTTTTATTTCAATTTCAATTAGGGTGATGTATCTTTTTCTTGTGTTACTTCAGCTTTAAATTGATAATCCTTATGTGTAACAACTAGAAAATGACTAATTGCTAATCTTTCTCCTAGAAATCTTGATGCATCTCTAGGGTCGCATAGACGAAGAAGCACCATAAGGAATGAACTGAAAAGGAAACAAAAAAGAAACTAGCAATGCCCGAGCAGCTACCAAATGGATATGACTTACCATTCGGTGCTTCTCAACCTACAATTCGTCAGATATGACACACCGGTCCGAACTGAAGGGTTACTCGCCCTTACTCGTTCCTAAAGGGAATAGATAAGAGTTTAGAGATAACGAAAACACTAAGGTTGCTCAAAAATGAATAACTCTCTATTAAAAGTTGCTTGTTTGTATACAAGGAAAGTGGGGGTTTATATACCCATTTACTAGAGTTGCTTTACATGTATGAGAAGACAAAAAGTTATATTACATTAGGTTACATAAGACATACTAAAAGGAGTAAAAAAGACAAGGAATATACAGTACGGAAAAGAAAGAATCATTATGTCAGAAGACACATATCACTTGGTGGCTGGACATTTGGGATATGATGCAACGTAGACAGAAGCAGGAATGTGTTACAATTAGGGGTTGACCTTATCTAGATTAGGTTAGGAGTCAATCAACTTAGCAAAAGCGTCAGTTGTCTTGAAGTCAGACACTAGTAGGTTAGGTCAATAACTTGACTTGGCTAGTTCTAGGCTATCTTCTATATTAGGACTTCGCTGTTGGGTAGGAGCATGTTAGACATATGTGAGGATCTAATAGAAAGGTTGGCATGAGGTCAGATTGGGATAGGAGTCCCCGTCTCAACTATGGCTTAAAGCTAGTATTTTCCATACGAGCCCTTGAAGTCTTCTAGCTTGACTTCTTGTGATCGGTCCAAGGGGTTGATTCATATCAAATCTTGATTTAAAAAACAATTGGTCTTGTTGTTAGAGAAATATCCCATAAAAGTAAGAATTTGACCGTTTGAATTTTTGAAATGAAACCTTGTTATCTCTTGATATGTTGTGAACCAAGCTTGATATTTCCTTTTGAACGTTACAAGATAAGCTACATGATTTGAACTTGAGATCCGACACACTTGAGATTTGGATGAAAATAAATTTGAAAATGATCTTGATATATCTTGTGCAACCCTTATCCAACCATTTGAAACTTGCTCCCTTTTTACTTTGTCTATTAAGAAAAAATATTCAGCAACTTTTTTAAAGAATTTAATAACTAAATCCTTAGACCGGTATCTAATCTTATTTGAAGATCTGGTTATGAAGATCCACAAGATTCAAACGTCTACTCAACAAATCTTCTTGATCAATTCAAACGATAACCTTATCATCAATGATTTGTAGATATCCTCAAGATACTCTATACTGAACAAGTAGTTTTAGAACATAACTTTATCCAAGATAACTTGCTATCAAAATTGAATTTTGTTGGAACCATTTATACTTCAATGAAGTAGTAAATTATTTCATATTTTGTTGTCCTTAATGTATTTGATTTAATCTTGCTAAATAGTTATCAAAATGCCTTCCTAGAATTGCTCAACCTAAATTCATCATTAATTAAATTGATTCTTTAGCATACTTTTAGAATAAATTTCCTTAAAATCCCTAAGGACTCAATCCAACTTAGTGGAATGGAATTGAGTACATTACCTAAATAGGCCCAATAAAATGAAGGTAGGTCTTCTACATATTTCTCCATCTTTGCTTGTTTAGATTTGTCAAAAAATAGCTTAGTAATAGCTTTTGATATCGACTCTATTCACTTGCTACACTATCAAGTCCTTTTGCTAATACATTTTTTGACATACATTCTGATCGGCACAAATTTCCATGTCATTTTCCTTTTCAACCTAATTTTCCTCTAAAATATCCTGCATACTCATATTATATTTGTTAAGTGCATTCTTCTTTTTGTTATCATCAAATTACTTAAAGAGAGAACTCAATAGTAGTTAATGTAAAATGATAAGGTGATCACATATGCTTCAAGGGAACTCAACCCTCATGAGTGAAATTATCCAACACATGAGTTAAAGCTAGCAATCATGATTTTTGCTCTAAAGATTTGGAGACATTATCTATATGATAAAAGATGTAAGGTATATACGGATTATAAGAATATTAAATATATGTTCATACAAAAGGAGTTGAATTTAAGGTAAAGGTAATGGTTAGAACTGTTAAAGGATTATGATTTATTGATTCATTACCATTCGAGGAAAGTGAATTCCATTACCTACACTTTGAGTAGAAAGAAGTTTAGTAGCACCACTACACTAATCATTTATAAGCGCGAGTTGATTGTTGATATGGACAAGTTATGTTTTGAAGTGATTATGAAAGGAAGTGATTCAATGTTGGTAAGTTTAAAGATATGGCCTACACTACATGAGCAAATTAAGGAAGCTGTAAAGGTAGATGAGGAGTTGCAAAAGATCCCAAATAATTTAGAGGATGCCCTAGTTTTGAGATTGATGTTAAGGAGATGCTTAGAGTTAATGGAAGAATGTGTGTTTTGAGGGATTCGAAAATTAAGAAAGTGATTTTAGAAGAGGCTCATGGTGCAATGTACTCTTTACATCTTAGAAACAATAAGATGTATAAAGATTTAAAATAAAAGCTTTAGTGGAATGGGATGAAGGAGGATATAGCACAATACATATCACAGTGCGTCACCTCTTAGAGAGTGAAAGTTAAGCATCGAAGACTAGGTAGACTACTGCAACCATTGTTAATACTAGAATGGTGGGGACATGTGAAAATAGATTTCCTAGGTGGTTTACCCTAGATGAGGAAACAACATCATATGATTTAGGACATAATGGATTTCCTTACTAAGTTCACATACTTTCTCATAGTAAAACAAACTCTAACATTGCCTTAGTTGGCAAAAATTTATGTGAAGCAGATAGTTTGTCTACATAGCGTACCAATATCTATAATCTCGGATCATGATTCTCATTTTTTATCTCGTTTTTGGCAATAACTACAAGCAAATATGGGGACTAAGTTGAATTTCAATATAGGATATCATCGTTAAAGCGATGGATAGTCAAAATGTACGATATAAACCTTAGAGGATATACTAAAAGCGTATGTGTTGGAATTTAATAGAAATTAGGATGACTATTTGCCATTGGTAGAATTTGCTCATAATAATAGTTACTTTAGCACCATAGAACCATATGAGGCATTGTATGGATGGAAGTGTCAATCTCTAATTTATTGGGATGAAGTAAGGAATAAGTAACCAACGATGCTTCAAGATCTCAAGGAGAAAGTCCAAGCAGTAAGAGTGTAAATGTAAGTTTCATAAAGTCGACATAATAGTTATGCAAATGTGAGAAGCAAACCATTGGAATTTCAAGTTAGGGATTGGGTGTTCATAAAAATATCTCCTATAAATGGGTCTGGCAGTTTTTTGTGAAAGGGAAATTAAGTCTAAGTTATGTTGGACCGTATCAGATTAGAAAATTAGCTTATGAGCTTGAATTACCAAATGAAATGGTTGGTATCCATAATCTATTTCATGTTTCAAACTTAAGGAAATTTGTTGGAGACCTAACAACAATATTAGATGCACCAGTAGTAGAGTTGAAAGAAAAACTAACGTAGGTGGAGTATCCTACATAGATGTTGGATTCAAAGATTTAAAGATTAAGGAATTAAGACATTAAATATGTTAATGGTCTTATAGGGTAGACATACTAAAGAAGAAACAACTTGTGAATGAATAGAACATTTGAGAAGACAATACCTCGAGCTATTTACTCAAGGTTAGTATTTTATTGGCCACTTGTTATTTTTGCTAAGAGGGAGTAATTATATGTGAGTTTCTTGAGCATAAGTAAGTTTTGAGGATGAAACTTATGGTAAATGGGGTAAAAATATAAAACTCTAACCGTTCAGAATTGCTGTAATTTAGGGCTTTTGAGAAAAGTTCTTGAAATTGAGCAAAACTTTATTATGAGATCATAAAAGTTAAAACAAGAACTTTGGTAAAGTATATAATTTTACTTAGTAAAAAATATATGTTGTAAATCTTAAATATGAGTCTCAGAATGTAGTGAGATGTTAGAAATAAATTATTTACCTTATGAAAATGATAAATTGGATTTATTAGAAGTGAAATAAATAATATAAGTGTCATGTATAGGTATATATACGTGTGTAGATACCAAAATAGATGAAAAATAATGTTATTTTGCAAATATATCTAAAATAATATTATAATTGTACAAAGTGAATCAGAATTGAAAAGGACAATTGTGGGAGTTGCTTTTGAGCTATAGGAGGCATGGCAATTTTGTATGGGAGTTATATAATAATTAACGCAGTCTTAGGACACATAATATCATAAGAAAATTAGGGAAAATGGCCATTTAGCATAGAGAAAAATCTCTAGCTGACCAAGAAGCTATTAGAAATTTAGAAGATCAATTCCATTCACAAGTTTGGTCCATTCTACACCCTAGAAAATTTAGAAATTTATAGGAAGAGTTTAGGATAAAATTAGGAAAAATAAAGAAGAAAATAGGCTAAAATAGGGGATTTTCAAGAACCCTTATCCAAGCTTAACATAGAAGTGAACCACCACTATGGTTGGAAAGAAGGTGTGAAATTAAGGTAGGTTGTCACACCCTTTACCCCCAGTAGTGGCTGGAGCTCCTTATGGTAGTGAGTTGACAAATTTTTCTTATTTTTCAAAAATTTACTAAAAGTGCCATCTAATGTCAACCAGCTTTTTATTGCATTTTTGAAAATCTTAACTGTAGACACCTCATTTTTACCCCCTTTTTATTTTTAGAATAAGTTAAAGAGTCTTAAATTAGGAAAAATACAAAAAAAAAAAAGAAAAAGAAAATTAAAGAAAACCCAAAAAATGAGGGATTTAGGAAAAAAAATAGAAAAATAAAAAATTCAAGGAATAAAAAAAACAAAAATAAGGAAAAGCACAAAAAAATGAAAAATTTGAAATCTAGAAAGAAACACAAAAAAATAAATAAATAAGAAATTTAGAAAATAAGAAAAATGAAAAACATGAAGAAATCAAAAAATTGAAAATTTGAAAAAAATAGAAGATTTTAGGGAAAAACAATTTAATAGGATAAATTATTTATTTATTAAATAAGTTAAATTGTTGGCCTTAGGCTTAGCTCAAGCTAAAGCTTAGATTTGAATTTAGCCTAGGCTAACGCGGTCTATATGTGCAATTAACTATACATATGAATAAGGTGCAAGTCAACGACCTAATGGATAAGCTCGTAGACTTACATTTGGGATTAGCTTGGAGGTTAAGGGTTCGATTCTTATCAAAGGATGAAAATGTCTTTTATTTTATTTTTCCTTATACTCCATGTATCGCTACATGTCAAGGTCTCATTACACGTAGCACTCTACAATTGACTTGACAACACACTTTCTTTCCCCTCATTTTTTCTCCCCTTTCCTTACACTTTCCTTCTCTTTCTCTTAATTTTTTTTAAAAGATAGATATGCATAGTGAAAGGGGGCTCCATTCTCATTTTACATAAGAGGGGATTTTTAAAAAAAAAAACATACACACATACAACACCAAGGGACATTCGAAACACATAAATGGGGAATTTTAAATTTAAAAAAAAAATACACACAGGGGATACTATCACTCTTTCTCTCTCATCACCATCTCTCTCTCTCTCTATTGTCTTTCTCTCTCTCCACTACACTTTCTCTCACTCTTGGATCTCTCTTGGCCTCTCCCTCTCTCTCGACTGAATCTCTCGGACATCACCTCAATCGTACCAACCAAACACCCCAAACCTCGAATCACCCTCACTCTCTCTTTCGCAGACCATTTCTCTTTCTCTACCTTTACACAAATCACTCTCACTTTCGAACCGAACGTACTAGACCTCTCTCACAAACCACAACATTTGTTCTTTTTTATTTTTTTTTTAATTTTCCTAAATTATGTTTTTGTATTTTCAAAGTCCTAAAATATTGTAATTGAGGGTTTTAGTCTTGTTTATAGGTTTTCAAGTTAGTTTAATTTAATAAAAATTGGACATGTATTTGCCACATGTCATTTCTTCCATTTTTCCCTAAGTATGACTTAGCACCATGTGTCATCTGTGAGACTTAGTCTTTGACCTATTACCCAAGACCTAGATTAGTGGACCATTTGATGTAAGAAGTATAGCCAAGGCAAGCAATAAAATAAAGTCAAAGAGAAGCATAAGAAATAGGTGAAGTTTAATGATCATACCTAAACTATTTGGTATTGATGTGAATTAAGGCATTAGGAGTGATTTAAGGGTTTCGAACAATTTTGTTTGAATGGAGCGAAATTTTAAAATGAGATCATAAAAGTTAGACAAATAGCCTTAATAATATTAATTTCTCAAAATAAAGTAATTATAATATTTAATCTCAATAAATTGTATTTTTTCAAGTACAATTAGTAATTATTGGAAACTCAAAATTAAAGTTCTGAATGATTACAAAACTTTAGAAAAAAATTATATATGTAATAAAAATATTACATGACACAAAATAATATATATAATTTATGTACATACCCCATGTGTAATTATTATGTGTATATATGTACCTGTAATTAATTAAAATATCTAATAAATTACATTTTAAGCCATAATAAGCTGACAAAATTATAAAAGAATTAATAAAAATTACAAGGGACATGAAGGGTAGCTGGGAATCATCCTAAGAGCTATTTGGTAGTAACCAGAATAAATGTAGCGACTTGGTGAAGCAAAACATGCAATATAAATGGTGAAACTCTTTGAAGAGAGAGAAAAACTTGGTCATTTGAAGTCTTCAAAGTATTCTAAAATTCTAGAAGTGCTCTCAAATAATCATACATGCAAAGTAAGTTTTAATAGAAATTGAGTGAGGGATTCAAGATCAAAGGGCTAAAACTAGTAAAAATATGACAATTGATGCGTAATTTAGAGAGTTAGATGGTTTGTTGGAGTAGGGAATTGTTAGGCATGAACTGACCCCACTACCATAAAGAGTGGCCCATGCTTAGTTGTGTTGACAAGGTCGTAGCCACCATTAGTGGCTGGAGTTTCCAATTCTGATGAGGTTCAATTTTAAGTCGAATTTCATTAAATTTGTAAAATTATAAAAATTTCTTAGAAAATTATGGAAAATTTTATTCCTACATCTTTTTATGTATAGAATCTAGGAAAAATAATATTTTGTATAAATTTGATAATTATAATATACATAATTAAGAAATCAGATAAATCAAACAATTTTCAATGCCAAAATAAATAGGGCTATTAATGTAGTTTTGCCTTTGAAATTTTTATGTAAACTACCTTATATTGATATTAAATTACTATAAAGAGATTTCTGATAAAATTATTTTCTAAATTTTTATGTGATTTTGAGCCCTAAATTATGTATTAAATTGTGATTTCAATGATAAATAATCTATATTCTTAATAATATCACTTAGATTTTGAGTTGGATTAGTTAAAGGAGTGTTTGTACTGTTCTAGAATGGTTGGATTGATTGATTAAGTAAGAAGTCAGTATTAAAACTAAGGAAGGTTGGTTTGGCTAATAATCCATCAATTGATGGATTAGGATGTAATGAATTAAGAGTTAACAAGTAATGAAACTGAGGAAAGTTGGTTTAGAGTGTTCTTTGATGTTTAAATTTGATTCCACAATTGTAACTTAGAAAGAAGTTGGTAAATTTGCTATTTATAGGAAATTGAATAAAGGCAAAGGATATTTAGAGGATTTTGGTCATGAAATTTCCAACGAATTGATACCTAAAGGGTAGGTCAAAGGAAAAAACGATGAGTAAAATGTAAAATAGGAGACTTAGAAGCTTGGTCAGAGGTTATTTTTTTAAAAAACCCTAGAAATAACAGAGTTAGAGGATAGCTCAAGGGATAATTTAGTAAGGGCCTTAAATTGGAAAAACTCAGAAGTTATGTCAGAGGTTATTTTTATTAAAAACCCTAAAAATAACAGAGTTAGAGGATAGCTCAGAGGATAATTTAGTAAAGATCTTAAATTGGAGAAACTTAGAAGCTATGTTAGAGGATAAAACCGATATTATTAATGATCCCTATATACTTCATATGGAAACTCAGAGGATCTTTTACTAAAGAAAATTGCTATAGAGTTACTTAGAACTTAATTAAGAGGATTTGGCAATCTTAAGTAACTTATAAAAATCACTGATTGGTCAAGAAATTATGATTTGTAAAAGAGGATAGTGTAATAAGAGGTTGTTTCATAAGTTAGGTTAGAATCAAACTCTAAGACTTAATTAGAACCAGCTTATAATGAACTAATTACCAACAAGTGAGTATTTAATTAGTATATGTATATATGTATACTTATGACCTGTAATTGATTACTAACTGAATTCGTAGAAGAGAAAACTTATGTTAACGAGTAATATTGGGAATGTACCACTAGCTAGGTAAGTGGATATCTATGTGTATGCTTGAGTAGACTTATGCTTACTCTTAACTTTGTATGCTCTATGATGTTTTGGCTTGGCTAAACATTAATTGTAAGTTGATGTATTGTTTGATGGCTTAGCAAAAGTTGGCTACAAATTGATGTATCACTTGGTGAGTTATGTTACTTGTTATATTTGTTGTTGATTGAATGGTAACATGATATTAAGCTTAATGGTTATGTTGATGCTAATGAATACATATGTAACATTTGCTAGGATTTATGTTATCTTGGAAAAGAAGTTAGGGATTAACTCTATCTCTTAAGGTGTTCACCTAAGTAAACTCGATATCAGGATCTTAAAGTTGACAAAACTATAAAGTAAAGGCTTCATAACAAGTCATGAATAAGTCTATTTGGATTTGCTAGGTTTTACTTGGTATGGAATCTAATGCATTCATGGTATGACATGAAAAAGGACCTATGGGTTAAGTTTTCTAAAAACGAGATGTTGTTAGGTTAGTTTCCATATGAAAAGTTGGGTTTATCATGTGAACTACTTGATTTTTAAAAGTTAGGTTTTCAAGCATATAAACATTGCATTGTATCTATTTGGCCCGTTATATGTTAGATTTGCAACCATGCTATGTAGTTATTACTAGGTTGAAATGTTTGCTAGGTTCCTAGACTTATTCTAGATGCTTGGTTTAAGTCAACTAAACTAAATGAGTTGATAGGCTAGGTTAGGATATCGATACCGATGCATGATACTTACATGATCATGGCATGTACTTAATGCATTTGTATTATTTGGTTGGGAAACTATAAGATAATGTAAGTGGACTAATTACTTAAATGTTATGCCTATTTTGTTATGTGTGTTCACTTACACTCAGCATATAGTAACTGAGGGGATAAGTTTCTCTTATCCTCAAGTTACAGATAAATAGATAGAAGTGGCAAGGAGACTTAAAAAACTCTAACTAAAGATAGGCTTTAGAGAGAACTTGTTGACTACATGATTTAGCTTATGTACATAAAGAGAGCTATTTAGGAAAGCTAAGGGTGTTATCTGGTCAAAGATTTGGTATAGTAGTAGAAGATTAGAAACATGTATTTGCAACAAAGATTCTATATTGTGTAAGAAGTGTAGGAAAGTATGATACTCCGTGTATGGCTCATTAATGTAGAAGCTTTTGCTGTTGTTGGTCATATTAAATGAGAAAGTATTTGAAAATAATTGTGTATAGAATAAAAGAGTAGGTTAAATATAGGTTCTACCTTATCCTTAACTCAAGGATGGTAGTAACATACTGACTTTGAGTACCAAGAGTTTGGGAAAAGTTTTTTAAGCAAACACCTAAAAAGGTAGTACATTACATCATCCCCTCATTATTCTAGTGATGACTGATGCTCTCTAGTTATTCCCATGCTGCCACATCATTTGGTGACTCATCCATTCATTTTTTTAATTAATTTTACGTTATTTTGATAATTTATTATTATTATTATATATATGTATTTAATACATATAATACATATCACATGTAAATACGTGTCTATTATATATAATTTAACTTCATTTATTGTTTTTATAAGTTAAATAACCTATCTTTAATATCTCCTATTATCTAAGAACTCGAATTTTACGTTTTCAATAATTACCAACTTTATTAATAAATTGAATTTTTTATCAAATTAATCCTTTTGTATAGCTTATTTCAAGAAATTGACTTTACTAGGATATTTCATCTAATTTTTCTAGCTTTATTGTAAAGTTTGAACTAAAATGAATAACAATGCCCAATACCTTAAATTTGGGAGCTCATATCCTAAAGTTATCGTATTAGCTAGAAAACTAAGGGTATTACAACAAGTTCTACCTAATTACTATAAGAAGCATTCTAATAGCTATCTCCTCAATTCCACCACCCATACTCCATATCAATCTCAACACCGAATACAATTCAAAATGGTAAAATTGAAACATCCTCAACTCCAACTCATAATCAATAAAATAAAATATGAAAATGTAAAGAAAGATAACCTAGCATGCAAAATCAGAAAAATAAGTAAAACTAACAACTACTTATGCCAAAACACACCAAAATAAACAGAAAGGATTTTTTTTTTTTAAATTTTTGTTTTCTCAAAAATTTTTTTTTTTGGGCTTTTAATAATGGTTAGAGTACTAGAGCTAGGATATTCCTAATATCGTAATCTTTAGCAATGGGATCAAAAACTTGATACTAAGTAGGTGTACTTATCAATCTTCTTCTATAATATCGGATTTAAGTTAATAACCTATAGAATTATCAATCTAAAAAATGCAAGCATACGTAGTAGATTCAAGAAAACTAAAAATCTTTATTAGATCTAATATAAACCAAGCATCACATGTGAGATCTAGGTTCCATAAGACCTAAATACAAAAGTTATATTCCTTACTTATGATAAACAAATGATCTTTAATAAAAACTAAAGAGAGGTAAAGGAAATAAATCATGAGTTTGACAAGACAGTTCTTGAATCTTGATGTCTTGATGCACTACACTCTCTTGAGTACTTTTTTTCTTGAAAAATCCTCAAAAAGTCATCAAAAGTTTTGTCTAAAAGAACCTTAAAGAAGCTTTATATAGGAGTTGAGAAAAAAATAAAGCCACTCTAAACAACATGATCGTATCACCTTGTTATGTTATAGTCTAGAAGATCTTCAAGTCTTCTCCAAAATCCTAGGAATAACACGATCAAGGACATTACCATGCCCTTTGGTCATGCCACTTCCTTCTATAATTAAAATTATGCTTCAAAATCTCTTTGCAATGACATAATTGTTTCGTTCGATCATGTCGATCATTAAAACTTGATAACTTTCTTGTTTTAGCTCCAAATTGGGTGAAACTTATTTCTACCTTCTCATTTTCTTATATACATCATTTTAAAAACTAGAAAAATAAGATTTTACTCAATTAATTATCATTTTCTAAAATTAAACTCAAATTTCAAAAAAAAAATCATCAAATAAAATGTAACTAATTTTGAGCTTATCAGTAATTTAAATGCCGAGCAACATCAACTATACAGATGTCTAAGATTAGGGCTAACCTAAGATATCGGTATCGATGCATATCATGTACATGAGCATGGCATTCTTCATTTGCATATGTGGGTTGTTGGAATGTTAAGGTTGATATATTTGCTGTGATAACTTGATATGTGGTTAAGATATGTACTTGCTTATATTATGCAAGTATCCACTCTCACTAAGTAATACGTTAAGGGGATAAACATGTTTTATCCTTAGGTTAGAAGTTTGAAGTAGGTTTGAGCTTTTTAGGGAAAAACTTTTGAGTACATTAAGGAGTCAGCATTTTTGGAGATGCTTAAGATCAACTGTGTTTAGTCTTAATGAAATGTAGTAGCTATGAACTAAACAAAAAACAAAAAACTTGTGCTTTCAGCCTTCTGCTTTGTAAATATTATAAATAGTTTATAAACTCTAAGAGTAGGGTTGAACTTTAATGGAAATATGTTTCATGATGAGCAAAATATCATAAGCTTATGGAAGTGTTTAGTAGGTATTAATCTATGATGAAGCATTCTTCATTTATTAGGATGTGACATCCTTTAATATTTCATTTTTTTTATTGACTTAAAATTGTGTAAATTTGATTTTGTCTTTCATTTGGTAGGTCAAGTAGATATTCAAAGGGACGGTTTGTGAATAGGTTAAAATTGTACTATATAAGATTTTTAAGGATATTATTAAATGAAAAGTTAAGAAATATGAGAAGAGGACTAATCAAGTTATCATTTGATATTTGAATGTATGAAAAAGTTTGGATATGCTTAGTGTGCATAAAACATTCCAACTTTGATGATGATTTTCATAAGTATAAATAATGGGTGATTGTTAAGACCCTAAGGGGAGGCCTAATAGGATTGTCTAAAATTTCTATATTACGTATGCACCATTGATACAAAAACTATCTTGTATTTTAGAGATTACAAGACTCAAATTAATTAATCACTAAGGTTTTTAATTTTTAATCCATTAAGTTATCGTAAAATATAAATATCTATGGATATTCAATATTCCATGGTTTATCAAAATTATAGAGAATCGGTATCCCCTACTAGATAATACGACATGGTAAATCATTTTTATAAATTGCATGAAGTACTAATGATACAGAACCTTAACATATTAATACTCTTTATATAGGATGTTTTTGTACTAATTATACATTTCTCAAGTAACTCTAACATTTTCTTACATATCTTAGATTTATAGTCTACACTCAAATCTTATCCTAGTTCTAGCTTAAACAAACTTGCAAAAGAAGCTATAGGGGAATGAGCAAACCATAACTTAGTGAATTTATTCATCACCATTACTATTTAAGTAAGTTATTAAACATTATTAGCATACATGTAAGTCTATCTACACACAAAATGGATGCATACACTATAAATGTAAGCAACATATCCATGGAGTCCAGAACCATGGAAGGTATAGACTTATTTTGTCTAAACATCAATTATCCCCCATACTTACTCATATAGGACACCTTACCTTACCCTCATGAGGTTGCTTAGGGGCATTGTCCCTTTAGAAAACACTCAACTATTATCCTAGTCAAGAAGGAACAACAATCTAAACAAGTGGACCCTAACTAAGATCATCCACCATTAATAGATCATATCTAAGACCCTATGGGCTCAACTATATAAGTTCTCTTACTATCAATCATTTTGAGATGCTTTACGATCTTTACCTCAATAATAAAAATATCATCAATGGGCGCTACGAGCCATCGTAGAAGTTGTACAAAAATCTATTTAAGATAAAAAAAAAAACATTGAAACATGTTTCCAAAAATACTTTTCTCAAAAATTTGCAAAGCTAGCACTCTTATAAGTATAACAATTAAGTCATGACATGCGACAAATATAATCGGTTATTTTGATCAGATATTGATATTTACCTATTAAGGAAGCAATCACAAATGAGGCATTTTTTCGAGACTTTGGGAAGGACTGACCCATGAGAGACATTTCAAACACCTTCTCACTAAGGTGATTTTCCTAATAGATCGAATTAAAGGAAGAGTGTGAAATCAGGTTCAAGTCCTATACCAAAAAGAATATTGATCAAAGCAATGGAATCTCTCCTTAGTTTGAGGGCTAAACAACACTTAAGTCTTGTTCCGGTCATTTTTTTCTTTCTAGGTCATGCGAAGGGGGCTAGTCAATGCTTTTTCTTGTTTTTGAACATCATTGAGCAAGGACTTAGCTTCCAAAATACTATGCTAGGTCTAACTAGGTTGATAGCCCAACTTAATATAGATGATAACACACAAGGAAAAACAGTATTTCAAACACAAAAACAATAGTAAGTAGCAAAACAACAAGCAAGTATCAAGCATAAGTAGATAGCAAGTCATTAGAACTCTCTTGGATTATTGCCCACTTTACAGATCCTTAGGATTTCCAAAACTTAACAAATGAGTTACCTAAAAGATAATAAGATTTATAAGTTATTAGAAAAGCTAGGCCTCTTAGTGAACTAAATGTCTATTATAGTTAATAACTCTTATTTTAAATACATTTCACATGGTGATTTTATAATATTTCCTTTACATCTTTGGTTTTTTTTTTTTAAAGAAATGGATACTTAATTGAGTAAAATTTTGATTTCAAGGTTTGAACGCATTCTCAAATTGAAAATGAAGAAAAGGAATTAAGTTTCACTCAATTTGGAGTTCAAATGAATAAGTTATGAAGTTACATAAACAATAGGAGAAAGTGGCAATTTTTGGTCAAAAAATTACACAATCTAGGACACAACCGTGTCCTTGGGCTGTATCTATGCGGGAAGATTTTTTTGTGCTAAGGTTAGTAAGTTACATAGCCTGGGGACACAACTATGCCTCAGATTGTGTCTGGTGACGAAAAAAGAAACTTCACAATATATTATAAAAAGACTTATGAGCGTATTGAACATAACTTTGGACATTCAAAAAGAAAAGAGACATGAAGAGGAGGAGAAAAAGATGGAAGTAATAACCAACTTCAAGATTGAAGAGATTTTTTATCAACAAAGGGGTTTTTCATGTTTTATTTCTTGATTTTGTTGTAATTTGTTTTTAATTTCATCATGATAGCTTAAAATTCTTGTATTTAGGATTGTGAAACCTAAGGTTTCATGTAATTATTAGATTTATTGATAATTTTCAATAAAGTTTCTATCTTTCTTAATTCAATTATGTCTTTTAATTATTAATTGATATTTCTAGAGTATCAATTTATGATATTATGGATAATGATTGAGAAATCACATGAATAATGGTATCTTGACATAACTGGAGAGAATTACATGTGTACTTAAAGATAAGATACATGATTCTTCTAGAGAGTTATTCTTTTATATGGGAATTCATTATACATTAATGCGATTCTAAATTATATTACTAAGTGAAGAGATTCTAGTAAATAATTTGGAATTAGGGTTAATATGCTTGAGAAAAGTGTTAACTTGAATTGTGAATCCTTTTGGTCAAGAATAATAGAGATTGAATTGGATACATTTTAAGCGGTCACATGTTAAACACTAAGAGAAACAATTCTTAAATACGTTATTTGCCTTCTTGAAGTCGTTCTTAATTTTATTGCTTTCTAAATTGCTTAATCAAGTCTCATAATTAGGTTAGTTTGTTAATTTTAGTATTTTTAATTCATTCAACCCATTACAATTTTCCGGTTAGATAATAGAACTAAGGTTAATATTAGTACTTGAGGTCTCTAAGAGATTGACTCGGACTCACATCTGCTATATTAAAACTGATAGGTGCGCTTGCCTTGTATTAATAGTATACCTTATGTCCTCATTATAAGCCAATTATAGCATGAACATTGTTTTAACTTATTTATTGGGCTAAGTAGATGATATTATTACTCGATACTATACAACTTATTAAAGATTTATAAGGAAACATTGAAATTATGTCATTAATTCAATAACCAAATTATTAAAACTCTAGCCTAACCATATATTATTATTATTATTACTAGAATATATCATGTGCCTACGCGTTGATATATATATATATATATATGTATAGTTGTTTTTAATTCTTATAATTGCATGATCTTATATTAGTATTATCACCATCACTATTGTGATTCTTATTATTATTGTTATGGTTATTGTTATTATTACTACTATTATTTGTTGTTATTATACTACCTTGCAGGTCAGATGTTGCAGGACTTTAACTAATAAGTTTATAAGGGTACTTTTTCATTTTATTTACATTTAATTATTTATATGAGTAACTTAGGTAACCCAACAATGCACAATCCACCAAGACCATAGAGAGTCGGAATCATCTACCAAACAAAAAGACGGGATAATTAAACTTCAGCAATATTACAGGTTACTAAATATTGTAAAGATCTAGCTTAAATAACATAGTCTACTAAAGTAATCTTATTCATCTAATCCAGTCCCTTAAGGAACACTATGCACTTCGATCTTAGCCTAGTCCGAGCTTTTGGTTACCTACAAAGAGGAATTGTTGGGGATTGAGTATATCACAACTCAGTGAGTTTATCTCTTACCATTACCATTCAAACAAATTATCAAGCATTATTAACAAACATGCAATTTAGTTACACATAAAATGAATGCACATGTAGTAAATGCAAGCAACACATTTATAAGGCTCTAGAATCATAGAAGGTATAGATTTACATCATCTACATGTTGATTAACCCCAGTACTTAACCATACGGGGTACCTCACCTTACCCACATGAGGCAATCTTTGGGTACCGTCCCAACAGATAGAACTTGACTATTACCTTAGTTAAGAATACCATACTAATCAATCAAATGGATCCCATTTAGGGCTATCTACTATCAACAATCAATACAATGCCCCATAGGCTCACTATCAACAAATCTTTATAATGCCCTACAGGCTAAACCATGCGAGTCCCAATTAAGGCTACTCATTATGAGTCAATTGAAGATGGTCTACTAACTTTGCCTCAATAAGTAAAATGTCAAAGGAGAATGTTATGAGTACTCATTAAGTTGATAAATCTTTCTTTGAATCGCAAAGTATTTCAAAAATTCATTTTAGAAAATATGGTAAAGCTATAAGCATCACAATTCGTAACTAAGGATTGCAAACATACGATAGGTATATCCGATTATTTTGGCCAAATATTTAAACTCACCAATTTTAATAAGGCAATCACATAGATTTTGGCATATAGAACAACCAGTCACTTAACAAACAACTAAGTGTAAGCAATTGAACATCAAGCAATTATCAAATACAAGTTAGTAGTAGTTCATATTATGGAAAGACTAGGCATAAAGTGAAAATATGTTTCAAAAACAAGAATGTAGTAGTATGTCACAATTGTAGGAAGCGTAGACATGACATCTCCAAGTGCTACCAAGGGTGAAAGGCTTAGGAGAAACCAAATGACTCTTATTGGAACCTTAAGAATTAGTGTAATCATTATGGGAAGACTATGAGTTTCTAAGAAGAAGATTTCATAGACTTATTATGATGTTTAAAAGGTAGTGTCATTGTTAAAAATCGTGTATTGAGTATAATTAAGAAAGTTTATGATTTTGTATGTGACTGCTAATAGGGTGATGATAAAAGAAGAAACCTTTGGATAAAAATATATGTATAAATTTACGACCAAATCTGTTTGATTAATATAAGATCTCGTTTACTTAAAGATCCTCATAATATGCTTGTCTTAAGGTATAAGTTGGGATTCAATGTAAAAAAAGTTGGAAGTTAAAGCTAGGATACTATAATGCAAAGAACCCCTATGGTCAAGTTTCAAGGATGAAACTTATTGTAAGGAGGGAAGGATGTAAACCTCGTAAATTTCTTAGATAAGAGGTTAGGAGTTAATAAGATTTCTTAAATGATACCCTTAGTATTAGCAAGATAACTAACCCTGAACCTAAAAGACACTCTTAAAATCCTAAACTCAAACTCCTAAAACCCTAAACGGCAATCTAAGCCCTAGTTTGACCCCTACACTTAAAAGCCGTGAAATCCTATAAACAAATGCTAATGACTAATGTTAACTCCTAAAGTCAAACTAATCTAACGAAACTAACCCCAAACCCCAATGAGAGCTCTCTAAAACCGATAAAGGGTAAATTAAGCCAAATATAAATATTAATATTGATAACCGTAACAATGAATTCAAAACCCTAAAATGAATACTATAGTGTAATACCCTAGGTTTTTGAGCTAATTCAATAACCCTAGGATCCCATCTCCTAAATTTAAGGCACTAGACTAAGTTATCAATTTTTTTTTTAACTTTATAGTAAAGTTAGAAAAGTAAAAAGAAGTAATTCAAGTAAAGTCAATTTCTAAAAATAAGCTATATAAAAATATTAATTTGAGAAAATTATTAATTTATTGATAAAGTTGATAATCATAAAATTCAAACTTTTAAATATAGTAAGATAATAGAGATAAGTTAATTAACTTTCCAAAATAATAAATGAAGTTGAATTATACATAATATACATGTATTACATGTGATATACATTATATGTATTAAATATATACATATAATAATAAAAAATTATTAAAATTAGGTAAAATAATGGAAAAATTAATAAAAAAAATTGAATGGGTGAGTCACTAAATGATGTGTCAAGCTAGGATTAATTACATTTGATGAGTCAATACTTGGTTAAGAAGAGAATGATATATGGCATGCAAGAAAACGTGAAATTGACATATGTAATTTTAATTTTTCATGCAAAAAAAATCCTAAAGCCTATAAATAGGACTCTAAACATCATTTTTAATATTTTAGCAATCTAAAAACACAAGAACATAATTTTAGAAAATCGAAAAAAATTAGAAAAAAATATAACAAGAAATAGGGTCGAAATTAGGTTAGGGCAGTTTGTATACCAAACTACAACTTGAGTTGGAGTAGCTTGGAGGTCAAATAGAGGGAAGTCAGAGAAGGATTTTCAACAAGGTGCAGCAGCCAAGTAGTGGCCAAAGGTGGCCGATTCAGGTGAACCAATTTTCCGCCCATAATTTGTTAAATTTGCTAAAAATATCAAATGTTATCCATTAATTATGAAATTTGGCTTTTTGGGATTATTTTAGGTGTATATTAATGTAGTAATTTTATTTTAATTAAATAGTTAGTGAAAATATGGGTTCCTTAAGAAAATGCCCTATTTGGACAAAAATTGAATGAATTTTAATAAAATTAGATGATGTTGTTTCAACCTCAATTTTTGTATATAATACACATAATATATATATTTAATTTTGGTAACAATAATTTTCAAAATTAAGCTTTTTTACTATTTTTTAGAATTATTTTGAATGAAACTACCATTTTTGTTGAATTATTGAAATAATTAGTTTTTGATGAAATTAATGAATAAGCCCTACATTTTTTTATTTCAAGATGTTTATAATGATATTTGGAATATTTATTTTTTATCTCACACTTAAATTTTTTTATTTTCCCTAATTTTACATAATTCCAAGCCAAAACTGCTATTTTTATAAAAATAGATAATAACTAGTTTAGTGTAATTGATGGTCAATAATTAAACTAAATATTTTTGTAATTCTATAGAATTTTTCATGAAATTAATTGGGCTCATATACTATTTATTACGTATTTTCCTAATGTAAGCTTATATATTGGCTTAATATATAATATAGTAATTAGTATTAGTAAAACACTTGTCAAATTATGTAAAACGAACACTTTGGGGTATAATGAGTGTTGCTAGACAAGTTTGGAAATTATAATTTTTAGAGTTTTTAGTTCAGTACTAAAGCTTACTCGGGTCAATTTCAGAGTTAGGATAGCATATAGTCGAATCGTTATGCGAAAGGGTATTTTTAGGTTTTTGAAAATATTGATCAATCTTGTTTCTTAATATGTGTTAATAGTACTCAAAATGATGATCGTGACGATATAAAGTTTGCTAAAATTGGATAAGAAATGAGTAAGATACGATCAAATGAAGTTTAAAAACACAAAAATGAAAGCTTATAACAGTTCGAGTTTGAATTACACTTGATTTGAAGACTGTGTTATATTTTTATAGGTGTAATGAGTAAGGAATGACCATATGACAGAGTTTAGGATCCTATGCTATTAGTAAGCCTAGGTAGGTGTATATAACCCATGCTTAGAGTAGATATATTGCTACTCATAACGCAGTGTGCTGTTTAATGTTGTGTAAATTGAATATGGGTATATCCTAGGTGAATTGATATGCTACTATAGTAGCTATTGATGTGTTGATTTTGAATGACAATAACTGTATTTTGGTTAAATTGTTATGTTACTATGTTGGGCAATGATTTGTGCTTACGAATGATTGTGCTAGTCAGGGAAGTTGAGTGATTGCTAACTTAATCTTCTAGGTGTTCACCTAAGTGAATCCCAAGTGAGATGCTAGAATTCCACTAGAGAGAGTTCGAAAAACTAGAATCAGCTCACTAGGTTGAATAAAACTAGAAGATTGATTGTATTGATTGATATTCTTGAGTTGCTATTGCATATCGTAGCATAGCATAGCATGGTATAAAAAGAGACCTATGGGTCAAAACATTTAGATTGAGGTTTCTAAATGATCATAGAAAAAGCATGGCTTTATAAACTCAGTTTTTAGAAGCATATGGATTGCGTTGCCCAAACATTGTAACTATTTTGATAGTCAAATTTGATAGACTATAGTATGTGATCTAATTTAGTAGTATTGCCACTTTGATTTGGCGAACTACAGTGTGTAGTTTAATTTTGTAAAGTTGGAGGGTCCTATTTCCAAGCAGCTCCTTGTTGCCCTTTTTGATAATGGTTGACTACAATGTGTAGTCCAATTTGTTGGGGGTCCTACTCCTAGGTAGCTCCTTGTTGCCTTAGGTCCTAGACGTTGTATCCAAATGCTTAGCTATTTCGACTAACTGGAAGAAGTTTGGAGGGCATAGGATATCGGTACTGATGCATGCCATGTACATGAGCATAGCATATTGCATTGCCAATAGTAAATGCCTAATTGGGTGAATGCATATGTAAAGTTAAACCTACGGGTTATAATTGAATTGTTTCAGTTGTAATACACAATATTGTCTATCATATTGTCTATATTATGTTGTTTGTTATTCATTCTCACTCAGCTTCAGTAGCTGAGGGGATAAAATGTTTTATCCTCAAGTTAACTACATAGTAAAGAGCCCAACGCTAAGGAGGGTAATACATATTGAGAGCATGAGTCGAGTCAGTAACTTTTGTATGAAGCTTGTACTAAGTCAGGAATCCTATTATTATGAAGATGACAAAGGAAAAAGCTAGTTTATATTTTGATGTAAATATTATGTTGTACACATAAGTTATAATAGGGAATCCAGTTGAACTCCGATGTAGAAACCCCATATATTATGTAAACAATATTATCTTTTGATGAATGAGCAGGTTAAGTTAAGTTTTCAACAAGTATTCATGTGTAATGGTGTATCCTATGCTATGCTAGGATGTGACATATAGTCCTTAAATGAACCTTCAAACACTAAAATTCTAATTGGAACCTTAATACGTGTAAGCGTTTAAATTGTAAAACCCTAACATATAGTAGAAAACCCTAATCCATATTGTAATATAATTAAATAGTAAAACTATTCATTAATCGAAGACTAATCACTTAATTGCCCTAAAACCCTAATCTAGCCTCTAAATGTACTTAAACAAAATAATTGTCTCGATTCCTTAAACTAATTAGATAAGATTACCTAATGGGCTTAACAAACTTAATTTGACACAAAAGCCCTAAAATGTACCTAATTTATGCTAAGTGTACTAGTAATTAAGATTAAGAAACTTAATTATACCTTAATCTGCTAATTGGGTTTTATATCATAATTAATGTCAAATCAAGAACGATTAGTCATATGAAACCAAAGTGATTATACGAAAATATCTCCTTATGAATGCTAATGTTGTACATAGGGAGACAATATGAACCCTATAAACTTTCAAATCCGAACTTGGAGTCAAATATAGAAGTTAATAGTTAATCCCTAGAACCACTTAAGATATAATAATAAAATCCATAAATAAAACAATTGAACCTTAAGTCATAAGTCACGAACCCTAAATCATAAGTCACTAAAGAGAGTAAAACCGTAAAGCCTTAATTGTACGTTTAAAACCTTAATATGAGGGAAACCTCAAAACGATTGGAAAATATCAATAGACTAAGTAAAACCTTAATTCAAAGTCCAAAATCATTATTCAACTAATAAACCTTAAATGTATCCCTAAATTATTCTATAATCGTAAATAATTTCTTCAATTGCTAGAAAACCCTAAATTGCTAGCCTTGTATGTAGTCTAAAAACACAAATTGGTCCTCAATAATAAAGGACCGTAACAAACAAAGTAGTATAGGTCAATGAACTTAATTGAAATAATAAAATATGGCAAGACCCTAGTTATATCCTAATTAGGCATATATTACTTAATTAAGTACAATTATCATTAATTAGCTTAATTTTCCTTTAATCCATCTACCAACTCTCATTACATATTAATTAATAGCAAATCAAACTCAATTTAAAAAAAAAATACAAAGGATTAATTGAGAATTAAAGGATAGTTGTCCTTAAAGAGATAAAATCCTCATTTGGCAAAAAACAAACAAGGTACAATAATACTAAGAGGGGACCATATACCTTTATCCTAAGATAACTACTTCTTATCTCTCTTAATCCACCTTCAACATCTGTCATTTCACCCCTCTAAAACCCTCATTTGAAACCATTCTTCATGCATATAAAACCCTAGAAAATACTCTCAAGAAACCCAAACAAAAACCAAAGGCAAAAGGGAAAAAAAAACAAAATGTGTTGTTAGACCCCTCTATGCACCTTAGTACCTGTTGGCCTTACTACCTCCACATGCCACCAAATGACAAGCTAACACCACCAAAAGATCACATACACACCCTAGTTTCTTGCTAAACAACATTTCCCCTCAAAGAAGTAAGTTTTGAATTCGTTTTTAAGTAGAAAATTTGGAACTTATACAAACTAGTTTAAGGTAAAACTCACCCAACATAATTTTTCTATTTACACTAGTTTTACCTATGATATCTTAAGAGTTTAGAATTAGAAATACTAGATAAACATGTTATAATCATGTACATATCATTTTAGACTCATATAATCATACTATCATTTATGTACTTAGCTAGTTTGTTACTTACATTCTAGAAGTATAGGATATAGTTTTATGTAGATAACTTGAAAAGATGTTGATTAAACTCCATGAAACCCTAAGTACCATCCGTGTCATCCCCTCATTGATATGTATCAGTCATGTTTTCACAATGTTAGGTGATGTTATTAGCTTAAAAGAAATGGAAATGTGATTAAGATAAGGAAACATAGTAGAATAACTATTGGATGGAAGAAGTTGATGGAAAGCCTAGAAAAACCCTACTTGGCTACCACTTTCGTGAAAGTTTCAAATCTACAAATTTTGATTTATTAGGTTAATAACATGTTTGTTTAGTGTTAAGTATGATTTAGGATGTACTTAACCAAGTTAAGTAGGGTAATATGAATTAATAGCCTAAACTAGTTAAGTTGGTGATTAAGGCCTTAGGAATAGTGTTAGAAACCCCATTAATGAAATGAACTAAGACTAAAACACTTTGTCAGATGGGTTATTTAGTAGATCCATTAGGATATTTGACCCATTGAAATAAGTTAGAATCAAATTTAGGGTCCTAGAATGTAAATTAGGCCTAAACTAGCTTAGTTAGTGATCAAAGCCTTATAAATATGATTAGGAGCCCAACAAATAAAAAGAATCAAATCTGAATCCTAATAAAAAATAGACTTACCTTAAGGCCTTTAGTGGGTTAAGCCTAAAATAATAAGTAGAGTTGGGCTTAAGGCTCTAAAATGCAAGATAAGCCTAAAAGCCCTTAAAAGAACAAAAAATAGAGCCTAATAACTCAGTGACCAAATCTAAACTTTAAATTAAAGGGCTCATAAAATAAAACATAGAAGGTCTATTAAGTCCAAAAGCTGATTAAAGCCATCCCATATAGGCCCCTTAGTAGGCCAAGACCTTAAACTAGTAAAAAGGGCCCATTTAGGCCCACAAGAGTAATATTAGTGCCCAAAAGGTCAACTATAAGGCCTAACACTCAAAATTAAGCCCAAAGGCCAAATCTATGCCCAAATCCGAAAGCAGTCAAACTAACACCATTGAGCAACGAATTCATTTGGCCTAAACTGAATTCTTACAAGTCCAAGCACCTTAAAAGGACTTCATCAAATGAAAGAATATTCGAGATTGTATGATTTCAATTACAAGAACATGAAAAACGAACTTAAAATAAGGAAGTTAAAGTAAAAACAAGTTTTAACCATACTTAGGATTAGGGTGAGCTTTAGTAATTAGGTAGACCCTTAGGTTCTTAAAGAAACCCTCTTTCAGTTATTTACATATGCATTGTTATATGTTTTAGGTTGCTTAATTTCTCATTTAGGGACCTTAAAGGTCAGGATAAGTAGGTAAGTAGGCCAAGTGAAGGAGTGTCGATTAATTGCTACTTGCTAATGTTTGATAATTGCTTGATTTTCTATTGCTTGCACTTGGTTGTCTGTTGAGTGACTGGTTGTTTTGTATGCCAACATCCATGTGATTGCCTTATTAAAATTGGTAAGTTTAAATATTTGGCCAAAATAACCAAATATACCTATCGCATATTTATGATCCATTAGTTGTGAACTGTGATGTATATAGCTTTGCTGAATTTTTTGAAAATTTTGCTATAATACATTTTTGAAATGCTTTTTGATTCAAAGAAAATTTGTCAACTTAGTGAGTACTTATAACAGTCTCTTGTGACATTTTACTTGTTGAGGCAAAGCTAGTAGACCATCTTCAATTGATTGATAGTAAGTAGTCAAAGTTAGGACTCGCATGATTTAACCCTTAGGGCATTGTATGGATTTGTTGATAATGAGCTCATAGGGTGTTGTATTGATTGTAGATGGTGGATAGCCCTAAATGGATTGATTGTTGATGGTAGATAGCCCTAGATGGGATCCATCTAATTAATTAGTTTGGTATTCTTGATTAGGGTAATAGTTAAGTTCCATCTGTTGGGATAATACTTATAGATAGCCTTATGCGAGTAAGGTGAGGTGTCCAATGCCGATAATTATGGGAGATAATTGATGTGTAGATGATGTAAATATATACCTTCCATGGTTCTGAAGCCCCATGGATGTGTTACTTGCATTCATCGTGTGTGCATTCATTTTGTATATAGCTAAACTGCATGTTTATTAATAATGTTTGATAACTTGCTTGAATGGTAGGAGCAAGAGATAAACTCACCAAGCTGTGGTATGCTCACTGCACAATAGTTTCTTTTTGTAGGTAACCAAAAGCTAAGATTGGGCTAAGATTAGAGTGTAAAGTGTTCCTTAAGCGGTTGGATTAGATAGATAAGATTACTTTAGTAATACCGTGTTAGTTAAGCTAGATCTTTACAATATTTAGTAACTCATGATGTTGCTGAAGTTTAATTATCCCATCTTATTATTCAGTAGGTGACTTCGACTCTTTATGGTTTTAGTGGACTGTAGATTGTTAGGTTACCTAAGTTGTTTATATAAATAAGTAAATGTAAGTAAAATGAATAATCACTCTTAGAAACTTACTAGTTATAGTCCTACAGCTTCTAACTTACAACGTAGTCTTTATATTATGGATACACACGTAATATGAAAATTTTAGGAAAAACTACCAAGCCCCCCCTTATGGGGCATTACAATACATATAAAAGCATGTCTTCCTCATAAATATTTAGACTTTAGTATATATATGAATAGAATATTTATAGAACTACAATTTCCAGTAATTTTACATTATACGATTATGTCTTATACTATACCATATGATGTGTATTTTATCAGCTTCTTTCCATAGGAAATATATGTGTATATTTGTAAATAATTACATTTGGATATTTCTTCATTTCCTTAGGGTTTTATCCTAGTTATTTATTTATTAGATCACATTACTTAAATAACTTAATCAATTTACTTATATCCCTTAGTTTTCTCAAAATCTTAAATTATGTATAACTTTTTTATCTTAAATCCTATTTTTATGATATTATAGTCGATCTTTATTATTTTCAAATGTACTTTTATGTAATGAGGTCCATTTTGGATGTTGAGACTTATATTTTCTATTATAGGCTTAGGGTATTATAAATTTCTTTATTTTAGGCCCAAGTGCTTTTTATCATCATCATGGGCTTTTTTTTAATGATTTTATTTATTGAGCCTCACTTTAATTTTAGTAATGGGCTTAAATAATTTCTAAAATTTTCATATTTTTTGAAGATTTTTATTTTTGGGCCCAAGTTGTCATACTTTCTTCAATATACAACTTTAAGTGCCCAAATCATTAATTATCCCAACTTTTATTATAATTCTAATTTCAAATTAATTTATTATTATTAACTTTTATAGTTTGCAAGTTTAAATTAAAAAATTTTGGGAGGTTGACGTGGCAACAGCCAATTGGTTTACAATGTAATTTTCTTAATTTATCCATTTCTTATTTTTTTACTAATTTATAATATTAAAACATACATATTTAATACTATAAAATAATCAAATGATAGAAAATAAAAGAAAAATAATTCTTATCATTCTATTGGAACCACATCTAATACATACACTTAGATATATACACTTGTACTTATTGACATACTCTTAGGAATATAAAATTCTAATATACAAGTATATATATATATATATGTATATTTGGAAATCATTATAAATACATATATTTTCGTACATTTAAACTAAAACCCAGAAAATAGATAAATAAATAAAATAAAGGCATATTTAACCAATATGTGCAGGCATGTACATTTAGTTTGTATTTTTTGTATTACTTATATATTGATACATATATTATTTTTGTACCTCTAGCATGTGTATATATATATATATATATATATATATAATACATCTTATTATATATATATATTTTCTTTCAATCTAAAAAATAAATATACATATATGCTTATGTATACATATGGTATTGGCATATATTTATATAGGTACACGTATGTATATATATATTTGGAATATTCATAAATACTTATATTATGTCATGTGTATATGTACTCGAACAGTAGAATAAATAGAAAAATATGTACATATCTATCTATTTATACATATATATATATATGTATGTTACTCTAGTATAAAAGAAAAATAAAAAAATTAAATAAATAAATAGATAAATAAATAATTCTAGAAAAGTACAAATAACAAGAAAAATATATACATCCCATATAAAGTATAGTTTTTGTTTTGTTTATATATGAGAACCCAAATACATGTTTAGTAACTCCTAATAACTTATTCCTATTAAATGAAATACTAAGTTATACACACAAAACAAATGAAAATATGATGTACTAGGAGGGAAAACAATTACAATTGAGAAAAGAAAGTGAAATAGTGTTTAGGTTACTCTTTGTCTTGGGCTTGCAAAAATTATTTCCTTCCTTCCTATCTATCCACT
Source organism: Lumnitzera littorea (assembly GCA_024138015.1). Taxonomy (NCBI): domain Eukaryota; kingdom Viridiplantae; phylum Streptophyta; class Magnoliopsida; order Myrtales; family Combretaceae; genus Lumnitzera; species Lumnitzera littorea. The sequence goes on from JAMXBB010000008.1 coordinate 21,700,418, forward strand.
TGTACACTTGGAGTTGAGGTTGGTTAGTGATGTTGGAAAACTTTTGTGGGGTATTGTGTGATAAGAAAAAAAAAAATGAAAGGAAGAAGAGAGATAGAAGAGATATGAAGATGAAGTGAAGTAGATGAATTGAGGGGCATTGTGTATATATGTTTATTTGAGTAAAGGAGAGAAAAGAAAGGGAATAAATAAAAAAAAGAAACCAAGGACGATGTACTATCTTAATTGGCATGAGAATGAAGGGATAAGGGGCTTGAATTTTCTAAAGATGAAAAGAAGATTGGAAAAGTAGGGAGAAGTTAGCAAATTTGATGGGTTGGATAGGATAGGGTGTCCACTTGTCATGTCTTATCTAGTTTAGGGTTAGATTTAGGATGGGTTAGGTGTTAGGTAGTTTAGATAGGATAATGGAAGGGTTTAAAAATAGTTAAGTTAAGATTAAAGGGTAATATATTAATAAAATAATGGTTTAGGGTGTTTAATTAAATAAAACGTGTGTGTAATTATATATAATATAGTATGTAATAATAATAATATTAACAATAGTATAAAGTAAGAAGAAAAGAAATAAAATATATGTACATACATACTTATAGCACCATAAGTAGTTATAGAGTATTATTTGTAATTCCTTAACTTATTTATTTAATTATTAGTGATTAATTATATTTTATTATTATTTAAAAATATCTCTAACTGATCGTTAATGATTTTATGTGAACAAGTGTGTCTATCTATGGTTTTACCAAATTAAGATTTTATCACTATTAGGGTAAATTTACATATTTTGTAAGTTTAAGGTTTTGGTTTTAGCGTTTTTGTCAAGTTTAGATTTCATTTCTTGTTTTTACACGTATATAGGATTTTAGATTTTCATATACGATTAGAGTTTTAAATAATATATTAGTGTTTTTCATATTTGTTTTAGGTTTTAAGTTTAAAATTTAATCGGTTTTAATTTTATGCGATTTTGTTAACTTATGAAAATTATCTACAGCACTTGATGAAAATTAAAATGCTTTGTAATTTTTATGTGTTTGTTATTTGCATTTTTTATGGTTTGAACCTTAGTTTATGGGTTGGGATTTTTAGAAAATAGATGATCTTCGAGATGTTCTTAAGTGTTTAATGAATATTTAGGGTATTCTTAAAAAAAAAAAAAACAAAATCCCATTTAATCTATTTTAGCCACTAATTTTCATTAAATTTTTTTTTCCTACTTGATTTTGACTAAAGATGGATTAGAATAGGCTTTTGGATGTTGAATTCAAAAAATTATCATCTTCAAATTCCCAAGACATAAATATTGAATCTTATTTTTGGAATTGAACCAAAGTTAATGAAAAATGTGTTTTGATTCATAATTATTCCCTTTAAATGTTAGAAAGGTTCTTATTAATAAAATATTAATTTTGGTAAAGAAATAAATAAGGGGACACAATAAAAGATTAAATAATGAAAATAATTTTAGATAATATCTTGCTTAGACTAGGTTAATAGACCCCTAGACTAGTTAATGACTTAAAACTAACCCATATAGAGTTCATCTAACTTAACCCAATAATTGGTTCTCTTGAATTTCATAAATTGATTAAGTAACCTAATGAAATTAGTTTAACTTGACTAGTGCATAAATTAATTGGATACTTAGATGTTGCAAGTGATTTTAGGTTAGGACTTCAATCCTGTAAAGAAAGAGAAGGCTACAAGGTATAGCAGTATGACCACTTTGATACCTAAGTTAATGAATGAATATGTAAAGAGACTGAGTAATAGTGAATTATTAGAGATCTTTTACAATGTTTTTTCATCGTATTTATAGGTGAATGTTGTGTTTGAAATAGCAGTTAATGGAATGATTATCGAGACATGTAGAGGCCTCTTGATCAGGTACATTCCTATATTCTAGGGATAATGGGCAGCTATGTAACATGACCGTACCAAGTGATAACTGTTTGGGTTACTCTCTTTGAATTAAAATCAAATATGGATCTTTGTTACTTGGCATTAACCAAGAATGGAGTTACTTTGCCTATCAGCAGTTGAGTAGTTGAGTGAATGAAATTCAACCACTAACATTTACTCCCAAACTCCCGTGTTCGAGGATTTGACTAAGAGAGTAAATATTTTAATATTCTTGTGGGGATTGAGTGGGGAATTGTTTCCTAAATGCCGAGTAAGGCAAGAAGTTCCTTGATTTCTATTTAAGAAGATGAATTGCATCTTATCTAAAAGGTTACAATTTTCAATTTTCCTACCTGTTAGAAGACCAAATAGTGGAAAGCACAACAGCTGTCACCTTAGTCATAATTATGTTATAGACCTAATAACTATCAAAGTCTTGATAACCATTAGATCTCTATCATAAAACACATGTCATTAATCTGAGCTATCATCTATCAGTACATCATTACTCCGTTAGAAACATATTGTGGTTATGAGGACATATAATTCATATTTAAGAAATTTCCCACCATTGAAAATAGATTTCACCTCAACTTCATTTGCACTCATAAAATTTGGTTCATTTGCGACATTTCCTCTTAACCTTCAAAAAGTTCAATAAGATTTATTATAGTCACAATCAGGTATGCTTGGTAACGTAATTCGTCAACTTATTTTCTTAAATTTTGAAGCTACCGAGACTAAGGCTACTTCTCCCCCACCTAGAATAGGAGCGAGACGGCATGTTCCTCGAGTGGCTTAGCCGACAGTGTTGTAGAGCAGTAGGACAAACTTGCTCAGACGAACTCTCTTATAGTAGATATTTATTTAGAAGATAAAGAAGGAAGATCTGTAGCAAGGTATTTGTATAATAATATAATTTACTTTAGTGACTCACTAGATGTAGTTGTTAGTGTTGCCAATAGAGTTCTAGTTTCAAAATATAATAAATACTGGCAAAACCTTTTGGAAACATAGAATCATAAGAGAACATGAGAGGAGGAGATGGTGTGCTTTCCAAGAGAGCGCGAGTTTTACGTCTCCTTAAAATATCTTGACTTTAGACTGTGCTTCCCATTCTCGGCTTTTGTCAAACAGTTCTTCAACTATTTCTAAGTTGCACCAAATATGTTCTTACTAAACACTTATTGACTTCTCATGGCTTTCGAGATAGCTTGTGAAGAGGTTGAAATTAGGCTATACCTCAATTATTTTGGTATTTTTTTACAATTAGGAGGCAGCCTAGTGATTGGTACTTTGTAGTTGCTAGGCATGGGCAAAAGTTCATAAACGGGTTGGAGTCCAAGATCTACAAATGGCATGATAAGTTTGTATCTATTGTTTAAGACGAAGAGTTGAATTTCTAAACTCAATAGATTGAACCAATTTGTGTAAGAGACATTGAACTAATGCCAAATGATGCTAGTATAACAAGGACAATCCAGGAGAGGAGGAAAAACAAAATGTTTTTCTGGTATGCCAAGAGAATTATTAGGCAATATGAGAATTGAGAGACCAAGGCTAATCCTTATCAATATATATATATATATATATATATATATATAAATATAAATATATATTTTTTTTTCATTAACCTTTCTTTTTCTCTTGTTTTCAACAAATTAGCAACAAGAAAGAATCTCATTCTTCAAAAGGACCTAAACTTATCCTTACAAACCACTCTTTATCAAATTATTCTTAATTACACCCTGAGCAAATTAAAATTTCAATGAGAAATTAGAAGAGAAAAGTTTTATTTACTTATTTACTTATGATTATAGAGCTCTAAAGATAAAAAAGGGATAAATATACATCAAAGTAAATTTCAGGTATAGCATATTACTAAAACTTAACCAAAGTGTTTAATTAATTAATGCCTTAGAATCTCGGGTTAAATAACATATAACTATAATTCCTTATCATTCCATAGGAATTCCACTATTCAATTCCAACAACGTATTCTATGTGCTACAATGACTTAGGAAAATTTAGGTATAAGCACTATTTTCTTATTAAATAGGGATTGTAAATTTGAAAAAAATTTGGGGTTAAAACTGTAACACTTTGATTACTGAATAATGGTAGTTTACCCTTTCCACAATTTACTACATTGTCCTTAACATGTTTTATTCTAAATTAAAGAGAGAATAATTATAATGGTGAAAGTATATTAGAGAAGAAAATAGATATAAATGGAGAAAATAGTACTCCCCTATGTAAACATCTTATTTTTGCCCCATAGTTTTAGTATTTTTCAAGAATAAAGAAAACGGTCCTAATTCAAAAAAAAAAAAAAAGATATATAAATTATTAATTATTATTTTTTATTTAGGAAGTAAATGTCTTGGATCAATTTTAGGGTCTTTGAGTCATCTATAGAAGGTCATCTCATTTTTAAGGTTGAATAAAATTAAAGTGCATATATGTGATTTAACAGTTCTAAACTATCATTGAAAATATTGAATTTATCTGAAAATTTAATATTTACACCTTGGTTGATTTTAAATATTTTTATTTCATAAAAATGAAATTAATTTAAGTTAATTATGGTTTCAAATGGTGCTTTGATTGAACTTAAATTGATTGATTTACGAGAAAAACAAATTTTCAATTAATGATATGATTAATGAGTCAAATTTTAAAAAACTATCAAATTAGGCCTATTTTAAAATATACTCTTTTACATTTGCATAGTTGACTTAGTCATTTAAGTGGGGTACATATATTTTTCTTAGGAATCAATTGAATAGTGTTTGAATTTGGCGTGAACTGCATTGCCCATTTTAAAGTTTGTCTAGGTTGACTTACATTATAGATATAACTAGATTGCATAGTGTGACAAGAAAAAGTCATTGACTTAGTAGCTAAGGCGTGTATTTTAATTGCACATATTAGGGATTCAAATCCTCCATATACCTATCTTTTTCCCCTTAAAGTAGTTCCATGTATCAGCCAATCATTGGCTAATCGTGTTATACTATTCATTGTCTCCTTTAACATTTTTTTTTTCCTTCCTTTACTGGGCAACAAGATTCAAGCTTAATTAAGGTTTTTTGATAAAAACAAATCATTAGGAAGCTATTTTGATTAGAAATTTCAACAAAATTGAATCTAATTCAATAGCTTTAAATTAAAATTCAACAAAACCCATCTACTCATTTCTTTGAATTATAGCGAATTGAGGACCTTCCAAGCTTATTTAAGTATCGATTAGTATAAATAGGGAACTGTGGATTCATTGTTAACATCAAGCAACACACAAAATCATCTCCCATTGGATTCTATGTTCATTTTCTCTCTCTACCAACTCGTGCTCTATTTTCTCTCTCTAAAACCACCACCTATTGGTGGTTTTTAAGTGAAACCAACAACTCGAAGAAGTTCCCCACCCCTAAAAACCAAGGAAACTACTCTTAACTCAACCTAATCTACTTTCTCTCTTTGAAAAAACCTATCACCAACCCATACCACTAAAACCACCACCATACACCATGACAAAACTACCAACGAAGTTTTTGGTAATTAAAACCACATGAAAGTGATTCTTCCTACCTAAAATGACCTTTGTAGCACCTAAAAGCCTCCGCCGCTGCATGTTTTCTCTTTCTCTTTCCCTCCCTCCCTCCCTCAATCTGAATTGAAGACCCAAACCAACTTGAACTCATGTTTGACAGCAACTGACCCTATTTGCTAACTTAGGCCTAGCTCTTCGTCCGACTTTTATCTCTTTTGTTTTTTTTTTTTTTTCTCTTTCTTTTCTTTCCTTTTCTTCTTTTCTTTCTATTGTTATTCAAAGAAAAAAAAAATTAAGATAATGATAATAATAAAAAATAAAAACGGTGATGTTAAAAAAATAATTATGTGACTAAGGTAGATTTTTATAAGATACTTTTTCTTTCCTTCCTTTCTTAGAATAAAATTTTAGTTTTTTTCTTTAAAAAGAATCTTTCCTCACTTTGAAAAAATTTTTTTCAATTAAACATAATAGATAAATTTCCTTCTTGAAGTTAGATTGTTCTAAGCATTTTTTTCCAAAAATATACTTTAAAAAATTAAGACCCCTTTTTGATGTTTTTTCTTAATGAAAATTAAATGAATAAAAATATAAACTCAACTAATTTGAGAATTAAAATTACCAACCTACTAAAGTTTTCTGAAATGAACTATGAAAGTTTGATCCTGAATAACAAGTAAGTAGGTACTTGTAAGCAATTATAAGGTGACTTAAAAAAGGAAATTTTTTTATTTCTCCTTTTGTAGATAAATTTTATTTCTTTTTTTCCTTTTTAAAACTAATTTTCTTCTCTTGCAAATTAGAATTATTTCTTTTCAACTTGATTGGGAAATTTTGAAAATAAATCTAAATTCAAAAGGATAAGGTGATACTTGTTTAGGATTTAATAGGTTAACCCTTGAATAAAAGACCTCTGGTTTTCAAAATTAGTTTTTCCCATAGATTAGTGATTAGGTTAAAATTGATCCACCCAATGGATTCTAATCTAACCCATTTTTTTTTTCTAACCCCAGTTTGGTGGCAATTCCAAATGATTTTTTCAAATTAAAATGAAAACCAAAATTTTCCTTAATTCTTAATCGAAGATTAATATTAAACGAGCATGTTTTAGTATTGATTGATTAAGGAAAAAAAGAACAAAAAATTTAGGCTCATCAACTTAGAGACTCCATTGAGGACTCGCCTAAAGGGTTAGCCACTTAAAACTTTCATCATCAAGATTCATAGTTCAAAATACCCCTTTCATGTTATAATTCCTTTTTGTAATATATTATTTATTTGTACATATTTATGCTAACCTATGCAGGATTCGTAAAAGCATATATCAGGGGGGTTTTATTTACTACATCATGAACTTATCGTAGACATGATTATACTTAAGCTTAGGACCTTAAGATTAGGTGCCATGTGTACACTTCACATGCTGTGGTGGAACTACTACTTGAGGTTAATTAAGCTACCCCACTTAAGGTTTGATATAATTGATGAATTGTTTTTTTTTTTGAAAACATGCGAGGTTATAGAGCTTAATGATATTTAGAACCCACCCTTTTATGTACATGAAATTTTGGACTAACGAATAAATACTAATGGAGCATACTATTACAAAGGGTTGTGACTCTATTGGAATTCCACCATACTGTAAGGTTTATGTACTTTAAAATTGCAATTTCAATTTTCCTAGAAATCTCTTTTCAAATGTAGATTTTCCTTTTAAAATAATTCTATGTAAAATAGTTATTGTAGTAATGAAATTCCAGTAAAGTCCTAATGTTAAACCCTTTATATTGCCACATTACTATTTAGTAGTTGGTCCCTTGCATCTGCATCATGTAGCTTCGTATTATTTTCTATCTTCATTTATATGAAAATATCCTAACTTGTTTAACTTATGTTTATAAATAATCGTATCCACTACCCTTATTATCTTTATAAAATATTATACTTCTCTTAAAATGTATTCTTTAAATAAAAAAAAATTCCCTATATGTTTCTCTTTTACACTAGTTAAATCACCATTTCAGAATAAAATAAGACTATTAGCCTTTAATCTTGATAGGCCATATATGTAGATTATTTTTCAAATCTTTTTAAATAGTCTTTAAAATAATTAAAAACCTCTCAACTTGTAAATAGTTTTCCTTTTTTTTTAGATAGTCTTTCAAATCACGAGTTCACAAACCTTTTCCTACCTTCTTTGCAAATATAATTTTAGATTGTAATAGTGAGTTACAAATTCACCTTTTTGTAGATTGTTATAGGTTTTTATTGTCTTGTAAATAGACTCAATTATCCATGAAAACATATTTCTATACCCCTCTTCTTCTCAAATTCATAAATTTAAAAAAATAAAAAGAAAAATTTGTTTATATATGTAGAGTCTTTTCAACTATAAGTATTTGTCTTAGTATTTCACTCTAAAATAGATCCCTTTACCAATCTTTCACTATTTTGTAGAAAAGTTACATTGCACTTGTCTTCTTAGTAAAATTAATCTCACCTTTAGTAAGTTCTCACTTACCCATTCTTCTCAATAAATTTTTCAATTAGAAATCACAATTACTTATAAACATCAGCTGCCCCATAAAATTTACTGTTGTAAGATAATTCTTCTCATTTAGTTACACTTCTTACAAGAATTGTAGGTAATCTTTTAAATACTTACAGGTTGTAAATACTTTTCTTTATTCAACTGTAAATCTTGTTTATCATCTTTGCAATGTTTCTTAGTCTAAGTTTTAGTAGAAGCATTGTTAAGAGTTTATCAATTAAGTTTATACCTTTTCTTATAGACTTAAGATTTTCTCATGTAAATATACCCCATTCTTGTGTTATTGGTGCAGGTTTTCTTCTATTATTGTCATTCTCTGTAAATAAGGTACTTTTCCATCAGGGTTAGTCTAGAACTTTTCTCTTCCAATTTAAAAAGAAAAAAAAAAAAAAGAATTGAAAGAAGAAGAATTACTAACAAGTAGGGATTCTTATAAGGCCTTGTAAGTGGCTCATAAACGATCAGTTTGCCCACTCGCAACAGACTTAAACATAAGACATGCCAATCAACTTAAACACAAGGCTTGTCTACCCAAACATAAGCAAGTATACTTAGTCAAGTTATAGTATAGATTTAAAATGGATTTTAAGTTCAAGTGTCGATCCTATAAGGAGCTAAGTTACATTAATATATCTAATTATTCCTAACATGTGTACCCTTTTAATTTATTCAATTACCTAACTTTTTTTAATAGAAGATTTCATTGAGTAACTAAGATTTCACTAAATAAACTAAATATTGGAAGTAAGTATTATAATGAAATCAGACATCAAACTAACAATAAAAATAAAGAAATCAAAATAGCTAGCTATTAATGAAATAATTAAATAACTAAGTAGCTAAATAACATCAAAATAATAGCTAACAACAAAACAATAAAGGTAACAAAAAAATATTAACAATCATGGAAATGTAAAAATAACATAAAAGCAATAAAGACAAAGAAATTTTAAAATAGCATAGAAAACATCAATTAATTAACTATCAACTAACATTTTCCTTAGTAAATCTTAGTTTGTTATTTACTAGTTTGTTCTAAGGTATTATTCAATCTCAATTGCTTTATTGGACTATAGAGATTCCTAACCCTATTCCATTGAAAATCAAATTCTAAATTAACTAAACTCAAGTCTCTAGCTAATTTCTAATCTTAAGACTCTCTCTACTCGAATTACTGTTAAATATAACATCTCAGGATTACATGAATTACATGGATCTTGCTATTAGGCCACCTTAAACCAAAAAGATTAAATAACTAATCTCTCAGTGTACGTAATCTCTTCTAATTACACTTGTTTGTTTACTATAGGCCCCATGGCTCTAAAGCAAACTCAAACGTTAAATTAATACCTCGAGTTATATTACTCTAACATAATAAAAATGGTGTAATTAGATCATAATAAGCAAAATTGTCAAATGAATTTCATAAATAAAATCACCTCTATGAACATAGAGTTCAACAATGATTTACTAGGTTTATTGAATTAAAAACATAAAATCTTGGAAAATAAAAGACATGATGGAGGAGCTCTATTCTAAACTTAACAATTACTTAGGGATCTGTCTCCTTGTAACCCTAAGCTTAAGAGTCTATTTACAAGAAATGCTCTTAAGATTACAAAAAAAATCTAACAAAAATATAATACTACAATGCACAATGCCTTTATGCCCACAATACATGATCATGGTGGCAAGCCTTAATCATGCCTTTGGTACAAAACCTTGAAATTCAAATTGAATTCTTTTATGAGAGTAAGGACTACATGATATGGATCGCCAGGAAGGGTGACATACAGTTACCAATATCACACAAACTAGGGGTGGGTCCAAACCTCTAGATGGTTCAAAGGATAAATGGGAGTCGAGATTTAAGCAAGGGTCCTTGTGTGTCAATGATAGATATGACTCACCAACGCTTCATACAAGCTTAAGTTACAGTTCATATGATACATAAATATGGTCAAAGGGTACCTATCAAGTTTAAATTTTGGTTTTCCATTTTCCTTAACTTGATTTAAACTAAACCTTATGCCCATTTAGTTTAAACCTTTTATTAAAGTTAAAGAAAACCTGGTTTCTTATTTTTGAAAACAAATGGAGTTACTACCCGATAAAACTGGAAAAAGGTGATTAAATTAGAATTGATTAGACATGTTGATTTTAACTTAGCCATTAGCTTGCGTTTTGAAAATTTTTGAAAAATCTTTCAAAAAACTAGATTTCACGGATTCATGGGCTATCCTATTAAACTCTTTCGAGTACCACTTTAACCTTCCAAATTTAACTTTGTTTTTTCTAATTACCCATTTAAGAGAAACCTACAAATAAACAAACAAAATTACATATAATTACGAAAATTAAGAAATTCGAAAGTTACTTACAAAAAGGGGAAGACAATTTTTTTTTTTTTTTTTTACATATTTTAAGTCGCCTTGTAGGTGTCTATGTACCCTTTAGTAGAAATCAAACTTTCCATAGTTTATTCCAAAAATGTAAGTATGTAGGTTCTTTTTAATTTTTTAATACTGGCTAACTTTACATTTTAATTCACCTATTTTATTATTTAAGAAAATTTATGACAAAAAGAAATCATAACTTAGGCTTTTGACTTTTTTGAAAACTCTTAAAAGATCTTGACTTTCGGGAAAGGGGCCTTGTTATATTTTTGAAAACACATTTTTCTATGTAAAAAAAAAAAAAATAATCTTCGACGAATGGGAGAAGAGTTCCCTTTTTTTTTTTAATTTTTCTTTCTTTTTTTTTACCCTCTTAAGGACAATTTTTTTTTCTTCAATAAAAAATGAAGGAATTTAAAGAAAAATAAAAAAAAAAAGAAAAGAAGAAAAGATTGCAAAAGAAAAAAAGCAGTTTAGATCTTTAGAAAAAAAATTTTGATAATGAATTTTCCCTTTCCTTCTTTTTATTTATATTTTTAATTATTAAAAAAAGAAAAACTAACTTAGTAGTTGGTTCGAGTCGAGCTAGAGTGATCTAGTTCAAGTGGAGTGGTCTAGCTTAGGTAGCGCAATCTTGGTCAAATTAAGCATTCAGTCTTAGGAAGAAGAAGATGAAGCAATACAAACCTACCCTCTACAACAACTTGTGATGGCTATCTCAAGTGGGGAATTGATGATTTATGAGACTCTTATTAGCAAAAATTTGATTGACAATTATGCCTTAAGTTTTCGAGGTAGTTTTGGTGGTTTGCAAGAGTTTATGGTGGTTGTGGTTATGGTTAATAGTCACTGAAGTTGGCTAGGAAGTGGGTTTCGAAGGCAAGGTGACTTATGCGATGGATATGGATTGAAAGCCTTGAACTTGGATGACTTGTAAGTGGTGGTGGTTTGACTCGAGGAGCTTAGAATCAAGGCTCCATTTAGAGAGAGAAAATTGAACTGAGTAGAGAGAGAAGGCTACTAAGATAACTTGTTGAGAGTATTGGGTGAAGAGATTTTGTGCCTAAAAGGCTTGTTTGAGCACTAACTTATAGTGTTAGAGCTCAAATCAGGCTTAGAAAGTAAAAAATGATGTTCAATTTTGAATTGAATTTGAATGGGTTTTTAATTGGTGTTGATTTTGATTTTAATATTAACAAGCAAATTTAATTGAAACAAATGGTCAAAACAATACCCTTGATGCAAGCTCTTACTAAAAAGCTCCATTAAAACTTTGATTACTAATGCCGAAGTTAGAACCATGGTGAGTCAAGCTTAAGCGTAAATGAGTTTTTCTAATTTTCAGCTGAATTTTTTACTTAATAAATGGCTAATTTTAAATGCACTCTTGGATTGGTTCAAAACTAGGCTATGCTTAGTATACGATTATACCATAAATTCTAGTGGAATCATATGGAAACAATGTGTAAAAGTGGCTCAAACAAGAGCTACTGAGTTGGAGAGAAGGAAAGAAAATCTTGGGAAAGACATAGGCAGTCGAGGGAATAAGGAGGAATAGATGAGAAAAATTTGCTTGGCACATATGGATGCGCTTAAGTTGGTGCGTATGCCACACATACCTGGCCGAAAACAGAAGTATAAGCTCTTGCCTACTTTTGTAGGCCAAGATTATTTATTAAGGCTTAACCATGATTTGCCAATCACATAGACTAAGTTTAAACCTAGTCTAACCCAATACCCTTTTTTTTTCTTTTGTACTTTTTTTTTATAATAATAAATAAATAAATGAAAAAATAATTAAATAAATTAAAACACATTACGCTAACCTAAAATTAATTGACCTTGTAAAACAAAAAAGATTTTCAAATCAACTTTACTTTAACAGTTTAATTCAAAACAAAATCCAAATGACTTGAAACCACTATACCCACTAATGACTCAATTAACTTAACGACACTAAAGAGGAACCTAAGTCTTTTATTTCGCTAAAAAGTATATAGCTCCTAAAACTTTTTTATTTTCTTGTTTTTCAAAACTTTTTAACATATAAATAAAATACTAAACTGTAAAAGGGGATATATTTTATTTAAAAAATGAAATGTCGACAATACTTACTACTGATCCATGCTCACAAGAGACTAGATAGGAGTAAAACAAGAGCAAGTAAAGGATACTTAGTTCATGAAAGAAAGTATGCTTGAAAGTTCAATATTTTGATTAATGCGGTTATTAAAAATTATAAGTATTTATATGGTTCGATTAAGGTAAGTCCTAAGTATATGTAATTTATAGAAAAAGGATTCTTATTAAAAAGGAAAGACACAAAGTTTACAAGGAAGAAGTTGCAAAAAGGAAAAAAGGATATTTGATTACAAAAAGGATACTATGAATGTCAAAAAATGAGGCACGTGTCAACTATCCATTCTATGGTCCCTATGATGCTATTTGCCGAACCAAATAGGTTTTGAGTGGATTAGGTCAAGTTCGAATACTCGGTAGCTTACATGTTCCAAACTAAGGAACGATTAGTCTAAGGGGTAGCCTATTGTGAAGTTGGCCTTAGCTGGTTAGCTTAAGATCGTGTCAACTTGACCTTGGCAATGAATTAAGTTGATAGTAGGTACATTTAGTGCTTGACCTTGGAATGATGTATTGTGAAGGGGTTGGCTTGGTAATAGGTTAGTCACCTTGAGAGTTTCTTTAATGAGGTGAAGACTAGAGTAATTAGGTAGGTTGGATTAAAGAAAGGAGGATTGTTCTTCAGAGTTCAACTCCCTTCAAATAGCTTGACATACCATATGAGTGAGTCATTGAGGTTGGGAGCAATTAATTGGCCTATGATCCCTATAATCCCATTTGGGCTATTGGAGATTTTAGATCAAATTGGGCTTAATAGCTTGTTGCTCATCTTCAGGGACATACGGATGGAGGTCTACTATGTTAAAGGAGTCTGATACCCTATAGTCTTCAATTAATTCAATCTTATAAGCATTAGGATTGATCCCTTCAAGTACTCTAAACAATCCATCGGCTCTAGGAGATAATTTACTCTTCTTAAAGTTGGAAAATTGATCTTTAATGAGGTGGATCTAAACCAATTCACCATGTTAAAATTCTTTGTTCTTTCAACCTTTCCTTCTCCTTTCAAGCTTGGTGGTAGCTCTGCTCAATTGTTTTATGACCTTTTGGTGCATTGTCTTGATGGCCTCGAATCTCTTTATAGTTGGTTGATTATCATTCTAGCTTAGAAGGGGCACCAAATCCAGTTAAAGCTTAATGTTAAATCTATAGGGGATCTCAAATGGTGACATGCTCATGACACTGTAGCGGTCGTCCTATTGTAGGCGAACTCAATTATGGGTAGGCATTGATCTCAATTAGTCATGTTCCGACCAATAGTAACCTTGAGTAGAGTTCCCACTATCTTATTGATAGCTTCGGTCTGTTTGCCTATCTGTGGATGGTAGGATGTATTGAATAATAGTTTGGTTCCCATTCACCTCCATAATGTTCTCCAAAAGTGGCTCATAAACTATGGATCCCGATCTAAAATAATGGTCCTAGGTACTCCATAGAGCTTGACTACCTCCTGTAAGAAAAGAAAAGAGATAGCTAAAGCATCGTTAGTTTTAGAGCAGTGCACGAAGTGTGCCATCTTACTAAATTGATTCATGACCACCGAGATGGAGTCCTTCCCTTAGATTGTCCTCGGCAATCCTAACATAAAGTCTATACTTAGCTTAGACCATGGTTTGGTTGGGATCGACAAAGGTAAATATTACCTTTGCTTGACTCAACTTTTTGCCCTTTTACAGGTGGCACATCTTTCCAATACAGCTTCTACATCTCCATCATCTTTTGCTAAAAGAATCTAGAGGATAGTACCTCATGAGTTCGATGCTTGCTAAAATGTCCAGATAATCTTCCACCATGCACTTCACACACCAACAATTCTCACATACAACAAGTTAGGATAGACAATCTTCTCTTCTGAACAAGTATCCGTCTTTCCTTTGATACTCATTGGATGTTCAACCTTCTATACATCTAGCATAAATCAATCCAAAATGTGGATCCTCAGTATACAAATCATTTATCATATAGAAATCAAGTAACTTAGTCTATAGCTCGGTTAAGAGGGAATGTCATCTCAATAGGACATCGGCCACTACATTGTTCTTGCAGTTCTTATACTTTACGACATAAGAAAATCCCTCCATGAATTCTACCTAATTGGCTTATCTCTAGGACATCTTATGCTGGCTCTTCAGATATCTCAAGGATTCATGATTTGTGTAGATCATGAAATCTTTGGGTAACAAGTAATGTTGCTAGATAATCAAAGCTTAAATTAAGAAGTATAACTCCTTATCATACACACAGTAGTTGAGTGTAGCTCTTCTAAGCTTTCCACTAAAGTAGGCAATAGGTCAGCCCTCCCACATCAACATAGCTCCTGTGCATAGTCTAGATGTGTCACATTCCATTTCGAATACTTTGCTAAAGCTTAGTAGAGCTAAAACAAGGGTAGTAATTAGTTTTTCCTTTAACTCTTCAAAACTCTTTTGTTTCTTCTCTCCCCACCTGTACTTAACATTTTTCTTCAACAACTCAGTGAGTAGGGCCACAATTGTACTTAAATTTCTTATAAATTAAAGAAAGAATGATACCAAGTTGTAGAAGCTTTGAACATCAGTAAAACAAGTCAGTACAAGCCATTCAATGATTTCTCTTATCTTCTCATCATCGACTTATATACCACCACCACTCATAACAAATCCTAAAAAAGATCACTTCAAGTTGGTAGAAGTCACATTTCTTCAAGTTGGCATAAAGCTTCTTAGCTCGGAGTATTGATAAAATTGCTCAAAGGTGCTTGTAGTGAGTCTCCAAATCAAGACTATATGTAAGAATATCGTTGAAGTACATAACAACAAACTTTCTAAATAATGCCCAAAGCACAATGTTCATCAGTCTCATAAATGTGCTCGAGCAATTTGGCAAGCCGAATGGCATCACAAGCCATTTATACAATCCTTGGTGGGTCTTAAACACAGTCTTCCATTCATCTCCCTCTCACATTTGGATTTGATGGTACCTAAATTTGAGAACAATCTTGGAGAATATTCTTGCTCCATTCAATTTGTCAGGCATATCACTAAGCCTTGGTGTAAGGTACCTGTACTTAATGGTAATGTGGTTGATTACTTGACTATCTACATACATCCTCCATGTCCCATCCTTCTTTAGCACCAACAAAGTTGGTATAACACATGGGCTAAGGGACCCTTGTACATACCCTTTCTTAATTAGCTCATCTACTTACCTCTATAGCTCGGCAGCTTGCTTAAGATTCAGCCAATAGGTAGGCTTGTTTAGTAGAGTGGCTCTTGGTTATAAGTTTATCACATGTTCAATGCCTTAAATGGGAGGTGGCACTTTTGGTAGTTTACTTGGGAATAGGTCGATAAACTCATTTAGTAGGGACTTGACCTCAGTAGGTAGCAATTCCTTTGCTAATCCTCTCATCTTAAGCAACCTTCTAACCATCAAATAGGTAGGCTCTTTAAGCTTCATCTCTCTTTTCAACTTAGCTTGAGTCATTACTAAAGCCTCTTTCTTCAGAATTCAACTCAATTGAGTTTACATCTGTCTAACTTGTTCGGTAGTCATTGAACTTAGCTTTACCTTCTTGCCCTTATGCTCTAAGGAACATGTGTTCTTCCTTCCATCATATACTACATTCCAGTCAAGCATCCATAGTCGTCTAAGAAGAATATAGGATGTACTCATGGGAAACACATCATAAAGGACTTCATCTTAATAGTTTCCAATACTGATTAGCACAATTACTTGTTTATTCACTTGTAAGGCTCCTTTGTCACTAAGTTAGTGCAGTTTATAAGGCTTAGGCTAGGGCTTGGTCGACAACTTCAACTACTAGACCATGAATGCGGATGCTGCATTAGTGCAGCTGCTACTATCAACAATCAAGGCATACAATGATCCATTCATCTTATAGTTAATGTGGAACAAATTCTCTCGTTACTTGTCTTCTAGTATAGGACTCATACTCATAGCTCTCCTTAATACCGTAGTTATGATCATAAAATTACCTTCCTCGCTATAAATGATCTCTTCCTCCTTAGATAGCTCAGTTTTTCCAATCTCTTTCATCTCTTCTACCTATTCATCATTGCTATCTACCTCAATAGTTAGCATTTCTCCTCAGATCATCATGGTTCTTTTGTTTGGACATTGAGTGACTATGTGTCTAAACCCTTGACAATTGAAGCACTTGATTTCACTTGTCTTTCTTCTTGAGTTCTAGCCTTTCTCAAACATCCTTGGGATCTCTTTCTCTTTAACTTAGGCAATTTCAGTAGGTTGGACCTCGGTAACTTTGCTCGATTTTGATTGCATAGGTTTGCTTGAAATAGGAAAACTAGTGGTAGGTCGACTAATAAGAGCTTGAAATCTTCCTACTCGGTGACTCTCAATTCTCTAGGCAGCATAGATAGCTTCATTAAGTGAACTAGTATCCATAGTCTCTAGAATATCTTCATTCTCATACTTTAGCCCACTAATGAATCAGGATACAATTTAATCTTCGACCTAACTTCATAATGGATCATTAACATCTGAAACTCTTTCACATCGGCATTAACACTTGAGCCTCCGTTCCTCAACTCTTGTAACCTTTTGAATGCATCCTGTAAATAATAGCTTAGAACAAATCTTCAGTTGATGACTCTTTTCATTTCATCCCAATACCCAACTTCACGTTCTCTTTCTCTTCTGTAGTTGGTTTGTAAATTCTTCCACCATAAAGTAGCATAGCCAATAAACTCCAACATAGCAAATCTAACCTTAGTACTATCAAGTATCTCATGACATTTTAATTGTTCTTCAATCTTATCTATCAAGTTCAAGTAGTCCTCAACATCACCACCCCTAGAAAAACTAAGGATATGCATCCTCCAACTTCTTACTCTAAGGGCTCGGATTCCTCTCCTTTGATCTATAATACTCTCCCACTTCATCACCTACTTCTTCATCCTCTTCTTTGATCTCATACAACCCTAGTCTATGTCTAGTAACTTTATTTACTCCTCCAACTCAATGTGGTCAAAACTGGGGCATTAGCTTAGCTATAGCAACCATTGCTACTCTCAGGCTATTCATTAGCTTGTCCTCTGTATGGATCATTTTTGGCTTATTGTCTATCTTCATTTATGGCAATCACCAAACTAGCCATTAGGTTAATAAGTCTATCTAGTCGGTCATTTATAAACTAGGGCATGAAACTTCCTTACTAACCTTGGCTATTTCAAGTGCTAGTCTCTTAGTTATCTAGAGTTCCTTGAACACTAAAATCAAACATAGTTATCTATTATAAAAGTTTAATAGCTAAAACACAATTTAAATTTTCCTTCCATGAACAACAATAAAATAATGCCTAACACACCAACAACTGTTACAACTAACACACAAAAAAACATTTAAACACTTAACACTACTTTGTGAACAAGAAACAGGGGAAAACAAAGCACTAAATTTCTTTAGCATTAAACACTTTCCAAACACTCACAACAACAATAAACAGCTTTCCCAACATGCTATAATAAGTTACTCAAAGTACTAAGCAACAGAAACTTGCTTGAGCATAACCAAGTTTTGATACTAAGATGATATGGATCACAAGGAAGAGTAACATATGGCTAGCGATATCACATGAACCAAGAGTCACTCTGAACCACTAGATGGTCAATAGGATAAATGGGAGTTAAGGTTTGAGCAAAGGTCCTCACTACTAATCTATCACACCAATAGTGGTATGACTTACTAACACCTTACATAAGCTTAAGTCATACTTGATATGATGTACAAATATGGCCGGAGGGTACTTGCTACTAATCTATGCTCACAAGGGACTAGATAAGAGTAAAACAAGAGGAAGCAAAGGACACTTAGCTTACAAAGGAAAGCATGTCTAAAAGTTTAATATTCTAATTGATGTGGCCATTATAAATTGCAAATTTTTATATAGCCTAATTAAGGAAAGTCCTAAGCATATGTAATTTACAAAAAAAAAAAAAAAAAGGATTCTAAATGAAAAGGAAAGATACAAAGTTTACAAGGCCAAAGTTGTAGATAGCAAAAAGGGATATTCAATTACAAAAAGGATAGTACGGAAGTCAAAAAGTGGGATACATGTTAACTGTCTATTCTATGGTCCCCATGATGCTGTTTGCTGAGCAAAATAAGTTCTAAGCATGTCAAGTCAAGCTTAGATGCTTACCAACTTAGATGTTTCAGACTGAGGAAGGATTGGTCCATAAGGTGGCCTAATGTTTGGTCAGCTCGAGATTGGGTCAACTTAGCCTTGGCGATGTATCAGGTGGGTAGTAGGCAGGTTTGGTGCTTAACCTTAGAATGATGTATTATGAAGGAGTTGGCTCGATACTAGGTCAGTTACCTTGAGAGTCTCTTTAATGAGGTGGAGTGCAGATTAATTGGATAGGTTAGACTAAAGAAAGGATCATTCTTTAGAGTTCAACTCTCCTTGAACAACTCAACAAATGATATGAGCAAGTGATTATCCTATGATCCCTATCATCATGAGCGTAGTCTATGACCATAGTTATGGCTAGACTTCATTCTTGCTCTAATTTTATTTGATTCATTTCTTTAATTGTAATTTCACTCTAAGAGTGCCTAAAATTGCCTTGGAATCTTTGGAATCTTCTTAAAATACTCTTGGAGTTCCTGAAAGTGATAAATAAAAAAAAATTAAGCTCAAAATAACATCAAATTGATAAAAATAAAGTCAAAATTAGCTTAAATATAGAAAATATTTGCTATTTTTTTATTATCAAAATCCCTAGTACTTAGGCCTTTACTTGTCCTCAAGCAAAATAAAGAAAATGTTAGAGGACAAGACGAAAAGCCTTAATTTTAGAAAAGTGCATCCTTAATATCTTATTTGCTTAGTAAAAATTCTTTCAAGAATCACTCTTGTTCTTTAACTTAACAATGAACTTAGAATACTTAAATAGTATCAAATCGAAACTTACTGAAATTTAGAGTTAATCATAACACTTAAACAAAAACTAAACTAAAGATTATAATAGACATAAACTAATCAAGAAAAAGTCATAGGGATTTCTTTCGCTTTGACTCAAGAGGAGTGAAATCTCCCTTGAGTATTTTTAACTTGAAAAACTAGATTAAGTGTATGTTACATCAATTTGTCCTCTAATTGTTCCTCTACTTCTCTCATTCTTTGTTATTAAGGTTATTAATTCAACTTAATTTCCTTTATTTAGGTTTAATTAGTATTGGGAAAGCACCTTGCTCTTCTAAGGGACTAAGGGACTAAAACTGATCCTTACTAATTTAACTATTTTTTAATTTAGCAATTGCCAATAGGAAAGCACTTTACTCTTTTGATAAACTAAGTCACATTTTTTTTTTTTCGATTGGCAGCCAGAAAAAGTCTCGCTCTTTTAAGGGACTAAGATTGATCCATACAAATCCATAGCAAATTATTCTATTAACTCTATTCGATTGTTCAATTTATTTTTTACTCCTCCAACTACTTTGATTTTTCAAAATACTTTCAATGGACAAATCTCCTTTATTCACCTCACCTAAAATTTCAAAAACAAAGGAAAGATAATTATTCATTAGAATCAAACTTTGAAATTAGAATGACTAGACCTTAACCCATTCATATCTATACTAATCTTGAGTTTAAGTCGAAGCTTGAGGGAAGGGTAACTTTGACCTATAAGATTTAATTACTCAATTTCAACAAAGTATCCTAAATTCATAAAAGATGTGGGTAGATTCAAAAGAATTAACGCTTGTTTATTTATATGGGGGTCACAAATTTCTACTTTTTTTGAAAAATCTTGACAAATTTTATCAAGAGCTTAAGTGAGGATGCAATGGGAATGTAATAGCATATATAATCTATCCTTTCCCCACACTTGAGTTGTATATTGTCCTCAATATACATGATCATTCAAATCAAGTATCTAAGTAGGAGATGAAGCAAATAAAAATGACAACAATATAAAGAAAATAAAAGAAACATAAAGTTCCATAGTTTTATTGTTGGATTCCTATCAAACTCTAAAGTCAAAAAATGAATTCCATCAAGCTATTAAGCATTTGGTTTTCTTTTTCCATCAACACAAACTAACTAAAAAAAGAAAAGAGAAAAAAAAGTTAACTGGAACAAAATAATTGAAATAAAACTACTTGCTAATTCAAAGTTCCAAAAGTTAGTATCCTGTGAACTTGAAATCATTGAAAAGTAGTCAAAGAGGTAATTAAAAAGTTAGTTAATACAATCATCCAAATAAAAATAAACATAACCAAATATTCGTAAAAAGAAAAATAAATAAGAGATCACTCTTCATTCTCATTGTTGTCCTCCTCTTTCTCTTCTTCAATCTCCTATTAAGTAACTTCCTCCATGGAATCTAGCTCAAGCATGGGTGACTATGGTACTGGTTGAATCTAGAGACAGGTCAGGATTGCTGTCTGTTAGACTAAAGGTTAGTCTACTTTATGTTGCAAAATCATCTACCTCTTGAAAAGCCTCTAGATCAATCTCTTGATATTTTTTATCACTAAGCAAAACTCAACTCGTGGCCTTGAGGATGATGAAGTGGTAGCCTCTCCAACTAGCTTAAGTGGTACATTAGGTAATGGCAATGGTAGGTGCATAGATCTAATAGAGGGATATGTAAGGAGGACAGGATCCTTTATACTTCTCATGTTGGCCACATTATGCAGGCCACGATAATTACTCACCAGGTGAGTAATGAAAGGTCCTACAAAAACAAATTTAAACTACCTCTCAATAGCTTGGGTTCTCTTGAACTAAACTATTCCAAATCCAAAATTAAGAGGGCGGTAGTTAGCAAAACTATACAAATACATAATATCCCTCTCATTGACTACCCCCTAACTATAGCCTCTTCCTATACAGTTCCTCACTAATACATAATGTATTAGCTTAAGAGCAAGGTCGTGCAAATGTGATGCCTTAGATTGACTAGGATTATACACCCCTTCTTCATTAGTCAATCTATTCCATATAGCTTCATCAGATACACCCTTAGGCAACTCATATAGTAAATACCTATACTCTTAAGCAGTAATATAATCAATAATATAAATCCTTAGATGTACTCCAAACTCATCAATAGGCATCCTAACCTCCTTACTATAGCATCTTAGATAAATTGAGTTTTGCCTACCTTGACTAAGGTTATCAATAACTAACCTAAAGGTACATAAGAACTCAAGGGTGAGTTTCCTATACACTAGGTTGTTGATCATCAATAGCCTATTCCATCCATCAAAACTAATCGGCTTTTGCCAAGGCGTACTAGTCAATATAGATGAACTTGCCAAACTTCTTCTTAAAAAGGTATTCAAACCTTTCCCTTTGTCAATCATGCTCAAAAGTAAGCTGAGGAGGTTATGGAACAGTACTTAAGTTCTTACAAGCTATGTGCTTAACACGAGCCATTTTCTAAAATTCCAAAATAAACAACAATTTTAAATGTGATAATAAAAATAATTCACTAATAGCACCATGGCAATCACTTCAATTAACTACTAGTTAGTGTACTAAGCAATTAGGATAGTGATAAAATTTATAAATTTGCAAAATACAATGCCTAAATCATGGATTATCATTTTAATAATTTCTTAAACAAATCCTATAAAATTCAATTATTCCTAATCCCTTCAAAATTAACATTGAATTTACAATTTTTCAAAATCATTGTTCAATAAATGAATCATTTAACCATGAATAATTGAAATAATAGGTTCTTAAAAACTCCTAACTAATAAAATTATAGGTGAATAATTTCAAGGATCAATATTTAACCTATAAATTATCATCTAAAATCACATGAACACTAATATTCAATTACCATCAATTAAGTAGAAACTCGTTTAAGTTCCTAATTCATGCATAAATTGATTTTTCAATGCATATTAACATTAAGCACTTTAAGTTATCAATTCAACATGGATTACAATCATCAACTATTCAAACATTGCTATTTTCATCACTTTCCTTCTCATGAATCTTCACAAAACACCAATTGTTTTAATGATTCTACCATATTGTCAACAAATAAAATATTATATCACATTATATGTACTAGATAATCCTTAAAACACAAGATCTAAACATATGCACATAAAAAACTTCATCTTAAAAACCTAAATAAAAATTAGATTTTTGTGAAATATAACAATGAATCAAGAAAACTAATGAGATATAGTTGATGTATGTACCTTGTGGTTGATGTTTTTGTGATTGGATTTGAAAAAGGCGATGAGTGATTGTAATGATCATGGAGAGAGAGTAGAGAAAAGTATGTATGAGAGTGAAATAGGTTGAAGAAAGAATGAAAGGAGATGGGAAATATTCGTGGTTTTCAAAACCTAATAACAACCATGGGCAAGGAACATGGTCATAGAGAGTGGTCATATTCCTTGTGGTTATGATCCTTTCCCTCTGCAAAAGAGAACATAGCATACATGACCATGTTCCTTTCGTCTTGAATTTTCCTTAGCTTGTTTCTTCAAATTGTTTTATGAGAGGATCACAGTCTAAGTCCAAGTCCACAATCGTAGATTGTGGTCATGATCTTCTTTATGCATAAAAAATCATGTTAAACTTGATTTTTCCAACTTAGTTCCTACAATAATTGAAAATACTAAAATTTGGTATCAATTAAAACAAGAAATTTTGGTTAAAACTAACTAAATTGGATGAAAAATAATTAATTAAATTTCCTAACTACATAAACTATACAAAATATGTGTAAAGTTAGATAACAACTAACTTAAAAACATGAATTAACTTATTGGAAGGAAAAAATAAATAAATTAAACTATGGTAAATAAAAATTCATAAGACTTGAGTTGCCTTCCTAAGAGTACTTTTGCTTTACATTGTTAGCTCAATGTTTGACAACTTGTTCCTCATTTTACTTCCAAACCTACTGGTTTGGGATTTGGTTCAGTATTTCCAAGCAAGCTTCCATATGGCCTTTCAATGATTGACCTTGCCAACTGGTCAAGTTGATTCTCCAAGTTTCTCATTGATGCCTCTGTGTTCTATATTGTAGCTTCATTAGCTTAAAGCCGAATGTCGGAGCTTTGAATAAATTGATTCAGCATCTCCTCCAAGTTTTGAGACTTGCTTCATTGTTGATTACAACTTTATTACTACTGCTACTAGGTTCCCTAAGAGAAATTGGGATTATTTCTCTAACCTAGATTATATGTATTATTGAAAGGATTGTTAGTAGACTGGTTAGCAATAAAATTAATGTCTTCAATTTCTGACAAAACCTCATCTTAAACCAAATTAACTGGTTTCATTAAGCCAACAATTTTCTTACTTAGATTTTCAACTTGAGAAATTAATGTTGTTATAAAATCAACTTCATATTTTCTAGATGTCTTTGATTTGGCTCTTACATTATCCCACTACGAATTATTCATTGCCATGCTTACAATCAACTTTTAGGCTTTCTTTAGTGTCTTAACACTCAGAGTGCCTCTAGCTGCAACATCAATTGTTTGTTGAGTGGCATAATTGAGTCTGTTATAGAAAGTCTGGAATTGCATCAAGTGAGGTAGTTCATGATGTAGACACCATCTCAGTAATTCCTTAAATCTTACCCATGTGTCATATAAAATTTCATTAGGAATTTAATTTTCATTGCTCTTGTAGGTAAGAAATATTTTCCTATAAATTTTTTACTAATGATTCCTAAATAGTGATGGATACTCTAAGTAATGAATTAAACTAAAGTTTAGCATTACCTTAAAGGGAGAATAAGAATAAACATAACCTTATTTCATCATTTGAGACATCGCTAATTTTGAAAGTGTCACAAATTTAAAGGAAATTTGAGATGTCGTTGTTAGGTCCTAGTCAACCAATCTATCAAATTGCATAAGCTGTTAGACCATCTAGATGGCTTGGTTTGAATTTGAAAGATGGCTTGGATTGTGGGTCAAGTAATGTTGGACTTAACTCTCGTCACTGTTAGCTTCACAATCTCTATGAGTGTCTTGCTGGCTTCGTCATTGTTATTTCCATTGTTTAGGGCCATGTCTTATTGCTCACTTTCTGAATTTTCTAACTTTACTTTCAATTCAAATGGAAAACCTTGATCTACAGTGATGCAATTTATTTTGCAAAGTTGTTGCATTGTCCTTTTGATCTTTAGGTCAAAGTTGGCTAATTACTTATTACTACATCTTATCATAAGCTACAAAAGAATTAAGAGTTAGTAATATAATAGAAAGAGATATAATATCAAATAACTAAGGAAAAGATATATTGTAAATGTGTTAAAGTAATTGAATAAATCTATGGTTATGCTAGATTCCTAAATTAGACTACTCTATTTTTAGTTCTTTAATAACAGCACAAAAATCTTAATTGTGTGTATACTGCATTACAAGTAAGTGCACTCAATCAAGTTATAGTATAGATTTAAAATGAATTTTGAGTCCAAGTGTCGATCCCACAAGAAACTAAGTTATATGTGTATATTAATTATTCTTAGCAAGTGCACCCTTTTAATTTATTCAATTACCTAAATTCTTTTAATGGAAGATTTTATTGAATAATTAAGATTTAGCTAAATAAATTAAATATAGAAAGTAAGTATTGCAATGAAATCAAACATCAAAATAACAATAAAAATAAAGAAACTAAAATAGCTAACCATTAATGAAATAATTAAATAATTAATTAGCTAAATGACATTAAAATAATAGCTAACAATGGAAAAATAAAAGTAACATAAAAATAACAACAAGTATGGAGATGTAAAAATAACCTAAAAGCAATAAAGACAAAGAAATATTAAAATAACATAGAAACCGTGAATGAATTAACTATAAAGTAACATTTTCCTCAATAAATCTTAATTTGTTGTTTACCACCTAGTTATAAGGGATTACTTAATCTCAATTACCTTATTAGACCATGAAGATTCCTAATCTTACTCTAACGGAAATTGAATTTTAAATTAGCTGAATTCACATCTTTAGCTAATTCCTAATCTTAAGATCCTCTCTACCCGCATCGTTGTTGAATAAAACATCTCAAGATCGCATGAAGTACATGGATCTCACTATTAGGTTACCCTAATTTGAAAAGATTAAATGCCTAATCTCTTAGTGTACCAAATCTATTCTAATTACACTTATTTGTTACTAGGGGCCTTGTGGCTTTATAGCAAACTCAGATATTAAATTAATACCTCGAGTAATATTAATCTAACATAATAGAAGCAACATAATTAGATCACAATAAAAAAAAAATGATCGAATGAATTACATAAGTAAAATCACCCTAGTGAGCATAGGATTTAACAACGGTTTATGAAGTTTATTAAAGTAAAAACATAAAAACTAGGAAAATCAAAGACATAACGGAGGAGCCCTACTCTAAACCTAACAATTGTTCAACGGGCTCTCTCCTTGTAACCTTAGGCTTAAGAGTCTATTAATAGTTAATACTCCTAAGATTATAAAGAAAACTTAACAAAAATAGAATATTGGAATTTGCAATGTTTTCAAGCCCATAGTACACAGCTATGGTGGTAGGCTATGGTGATGCCTTTCGCATGAAACCTTGAAATTCAAATTGACTTCTTTTACAAGAGGATTATGGGCATGGTTTGTAACCATAGTTGTTGTTGAACTTTGTTCTTGCTCAAATTTTATCCATTTCACTTTGTTAGCTATAATTTCACTCCAAAGCTACCCAAAAGTGCCTCGAAATCCTCAAAATCTTCATAAAGTACTCTTGGAGTTCTTGAAAGTGATAAATAAACAAATTAAGCTCAAAATAAAATCAAATTGATAAAAATAAAGTTGCTGTCAACCTAAAATTACTATAGAAAATATATGCTATTTTTGAATTATTAGAACCTAAAAACACAATCAAGGAGATTAAGCTTGAAAAAGTTAGGGCAAATACCAAAGTTCCCCCTAAAATTCATAATCTCTAAAGAAATTGCAGCTGCTACATGACTTATAGCCTATCGACAATTCCATACCTTCTAGAGGCCCTTTTTGATTAAAGGAAATAACTTATCCTTGGTAAAAGTAACATTTGAAACTAGGGTAAGCACAATTTTAGTTTTACTTGTAAGGTTCTTTACTTGTAAACTAGGGTAGAATAAATGAACTCTTTTCAAAAAAGGCATATACATTATTATCCTTTTGTTTAAACCGATTAACAAAGCCATATATTATGTTACAGTCTAAAAAAGGCATAACAAATTGATTAAAAGTGTATCACTTACAAGATGGATCATAATTTTTGGAATTAAAGTCCAAAGAGACAAACTTTAACCAAGCGTGTAAGGGAGTTCTCTTAGACTAAACCTACTTTCAAGGAGATATCTATTCATAAGGGAGTCATTCCCATTGGCATAAAATCATTTGCCCCTAATTTAAAGTCAAATGCCTTATGTAGAAATGCAAAGTCCCTCAAGAAAAAAAGAGTTCTCTTAAACAAAAGTTGCCTAGAAGATTAAGCTATGAAGTTATTGGAAAAGCATATTATGACTTTCTTAGAACCTATGAGGAATCCAAACTTGCTAGCAAATCTTCAAAAGAAAAAAAAGAAAAGGAGAAGAAGAGAGTAATTCTTTTCCATAAAAATACATGATGACCTCAATGACTAAGTCAAGAATCTCCATTTCTTTTGAAAAATTCATTTTCTCCCAAGTCAATCTTAGTGGTTAGTTCCTTATTTCCAATAAGTTCACCTAGACGATTAGTTTTTCAAAAGAGATTCACTTCCTATTGTCTAAGTTTAGGGACCTACTCCCAATTGAAAATTCTTCTCCCAAGTTGGCTCTAGTAGTTATAATCAACCACTCTAATATGATTGCCATCATAGCTTATCTCATCCAATTCTCTTCCATATTAAGGGCCTGGACCCTAATGTTTGTATTCATTTTTTAGTCAACATATCTATCACCTTATCTCTTTAAGTTACAAAAGTTTATGACAATGATTACATCTCCTCTTTGCTATGTTCCTCATGGATTGATTACTCTATAAAGCACTATTCATGAACTTCTAAAATTGTTTACAATCACTTATTGGCTGGAGTGTTGTCTTATCTCTAGATCGCATGTGTAGGTCTCATGTAAGATATCGAGGGATTGGGGGTAAATTGATATCTTTGGTAAATATTAAAACTTTTTACTTTTATAAACAAATTCCTCTCTTAAAAACTTTAAATGGTGTGAGAAGTAGTTGTTGATAGATGTTAATTGTTAGAAGCAAATAGAATAGCACAAATAATAAGATGCAAAAAAGTAAATGGGTAGGGGGCGATTTGGGGAGGGAGATGGGGGCTGGAGAGAGAGAGAGAGAGAATCAAGCAGTGATTTGAAGAGCTTCGACCATATGCTTACTGCTTTCTTCTAATACTACTATTAGGGTTTTAGTCTTTCTCATCACTATCGTTCCACTAGTCTAATACTTTAATAATAAAAAATGAAAACCTGAGGTTACAAGAAAAACAATCTCTCT
Organism: Lumnitzera littorea; assembly: GCA_024138015.1. NCBI lineage: Eukaryota > Viridiplantae > Streptophyta > Magnoliopsida > Myrtales > Combretaceae > Lumnitzera > Lumnitzera littorea. The sequence goes on from JAMXBB010000008.1 coordinate 21,728,445, forward strand.
CTGTCCTACCTTATTAACTTCTCCCTAAGCTAAACATAGGCCTGCAAAGAACTTTCTATACCTCACACTCACTCAATTACAACTTTTCAATAATGATTATAGAAAAATGAGATGATACAATCAAAGTCTCTCTAAAATATTCGAACAAAAACAAGAACAATGGAATGAGAATTTGGTTTTAACACAATTTCTAATAGTCTATTCTTCTAAACCAAACGGCTAGTTTGAGATATTTTTAAGATTTGACTTACTCTTTAAATTTATCTCTAACTTTGAAATTCAAATCCTGAAGATAAATATTGTGAAATTCGTCCAAAAATACTTGCTGCATTTTTTTCTTAATAAACTCTACCAAAAAGCTTGAATATGTACTCAAAACTTATCCTTTTCATAGATAGATATATCCCACCTGTTTTGAAATTAAAATCTCTTCATAATCTCCACCGTGTCTCCATAAGTTGAAATTCAAATTGGATAATCCTTGTAGAATTCGTCCAAAATATTTCGACAATTTTTTCTACTTGTAATCTTTACTAAAAAGCTTAAAATATTTGCTTAAACTTCATCTCATAATAGATATACATATTTGACTTTACTTGGAAGAGTAATTCCTTGCAAATCTCTTCAAATCTTCAAATTTTGAATTTGGAAAAAATATATCTTCAAAAAAATTTGCACATATCTTTTTATCTTATCCACATCTTCATCTTCTCCTATTTGATTTGAAATAATATCTTTAGATAATTCTCCAAAGATGTCTCAAATATTTCTCTCAGTAATTTCTATCAGAATAACTCGAAAACATCTAATTTTCATATTCATTTAACCTATTTGCCACATTGCTAGAGTCAACTTCTAAATGTTACTTTTAGAAATTGTCACATCATTAAGCTTGCCAAATTTTTGACAAAAATGAGATGCTTCTTAGATCATGTCAAAATGAAATAGCTCCATCTCCCATGAATTATATTGAATAAAGTGAAAAAATTATTTCACACTTTGCTGCTCTTAAATTTTAAGATGATCTCAGCTGCTGTTATTGGCTTGATAAAAATGTCTTCTACATAAAAACAAAGTATGTTGAAATGGATTAATTGATTGAGATTGAATAATCATCTCCATATTGAAAATACTTGATATGCCATAACGAGAGTTGATAAGGGCAATAGTATTGGGGTAGGTCCAAGCTTGAAGAAAGCTTGAAAACAAAGATGGGAAATGTGCAAATAACAATGAGAGTAAATGAACAAAACCATGAACGATTCCAAGGATGTGACATACCAAGAAAACTTTGCAAACACATGGCTTAACTCAATATGATGTAGAAGTTGTTCTAATGAAGGTATTCACCATAGGGTTAGGATAAGAGTAGAGCAAGTAAGTAAAGGAAATGCTCACGAAAGGGAAATATATTCAATATTAGAGGCTACATATTATAAGGGTATTGATAACTGAAATGTTAGGGCATTCTACCTAAAATAGAAAAGACAAAAAGGGTATTGCCTAAGAGAAGTAATGTACAAGGAATAATAAAGGGTACAAATGAAAAATCAAAGAAATCAATTATTAGTGCAATAGAATCCCTTTCATGTAAGACTAAACATGTGGCAATAAGTTACTGGAGATGCTTCTTGTAGAAATAGATAAATGGTATAGCCAAGATGGAGGTAACTAAGTAGAGTTACCAAGCAAACTTAGGGGTCCTTTTGACAAAACGTAGGTGCGGAAACATGCTAGGGCTCTTGGTACCAATTCTATCGAGTTAAAGGTTGGCATGGTCATGGCTGAGCAAACATGTGAGGGGTTGAACTGTCAATGGTGCATACATCAGGTAAGTACTTGACTACTAAAATTTGACAAGTTACTTAACTCAACATATGGAGTTAGTCAGCAGTGAGAATCAACTTATCTTCGACAGGAGTTGGTAAAAACAGTAGAATTCACTTTGTTAGTCCCTTAAGACCTCGTGATCTAGCTCGAGTTAATGGTTCAGTAGTTTGATTCCTATGATCCCCTTTAGGCTAATTTGGATTTAAGATCAAATTCAACTTGTCTTTGCTCGATTCTCTCTTAGGTTGGTAAGGGTTGAGGTTGGCAATGTTGAAGGTGTTAGAGATTTCATAGTCCTTGGGTAGTTCCAATCGATAGGCATTGTCATTGATCTTTTAGAGTATTTTGAAGGGACCTTCGACTCGGGTGGATAACTTATTCTTTCTTTTGTTTAGGAACCTCTCCTTGCTCAAGTGTTGCCATACCAAATCTCCAAGATGAAACTATCATGACTTGCTTCCTTTACTCCTCTCTCTCATTCTCTTAGCAACTTAGTCAATCTACTAGTTAACTTTCTCATAGATTTGCCATAGAGACTATGCTTAAGCTCTTATGTTAGGGTCTTCTTGCTTAAACATAGGTATAGGGGCGTAGTCAAGGGGTGGCTATAGATTAAAGCCATAGATGACTTTAAAGGGTATTTGTTTGTTGGTATCATGTATAGTACAATTGTAAGCGAATTCCACCATAAGCAAACAGACATCCCAATCAGTCAAATTGTTCCCTACTACATCTCAAAGAAGTGATCCGAAAGTATAATTGACTACCTCTGTTTAGCCATCAATTTAAGGGTGATAGGAAGTGTTAAATAGTAGTTTATTCCCTATTCAATGCAAAAGAGTCCTCTAAAAATGGCTCCAAAACTATAGATATTTATTCGAAACTACACTTCTCGACGCACCACGTAACCGAATGATTTCCTACAAAAAGAGAGAAGCAATAGCCGAAGCATTGTTAGTTTTAAAGTAGGGCTCGAAGTGTGCCATCTTACTAAATCTATTCATGATAGCCATCACATAATCTTTGTTTCGAGTAGTTTTCAACAATCTAAGGGCAAAGTTCATGCTTAACTTAGTCTAAGGTGGGGTTGGCGCAAACAAAGGCATTGCTTTACCTTATTCGACTTCACATTTGGCCTTTTGCAAGTAGCATAACTCTTAATAATTTAGTGCACATCTTGCTTCATATTTGGCCAAAAGAACTATCTACTCAATAACTCTTATGTCCTCTTCTCCCTATAAGGTTCAGAAAGTCCACTAAAATCAGCTTCTCTAACAAGTAATTCTCTTACAAAATAGGTCAACACATATAACTTGCCTCTTCGAAATAGATACCCATCTTCTATGTGATAGTCATCCTCTAGTCTTCCTTCAGCACATTGTCCAAATATAGGAGCAAAATAGGAGTCCTAAGGATATTGCTCTTTGATGCTCGCAAATCCTAATAGTCTAGTTTGCGACTTGATAAGAAGAACATGTCTTCTTAATAGAGCACTGACAACTACATTATTCTTCCCTTGTATGTACTAGACCATAAAGTTTAATCCTTATAAGAATTCAACCTACTACACTTGCTGCTTAGATAGCTTGGTTAGACTTCTAAGATACCTTAAAGATTCATGAATTATATAAATGACAAACTCTCTCGACAATAGATAGTATTGCCATACTTAGAGTGCTTGGATAAGGGTTAAGAGTTCTTTATCATACACTGAGTAATTCAATTGCAGTTGTTATAGCTTTTCTATATAGTAAGCAATTAGTTAGCCTTCTTACATCGAGAATGCACCTATACCAATGCTTGACATGTCATACTCGAGCTCAAAAATTTTCTCAAAGTTGAGTAAAGCTAATACTAGTGCAGAATTCAATCTTGCCTTTACTTTAATGAAACTTCTCTCCTCCCTTTCACTCCACTTAAACTTAATATTCTTCTTTGTCAGCTTAGTAAGGGGTACAACAATGGTATTGAAGTTTTTAATGAATCTTCGACAAAAGGATGCCAGCCAGTGGAAACTTCTCACCTCAATACAAGTGGTTGGAGTTTGCCATTTAATAATAGCTCGGATTTTCTCATTATCGACTCACAAGTTTCCTCCACTAACTACATATCCTAGAAATACCACTTCTTCCTAACAGAAACAACACTTCTTCAAATTATCAAATAACCTCTTAGCTCGAAGTACATCTAGTATAACATGAAGATGCTCACAGTGGCTTGGCAAGCTAATACTATACACAAGGATGTCATTAAAGTATACCACAACACACTTCCTAATCAAGTTTCTTAATACATCGTTTATCAATCTCATGAAGGTATTCAGGGCATTTGATAGGACAAAAGGCATAAACATCAACTCATAAAGTTCATGCCAAGTTTTGAATATAATTTTCCATTCATCTCCTAGCCCCATTAGAATTTGATGGTAGCTAGACTTTGGAGCAATTTTACTAAAGACCTTAGCTCCATTCAGTTCATTTAACTTGAGGATAGGATACAAGTACTTGATTGTGATCTTGTTCATAGCTTTATTATCCATACATACACGCTAGGTACCATCCTTTTTGGGTATAAGGAGTACTGGCACAATATAGGGGTTAAGACTCTTCCTTACATATCCTTTTGCCAATAGTTCATTGACTGTCTCTAGAGCTCAACAACTTGTTCGGGGTTCATCTAATAAGCTGGTTTGCTCGGTAGGGTAACGCTGGGTATCAAGTCAATGCAATGTTCAATGCTTTTGAAAGGAGGTAATCCCTTAAGCAAATGTTCAAGAAATAGATCAGTATATTCATCTAGTAGCCCTTTAACCTTTAGGAGTAGGTCAATCTACTACTTCAACTCTAGCAAGTGCTTGAGAAAAGTTGGCATTTCGGCCTTAATAGCTTCTCGAAGCTTGACTCTACTCAGAATCAAAGTCTTCTTAGGTCCTCGAGCAAGTTTAGTTGGTAGCTTGCTAACTTGACTCGACGTCATAAGGTTTAAAATGAACTTCCTTCCATCTTTCTCAAACACATAGGTGTTTCTAAATCCATGTTGTATAACCCTCTAATCAAAAAGCCAAGGCCTACCTTACAATACATGAGATGTACACATGGTAGCACGTCATAGAGAATTTTTTTAGAATAATTTCCAGTAGAGCTTAGTGACAATTCTTGCTAAGTGATATGTAGTGTTCCCTTCTCATTTAGCCAATGCAACTTATATGTCTTTGGGTGTAAGCTAGTTGGTAACTTGAGCATTTTAACTAGATTAGCAGACATAACATTACTACAACTTCTACTATCTACTATAAGTGTATATACCTGCTAATTCACCTTGCATGTGATGCGTCTACTCCTCCTTAGTAAAAGGTTCCAAACTCATTGCACATTGAATAACCAAAGTTAGTTTGTCTAGATCTTCAGCAAACACATCTTCCTTAACCAGTTTAGTGTTAACCTCAATATCTTCCTCGACTTATTTTCCCTCATCTAGTTCCTCATCTATCCTATCTACTTCAATCTTTAGGGCATCTCCCTTGATAATCATAATTCTTTGGTTCATATATTAGGTGGCCATGTACCCAAACCCTTGGCACTTAAAGCACTTGATCTTGCTCGTCTTCCTCCCATATCCTTATCCCTTCTAATAAGTTCTCGGTGGTACATCACCATCAATTGGTCAACCCTTTTGTTTAGCTCTAACATCCATTCTTCTACTCAGCTTAACACTTTGCTGAGCCTAGTAATTTCCTTAAGCAAGTTGACCTAGTTGGATTGGTTGGCTCTTTAGTGGTCAACTCTGCCTATTCCACCTCTACTTTTCTACTTGTTAGGCTATTTTTATAGTTTCATCCCGTATAGTAAATAGTTAAAGCTCTATGACATCTTAGATGTCGCCTCTCAGTGAGAAATCTAGATACTATTCAGGTTGATGGTTCATCCACTTCAACTCAAATGATGAGTATTTAAAACTCTTGAACATATTTATCAATAGGTCGGCTTCCTTATCTTAGCTCTTGAAGCCGAGAAAAAGTTTCTTGTAAATAAGTATCAACATGAATCAATTTCTAAGTATCCTCTTCATCTTAGGCTAAATACTAACTCCCTTATATCCTTCTCTCCTCCTCATAATTTGGATATTCTTCCACCACATCACGGCATAACCTAAGAACTCCATAGCAATATTCTTCACCTTTCTATGGTTCTCATAATAGTAATAATAAAAAACATGCTCTACCTTCTCTTGCTAATCTAGATAATTGTTAGTACTCTCAAAACCATCAAAGCTTAAAATTTGAAGCTTTAAATGGTTAGTAGCTCGGGGTACTCAGCTCATGCCTCTTCCTCATTGTACTCTTCTTCTCCTTCATCATCCATACCACCTATGTTAATCTTTCTTCGTATTTGTCCTCCTACTCCTCCACCTTGAGCTTATCGAGTTGCAATCTATCCTCTTGTAAGTTGAGCGGCTTAAGAAATATTCTACACATCCCTAGTAGGTCGAAAGACCAATGCATAAATAGCTCTGGTCAAATTAGCTATAAGGTTAACCATCTCATCAATTCGTTCATTTGTACTTTTAAGGGTGTTTTAAGGTTATCGTCTATGGTGGACAACACTACCATTGTCATCTTTAATACTAACATTGACACTTAGATCCATCATTTTCTTCGATAAAACTTAGAATATAAGAAATAATAGACACCGTTCCTCTAAGCTAAACAACACTCATAAACTTCCATACAAATGCTCAACTAATCTACGATCACAACTACTCTAAGGAACAATAAACCCAATTGAAACTTACCTGGCTTTCATATGTTCAAAATAAGGCAAAACTAAGTATATAGCCATAGCAAACTACTACTCCTTCTACTTATTCAAACACTCATAGCTAACTTCTATGTGACTAAAACATACTACCACAACAAACACTACTCATAAGAAAGCTCAAACATAACTTACTCAAATGAACCTTTGCTATGATACTAACATCATACATTGTATAGAGAGCTAACAAGCGTAATAGTATCAAGGTAGGTCTAATGGAAAATGCACAACTAATAATGAAAGTAAACAAGCAAAACCATAAATGATTTTGAAGATGTAATGCACTAAGGAAACTCTATAGACTCACGGCTCAACTTGATATGATATACAAGTTAGGCTAATGAGGGTACATGCCACCTAACCTTATTTAAGGCTAAGGATAAGAGTAGAGCAATTAAGCAAAGGAAATGCTTATGAAAGGGAAGTATATATAATATTAGACGTATGATGATTCTTGCGGCTACATATTAGAAGGGTATTTATACTTGAAATGTTAGGGCATCTTACCTAAAATGGAAAAAACAAAAAGGGTATTGCCTAAAAAAAGTAATGTACAAGGAACAATAAAGTGTACAAATGAAAAATCAAAGAAATCAATGATTAGTATAGCAGAATCCCTTTTACATAGGACTAAACACATGGCAATAAGTCATTATGATCCTTCTTGTAGAAATAGATAAATGGTATAGCTAAGATAAAGGTCGCTAAGTAGAGTTGCTGAGCAGACTTGGGGGGTCCTTCCAAGAAGAAGTAGGTACGAATATTTGCTAAGGTTTTTGGCACCAATACTACTAAGTTGATGTTAGTATGGTCATGGTCGAGCAAAAGTGTAAGGGGTTGGACTATCAGTGGTGCATACATCAAGTCGATACTCGACTTCTGAAAGATGAGAAGTTACTTGGCTTGGCATTTGGAGTTAAGTCGATGGTGAAGGTTAGCTTGACCTTGGCAGGAGTTGGCTGAAACAATAAAATTTGATTAGCTAATCCCCTAAGACCTCATACTTAGGCTCAAGTTAATGGTTTGGTAGTTCGATTCCTATCAATACTTCTTCAACCATATAACCAAGATATATTCAAACAATCATATCCCAAATCTTCATTACACTTCCATAATTAAAATTAATCCCCATGAATATAATTAATCCAACTTATTTATCCATCGCAATATTGTTCTTAATAAAAAATAATCAATCCTCCTTAAAAAAATCCCCATAGATATTAAACCAACCTATGTGGAGTGGGATTGAACATATTTACCTAATATATGGAACTAACTAGAGCTCAACCTTCATGTCCTAAAATTATTTAATTCAAATAATTTGTACAGTTAATAAATATATTAGTGATAACTTATCACATGTTTTTTAATTACCAAAACCAAATTAGGAAACTTAACAGCATGTTCTAAGGGTGCTATACTAATTTAAAACCTTCTAGTCACTTGCTTGTTGAAGTGATACGTTATTTGTGGATCGCATACTCTCAGAGTGTTGTCTTGATTCTAGAACCTTTAGATCACATACTCTTAGAGCATTATCTAAATTTAGATCCTTCGGATCAAATGCTTTAAGAGTGCTATTTCAATTGAGAATCCATGGATCACTTACTCTAAGAGTGTTATCTTGATTTAAAACCTTTGTGTCACTTACTCATTAAAGCACTACCCTATCTTCAGATTGTATGCTCTAGGAGCGCTATCATGATTTAAAACCTTCTAGTCACTTACTTGCTCAAGCTCTACCCTATTTGCAAATCACATGCTCTTAGAGCACTATTTTGATTTAAGAACTTTCAGATCACATGCTCTTAGAGTGCAATCTTGATTTAGAACCTTTGGATTGTATGCTTTTGGAGCCCTATCTTATTTTGAAACCTTCAAATTGCATGCTCTTAGAATACTGTCTTTATTCTTTTCCTCACTTTAAATTCTAGTCACACTTAAAGGATATCTACCTAGTATAACGCTGCTCTTAGATCGTATCAGGTTTTCTTATCTTAATCAACTTTTAGACTTTAAGGTACAAAACTGCTTTTATGGGCATAGCCATTTCTTCCACAAGGAGTAATAGTCACACTTCCCTTCCAAAGATATTTTGCTCATAAAGTGATGCGATATTCATGTTTCCCTTCCAAAGATAGTTTGCTCATTATGTGTTGGATCAGGTTTTTAAATCCTCCAACCATGGGTATCTTAAGGGAGTTTCATAGGATTTTTACTCATTTTGTTAGTTTTTCTCATTTTACTAATTGATAATGTAAATTTATTACTAATTATGCTATAAAATAACTAAATAAAAGAAAATATTCTTGAATTATGCATAGTATGTCACAACTACATATATAAGCTTATATATATATATTTGTATTTATTGTTAAATATTTAATAAAGGAAAACACCTACAATATATATATAATTTTTGAAATATATATAAATACACATAAATACATATATTGTTGTATATTTATAGTAAAAACCTAGAAAATATGACATATATATATATACACACAATAAGTGCAAGAACGTATGTGTATTTATATGCTTATTTTGTATTTTTTTTCTATTATATATATGTATATACATACTATTTTTGAAATATATAAATATATATATACCTAAATATTTATATTTTCACATATATATTTCAAGTCCAAAAAAATTAAATAAAATAAAAATAAAAGTAGAACATAGCACATCAAGCATCTATGTACATGTATACTTATATTCTTACATGTATTTTTCGAAATATACCTATATACATATTTTTCATATGCTTTTATTTTAAGCTAAGATAAATAAAATATAATTGAAAAATTTCCCACAATTTTTCCTATCCATGTACACGTGTAAGTATATATACATTCCACAACTTACTGTAAGATTTTACTAAAATAATTATATAAAAGATATATATACAAACACTTCACATTATACGTTATTGCTCAAGTAGAAAATGAAAATAAGCCTAAGGGGCTACTACATTAAATATTATGTCATATGATGTACATACACATTATACATGTGTTGATGCATTTCTAGGAAAACAAAACACATGACATCTCTTCACTACACATTTTTATACTTACATGAAAAGAGGAAATCCTATGATAAGATTTTCTAATGTATCTATATTTATCTACTTCTAGAGAACTATAAAATGAAAGAAAGGTACATAAAAAAATGAGTGAAATACAAAGAAAAAAAGAAATACATAAAAAGAGGTTGAATAAAAGATATTAGTTAAGTTACTTGTTGGAGGGGGCTTCAAATGGCAAGTTGAGATCCTTGCAAGAATATCTTCTGTTATTCTTCTTCAAACTCTTACAATACCTCTTGTTTGCATGATTTTTGATGAGGAAACGATAGTGGAAATATACTAGAATATATGTGTAATGGCTTATTGAAGAAAGTTGATGAAAGTAAAAAATGATGAAAGATAAATTAATGTGTATGTGTGTCAATTAGATTTGTGAGGGAAAAGGGTGAGAGCATTTATATTTGGTGAATAAAAGCAAAGAAGAAAAATCAAGCATTTGGGTTGCTTGTGTCCAACCATTAGAAATGAGGAGTAAGATAGTGTTTTTGTCTCTTAGAATTGCAAAATAAAAAGAAATAAAGATTGGTTTGATGTTGGCATTGCAAGATGTGAAAGGTAAAGAAAAGGATGATTTAAAAACTCTTGTACTTGGTCAACTCTAATTGTGTGGTCATCCTTGATTTGGAGGATATTTTTTGTGTGATGTGATGAGAAGAAGACAAAATCAATTGAGAGTGGATATGTTTGCTTCATGGTAGATGTGAAAGGCATGAAGGGGGAAAAGATTTTCTCCTTTTTGTCACATTTCACTAGGATGTTAGGTTTAGATTATAATATAATAGGTTTAGGGTAATGATGGGATAGTTTTATTTAATTAGGGAAGAGGTTAAATTCCAAAAGAATGTTGGTTAGCCTAGTTAGCCTAGTTACAACTTAAATTAAGTATATTATATCTAGTAGTACATTAGTAAAAATATCTATTATAGTATATTATTTTATGAATTTAAGAAAATAAATAGGTAGGGTAAACATATATATATATATATATATATATAACGCTATACCTATATGTTCATACAGAATTAAATTTGCAACTTTAAGAATTTATTATTTTAATTTGATCAATTTAATTAATTATTATTATTTTAAATCATCTCTAATGGTTCCTAGCAATTTGACATGATTTCGCATATTTAGCGATAATTTTAGCAATTTTAGGTTTTATTAGCATTAGGTTAAATTATAGGTATTATATTCTTAAGGTTTAGTGTTTAGGTTTTTTTCTTTTATATATATATATATTAGGGTTCAAAATTTTGTAAGTATGTATATGTAAGGTTTAGGGTTTTCCTATGTAATTACGGTTTTTGAATTGTATATTAAGGTTTTTTATATTGGTTTTAGGTTCCAAAATAAAATTTAAATTGGTTTAAAATTTATGTGATCTTATTGACTCAAGGATATATTTATGGCACTTGAGTTCAACTCTATATCTTAAAGGCTAAATTTGTGACATTTATAGATCTCTTATTTATTTTTTTCTTTTTACAAAGACTTAGTTTATTTTTATTTTGTTTGGGATGATTGTATTAACTAACTTTTTATTTGTACTCCAACTAATTTTTCATGCTTTGAAGTCTATAGGATATTAACTCTTGAAATGTTAAATTAGCGAGTAGTTTTATTTTGTTTAATTAACTTTTTCCTTTTGTTTTCTTTAGTTAGTTCATGTTGATGTAAAAAATAAAACTAGGTGCTTAACAGTCCAATGGAAATCACTTTTGGACTTCAATTATTATTATTATTATTTTTAAAGTAATCTAATAATAAAATGAGGGAAGTCTTAATTTCTTTTCTTTTCTTTTATTTTTATAGTTTTTATTTGATTATCTCCTACTTTAATGGTTGATTTGAATGATCATGTACATTGAGGATAATGTGCAACTTAAGTGTAGGGGCAGGATAGATTATATATGCTATTATATATTATTGCATTCCTACTTATACCTTTGGAAAAGTTTGCCAAAATTTTTCAAAAATTTTAGAAATTTGTGACTCCTCCCCTTATACATTAAGCAATCATAAATTTTTCAAATCTACCCAATCCTTTATGAATTTATGACACTTTGTTGAGAGTTACCCTTCTCTTATCCTTAAACTTAAACGTAAGACTATGATAGATATGAACAAATTAAGGTCTAGTCATTTTGACTGTTGAGCTTGATTTTAGAGGATAATAAGGCTTCATATTCAACCTCATTATTTGTGTATCGAAAGTTAAACTTATAAGCTAATGGGATCTCTTCAACATTTGGAGATGTCAACACAACTCTAGCTCCCCATCTAGTATTATTGGATGCTGTATCAAACTATAATGATCATTTTCCGCTCACTTCTACCATGAGGGAGTCCTCATGGAAATCTCCAAGGATGTTTTCTAGAACTTTCTCATTATTGATGCCAAAGAACTTGCTAGAAGTTTAGCCAATGCTTGAGACTTAATTGCTTTTGGAGGTGATACAATGATGTCAAATTCTCTAAGAAATAATGCCTACTTGGTGAATTGACCTAGTAACATAGGCCAAGACAACAAATACTTGATGTGGTCACATCTTGTCATCGATATAATCTTATGCACTAAGAAGTAGTGTTGTAACTTTTAAGTGATGAAGACCAACATGAGGTAATGTTTCTCATGTGGTGGGTACTTAACTTCACTGTCTTAAAGAGTTTTCCTTAGATAGTATACTAGGCATTCAACACCTTCTACTTCCTATAATAGCAAGGCCCCAATAGATCTATTTGTTGATGTTAATTATAGAATAATTGGCACTCTTTTGATTGGCATCGTCATGGTCAATAGAGAATATAGTATTGCCTTAATTCTTTAGGACACCTCCTCTTGCATTAGAACCCATTCAAATGATGTTCCCTTCTTCATTGTCTAATATAACAGGAAAGAGATTTTAACAAGCATAAGGATGAATCACCATATATATGAAACCATGGCCATAGATCCCTTTAACTCCCTTTGATTTTTAGGGGATGGCATGGATTGAAATGATTGCACTTTAGATGGTTTGATGTCAATTCCTTTTCAATGCACCATAAACCTAAGGAACTTCTTAGATGAAACTCCAAAGACGCACTTCAAGGGATTCATTCTCATGTTATACATATAACATTGTTCAAAAACTGTCCTCAAGTGGTGTAGATGATTGGATGCTCATCATGATTTTATGACAGTTACCTACGTAATCCTCCATACGACCATACATCATATCATGAAAGATTGTAATCATCGCCCTTTGGTTGATGGCTCCTGCATTCTTTAATTTGAATAGCATCATAGTATAGTAGAAGTTACTAAAGGACATTTGAAAGGTTGGACATTCAACGTCTCCTAATACCATCTTGATTTGATTATATATACTAAAACAATCCATGAAAGAGAAGAGTTTGTGTTTGGTCGTCGCATCGACTAGCATATCAATGTTTAGGAATGGGAATTCATCCTTAAGGAAAACCTTGTTCAAGTCACGAAAGTCCACACAAATGCGTATTTGACCTTTCTTCTTCTTCACTAGTACATTGTTGGCTAGTCAAGTTAGATGCTCAATTGGCTTGATAAAGCTAGCTTATAAAAGTTTCCCAATTTCAGCTTTAATTTGCACTTCAACTTGTAGGCGGATTATGTGCTGGTGCTGCTTCATAGGCTTAACTCGTAATGTGATGTTTAATCGATGCATTACTAAACTAATGTCTAGAACTGGCATTTCATCGTATGTCCATGCAAATGCATCTTTAAACTCCTTGATTGGATCAACTAAGGGATCTTTGATTTCTTTTGTTAAGGCCTTTAGTAATAAAAATGAGCCTTAAGGTTTCTCCTGGAGCTACTAAGTTCAACTACTCAATTTCCTTTACCTGTGGTTTCACTTGGTCTTATAGTAATGAAAGGCTAGGTTAGGCATCTTGCAGATTCATAGGGTTAAGAGAGGATGCAAGCGCTTCCATAGACCCAATAGACCATTGTGAGTGGTATAAAATATACCCATCTACTCAAGTGTAACCTTCAATCTTCGTAGATTTATTATTCCCTCATTTCTTCTTTCAGCCCCCATGAGCGCTAGGGGGTACCTTCCTCTTCCTATCATCTTACTGTTCCACATCTTCCCATTTTGATAATAGGTTGCCATTTGGCCCTTCTATTATTCTTTCACCTTTACTAGTGTATTCATCAAAATGCTTTGCCTTGGCAAGGTAGGATTCCCCATATTCAGAGGAGCTCCTAGTAGTAAGAATAAATATGTCTTTCCCTTTCCAATTTCCCTTTATGCATTGATGTAATGTCAAGGGAACAAGATTATGCTGGTAGAGCCATTTTCTTCCTATCAACAAATGATAGGAAATTGGAGCATCGAAGACATGAAACTTAGTCTCTCCAAAAATAAGTTGCACCTTGAAATCCACATTAATGATCCCTAGCATCTTTGTAGAGACATCTTTGAAGCCATAAATATCAATTGGTTGCTTTACCATTTTGGTGTCATAGGATTAGGTGAAGTGACTACGAATGATGATGATATAGGAATATCTAGTGTGAACAGCTCAAATAATGGTGTGTCATCTACAATGCAATTTGCTAGAGCCTATATTGATGGATCTGTTGCAAGAGGACCAACTATAGGATAATCGGTAACAGAATTATTAGTAATAGGTGGATCTATTGTAGGAGCATCAACTACAAGACAAAGTGGATCTACAACACCATCAACTAAAGCTACTATATCGACATCTGCTAGAGGACTAAGGGATCTATCATGTAATTGTGGCTACTGATCTCAACCTCAACCTTATCCTTGTCTTTGGCTATGTCCTTATCCTCTCTCTATAGTCAACTAGCCCTCGAGCTGCTGTTCCCTCTAAACTAAATCACCTAGCTTGATACCTCCATATCCCTTTAATGTATGTTTGCCTACAACAGCTAAAGCATGGATCTCCTATAAATCTAAAGGACCCCTTTATCTGTATGAATATGTTCAATTGTATTGCTATAAGGTAATTAAGTTAGTTATCATTAATATAATATGAAAATTTACCTATATTTAATGGTTCAAAATAAAAAACAAAGTACTAATGTAGCCAAAAGTGCCGCTAGTAGGCTAATATATATCCATATCACTCTATAGTACTAGTCGAAGTAGTTGATAGAGACCACACCACGTAAAGTATCATATTATACGATCTTAAATAGTCTCTACCTCTTATCCTACCATTAAGTGATGTATTTGGCATTCTCTCAAACCTAGTCTTCTTTTGAATTTCCTTGTAGATCCATCATATGTATGTTATTTGGATATGTGTTACAGTTTATAAGATTTTCTATACCCCTCTATATTGCCTTATGGCTTTATCTAGCTGGTGTATCTCCACAATATGGAAGCAAATGATAGGGATGCAAACCAACCATATGTCTCTCCCTTTCTAGCATACGTCAAGTAGCAAATATAATATCTTCGAGGTATAGAGCATCCAACAAATCTACAAAAGATAAATGTATTTTAGTGTATAAGATGTAGAAAAAACAATTAAAATAATACAAGTGATAATTGTATCACACCTATTGGAAAGTCTAACGATTTAGACCCTCTTGATACTAAGATAAAACATATGTGTCTCCTCTATGGCTTTAAATGAGGGAATCTATCCCATACAAATACTTGTATCAATACTGGTGTACTATCCATCTCTATTACCCCATCCTCTACAACTCAACATAAGTATCGATACAACCACACGAGGTAAGCTGATCTTTAGCTATAGCTATGTACTGCTTGGAAATCCTCTAATAATGGTAATAATAGAAAGTACATGTAGGTAGATGATGTATCTATGAACAAGAGACCACTCATCAGATGTAATATATAGATCTTCTTATGACACTCAAAAAGGTTATGTCATCTACATCTGCTGGTAGATGCCTCAATAAAAGACTATTGAGCTAAGACATCCTGACTCTTTGTCTTATAATCTAATTTGCATCCGGTTTAACTCCTAGTAAGCACTCACACAATCTAAGTCAATCATGTATACTAGTGCCTATCATCAATAGCCTATAAATGGGCAAATCGAGCTATATCGTAACATCCTAAAGTGTCAACCCAACCTCCCCATGTGTTAAATGGATTATATGGATCTATGGTCTCCATCTCTCTACTAATGTGGTAATCAACTCCTAATCTAACTGTATGAATGGCAAGTGTGCAACTCTATGGAATCTAGCCTACTCTATATAAGTGTTTATCCTCTCATCATATACATCATACATCTCCTAAGGAGTCTTTAGTGATGCCTCTTTTTGATGGCATTTAACTAGATTATGTTCCTGTAAAACTCAATTACATTAGATTTTACCAAATTATATAAGTTGTTTGAATAGATGATGATTTCATGCTTTATATCTCTCCTCTCCATATAGCCTCGAATCTATGAGTGCCCTGTCATGTTAGTACTAATCTATCTATTGGTCCTCGATCTATCTACATAAGGATAAGGTAAATATATGTAAGATTTTTAGTAAGTTAGGTCAAACATATCAAATTAATTATAAAGTATAACATAGTATTCATATATAATAATGAACAAACATGTTATAAGTTCTATAAACCTTGTTCTGGGCATGTTCTTATATTGTGCCCTTGCTTTCTACATCTTCTACAATAGTGTTTTGTTACTTTCTCTTTAAGATCCATCTCATTATGATATCTACTTGTTCATGGCCTTCCTTCTTTTCTAGATTTATCATATAGTAGGTATATTTTTGGCATTCCTTTTGGATCTAGCCATATGCACTATCTCTGAGAGGCAGAAAGGTATTTTGATAACAAAATTTGATTTTCCTAATGATAACACCTCTCAATCTTACATGTAGAATCTATTTCTACATGAGCCCTGGTTGTTAATGCATGTGAGTAGGGTATTTTGCACGTTTGTCACTTATTATAACTACATCTATTGTTAACTTTATCAACTCTATGATAATGGCTATCTTTCCTTCCATATTTACTCACATATGCTCATGTCTATACCTCAAACATTCTAGTTCTCATGTTAAATGTGATTACTTAGAGGTGAGTAGTAGCTTCTCTCCATCTTTCTATCTTTTTGATAACCTACTTAGGATAAGCTTTTCCTTTACATATAGCTTTAACCACCTTATTGTTCCTTTCTTAGAAATAGACCATACAGTTGTAGAAGATTTTTAGAATTAGTGCTAATACAAGTAATGACCTTGCACCTTTCAATACTGTACTGTATATTTCATTGAGAATTGTTGTCATTTGACCGTATCTAAAGCCTCCATCATATGATCATGTCCACAAATCACTAAGGATATCTGCAAAGTAGTTTAAAGTAACTGTGTTCCTTTTCCTTATCTCTTCCATATAGAAGGCAAACTTACTTTCCTTTGCTTGGAAAGTTGCTGCAGTTACCAACTTCTTCAAATAGTGATTTTTGTACTTTATGTTGAAATTGCTAACAACATGTCTTATACACATTCTCTATTTTGTATACGGAGGCTACCATCTAATATCCTTGTCTTGCATTTCTTTTCTTATACCCTTATGTTGGTCTAATATAACACATAGGGTGTAATCATCATTGCACAATCTATGGATGCATTGCTTTATTGCAAATGCCTAAGCGAGTATGTGATTGGCACCATCCATGCTATACACAATTAGTAAGCTATGTAGATATTTGCCATACAAGAATGTGCTATCTATATTAATCATCGGCCTATAATGTTTTATGCCCTCTATACATGGCCAAAATTCCCAAAACAATTTTTTGAAGACCACCTCATTTTCCTTCTTGGTTGATAGAAATTTCCAAGTAGCATGTGTTCCTAAATTGGTTCTTTGGATAGCATTCATCAATTTTGGTAGTTCATTGTATGATTCATCCCAATTATCATACATTTTTTAAATTGCTATTATTTTTGCCCCTCAAACGTTTCTTTTTGAAATTACATAACCATATGTGTCCTCGATTTGTTGTTTGAGTGTGATGATCTTTACATCTGGATTATGCTTAACTTGGCCTAGAAAACTTTAGCTCATGAATGTCTGGTCGAGATGTAGATGATCATTTTTTAATGTCCTTCAAGTACAAGTGTGTAGGCTTTCAACAATTGTAATGAGAAGTCAAGGTCCCAATGTTTTTGGATTACATGAAGTTGCCATTTACAATTACAAGTATTCCTCTCTTCACAAACAATATTCCACATCTTCTTATCGGATTTAGTCATTAAATAGTTGTAGTGATTCTTTGTGTTGTACATTTTATTACATAGATCAAATTTAACTTTTTTTAAACCTCATCCATTTCTTCAACTCATTTCCTTAGCAAAAATTCTTCCTCATGAAGAAAATCTTCCTCATATGATATGTAGTTATAATATCACAATAGATGTTATTAAAATACAAGTATTTCATGTCTTCAATAGCTAGTGAGATCTCTCCTCTAATATTTAGGTATGGCAGATTCCTTATATAAAATATAAACATCATAGGTACTTAAAATCATTGAGAAATTAATATAATTGCCAATTTCATATGCATGCACAGATTGTTTAAAAGAACCAGCACATGAGCAGATCATTGAGAAATAAATTATAACCAATAAATACCTAAATGCTTTACCTGGTTGTTATCCCTAACCCTTGTCTTTTGAACAAACGTAACCTGACTATAGGATCCCCCTCTGGTTTAGAATCGTTGGCACCAAAGTTTACAGTTCAAACATCTCTGTTAAGAGAATTGGAAATATCAATCTATAATACAAATCAACCAAATAAGTCATCATTTAGGTCATCAAACCATGGTAAGTTGCAACTATATTATCATAAATTCATAACTTATGCAAATGAAGTCCTACGTATTATAGGTAGAGTTTAATCACATTTTAAAAAGTATGTATTTACATCATTAACTCCTATACTATTGCTATTTATGGACTCTTCAAGCTTTAGCAACTATTCATGAAATAAGTATACATTTTCAAAAGTTATGGAAAAGCAAATATATGTGCAATTCTATATGCCTAGCCAGTAACAAACTAATCATTTGAGAATGAAGTTGCAATTATCATAATAAATAAAATGACTCAGTAGTTGCATCTGAAAGATGCTAAAACTTAGACAATGAATTCTTTACCTTTATTCTAGTTATCTGATCATATTCTACAGAAGATAAAAACTTAAGCATACTCAAATATAATATAATAAAATTCTTCAATAAATTGAATGAAGAAACTACATCATAGATAGAGATGAAAATCACATCTTAAAATGGCATATATGAACACAATTGTCCTAAGTGATTCCACTATAGTGGAATTTTTTATGCCTTAGTATCTCAATCAAAGAAATTTCAAAAAGTTCGAAGACAAGAATACTCGATATCATAGTTATCAAAATTATGATTTTACACTTCCAATTCTACGAGTGTACGGATCTAGGAGGCTCTTTCGAATTAACTAAAATGTAAAATTGTCTTCTTGTAGAAATTTACATTTTTATGTAGAATTTTGCATTTTTAACCAAATTTACATATCAAACTCAATAGAAACTTACGTTTTTTTATTGATTTTATTGATTCTATAAATATGAGTTGAATGAGCCAGAAATAAAGAAATAAATAAATATAACTATGCTTCTATTAGCTTATTAATTATCAAGGCATTAAATCATCTTTCCTATCCTATGCTAGTTTTTTTCCTATTCCACTCTCTAGTGTCCACTATTTGATATTTATATCATTCATTCAGGTTTTAACTCCAAAAGAAAAGATTAGGATAAAGCCAGCATAGGTATCTAAATTTTCATGTTTTTTCATTTTAATAATTAAACTTTAAGTTTGTTCATTTTAGTACCCTAGTCGTTTAAATGAGACAAATTCATATCTCCGCTGTGATAGTCATTATTATAAAATGGTAGAATAATAATTTAAGTATATCAACTTTCATTTTATTTCCATTTTAGTGCTCAAAATTTATTTACTATTTCATTTTTGTATTTTAACTTTTTAAAGTAAAACGAATAAATATTCTTTATAATAACTGTTATAATTGAAATACTAATTTGTCTTATTTAAAAAGTTGGTGTACTAAAATAAACAAGTTTAAATTTTAAGTACTAAAATGAAAATAATATCAAAGTTCATATACTTCTAATGGCTTTATCCCAAAAAAGATTACAAAGAAAACTATATATTTAAGTTTATACTATCAATAACTTAAAGAATTAAAAATTTTGGTTTTCATCAATTCATCGCTTTCTTCAAACAAAATAATGGAAAAAAAATTTCGGTTCAACTTTGCTTATTATTCTTTCATGAATGCTAAATTATTGATTAAGAACTTTTAATGGAAAAATAAATCAAATTCTTCATTTCTTTATTTTCATCATGTATTTCAAGTATTTTATAACTACTACAAACATATTTATAACTATTTAAAAGCTATTTTGCATAAGTTCTAGGAACTTACAATTCTATGCTTTGATTTTATATTTCGATTCTAAGTAGATTTGCGAGTTTGGCAACCTTACTTGATATTGTTAATAAATTTGAAGTAGTAGGCTAAATCTCATAGATTGAGTTTTCTTAAGTACATACATGTTACAAAATTAGATACACACCAAGATTGAGGTTGCTAAAGCAATCAAAACCTTAGATTAGAGACCAAGGTTTTCCAATTACCACCTCTTCAAATCACTTGTTTGTATTGCATGTGCTATGCATAGCCTCTTCTATTAGAAGCAAACCCAAAGTTGCAATATTTTGCTCATTAGAATACATACTCAACAACAGCACTTGAAATTACATATTAATTAAGATATACATATTTTTTTGTAGACCTAATCTATCACAAACTATCCCTTTTATGACAATTGTATATAGCATTTAACTTAACCAACAAATATGTAACCTTCATGAGCAGCATTTAACTCAACCAATGTATACAATCATATTTGATTTCGACATTCTTACCTTAGGATGATATATTAAGAGCTTTGTATTCAAAATGCAATCTCTAATTATTTAGTAGGTACCTACACATGAAAGAGTTAGAAAATTAAAGTTGTACTTAGCATTTAATCAAACACGTTGCGAACATCTCTAATTTTAAACAAAATTACACTTGAAACTCATATAAAATTGAATATTATACATACCTTGACTTGTTTCAAATTATATCTACTTCAATTTAAAAAAAAAATTTGATTATGTAAAGCTTTTTGTGAAGGTTGGGTTTTGATTTCAAATGAGAGAAGAAGAAAAGAGTTGAGTGCTCTGATTCTTTAGTTTGATCTAATGTTACAAAGGGCACAAGATTTGTTTTTGTTGAGCAGCTTATGTATATTGCACTTGGTAAATGTGATATACAAATGCACACTATTTTAATAAAGTTTATATCGCATATGTCAAGTGTGATATAAGGCTTCATATTATGCACAAAGCCTATGTCACAATTATTAAATGTGATACAATTATATGTATATCACATTGGTAAATGCCGTATGCAAATGCATGCACCAAGCCTATATCATAATTTTTAAATATGATATAACCTTGTATGAGAGACAAGTCAATATTGCATTTGAGAGCTATCTTGCATTTTTTATTGTACTATAAGGCTTCCCCATAATCAACTTTAACATGACCAAGCCTATATTGCATTAGGTGAATGCGACAAAGCTTTAAAAGGTATCTCGCATATGCAAGATAAGCTTGTTACTACTTTCAATATATCACATTTTGAATATGCAAGATATGTGTAGGGCTTTGTGTCGCATCTTCTAAATGAGATACAACCTTTATATTTGTATAATTTTTTTCATCTAATTCATATTAGTGTAATTTTTTTTAATCTTTGGTAGACACGTGCTAAACCCCAAATTTAC
The DNA here is from genome assembly GCA_024138015.1 of Lumnitzera littorea. Lineage (NCBI taxonomy): Eukaryota > Viridiplantae > Streptophyta > Magnoliopsida > Myrtales > Combretaceae > Lumnitzera > Lumnitzera littorea. The sequence continues at coordinate 21,750,097 of JAMXBB010000008.1, forward strand.
CTTCTCTAATGACTATAAATATTGGCATCACTTTGGTTACGAGACATTGGTTTAATGTAGAATAATTTATCTTTTTATTTGTTTATTTTTTTATATCCTTTTGAATTATGAAATTTCTAATAAATTTTCCAATAATCACAACATTCATGTTGTTGAAATGAGGGTGACCATAATTTGTCAAGTTTGTATGATGTAACAATTTTAACATTAATAAACACATTGAAATTGTCGTTAACCGAACAACCACTATGCCAATGCGATGCAATGATAACCTAATCTTTTACATGTATGTTCATTTGCAAGAAAATCATGAAAGTTAGAGGTTTATTTGTTTACTTATTTTCATGAAGTTCAAAACTTCTTTAACTTAACTACCATGTAACTATCTAGAAAAACTTTTGCAATTTTTGTTATTTTTATAATTCTCCTAATTTCATTTTCACAAATTTGATCCTTTCTATTTTTTTGTCTCAAAATTCTTAAACTATAAATTAATGGTTGGGGTTGCCTATATTCTTAAAACATTTTGTGATTTCACTATAACGTTATTTATATCACTATAATTTCATCAATATTATTAGTGATTATTCATAGAAGTCATAATTTTTATTTAGAAGCCAGTGTACTTTGAATCTTTTTTTATGTTTAGGTTAATTTTGGTTACGTAAATATGAATGGCTACTATTATTTTCTGATATATTATAGAGATACTAATCTACATCTAAACTATTCATGTAGGACTCTCTATCAACTAAGATGGATCCTAGAAATACTTAGCTGTATAATTTGAAGATATATATAATTACTCATCGCCGCACACCTTCTACAGTTAGTTTAACCTTTCTTCTTTTTATTTTTGCATTAGTTTTTATATTATTTCCCACTCATTGAGAAATTTAGTATTATAATATTCTCTAATATAGAAATTACCTTACAATCTATAACTTTTGCTTTGGTTGGGAGTGTTTTATCAGGATAAATAGACGATCTTTCATAAAAATGATAAAACATGATATTGAGAAAATGAAGAACAAGAGGTAGAACTTTTTAATGTAATAGTCTTTACGTGCTAATAACATTGTTGTTTATAAACTTTTTTACTGCTTTTGTTTTATTTTAGTTATGCTTACTTAAATACATTATGTAGTTATGCAAAGTCAAATGGAGGCATCATAGAAAAAAAATTAAATCACCAAAATAAATAGGATTTAGCAATACAATAATAACTTTTTTCCTTCATTTGCAATTGTCTAACACTAAGCTATTTTTGTAAACCTTATCATTTTTAATATTTTATAGAGTCATTGACTACATATCTATTGTCACATCTCGGTATAGAACAAGATATACTATCACACAAGTAAACATATTATAAATAGACACAACGCTAGTAGAAGTATACATTGTTGTATATTTAGTGCTTGAACAAGAGTTCTACTATAGCTTTTTTTGTTACAAATATATACATCAATTACAAATTTCAAATAGCTCTAAAAGCTAAACTGCTTTTAAACATTTAGGTATTGATTGCACTTGTTCAACAACACTTTCACTTTCCAACTTATCCTCTCAACTACTGTTAAGCTGTATGAGAGTAGAAAACAAGCAATGACACAATAAGCACATATCATAGGCATACGGATATCATATAAAGTTAATACCCAGCTAGTAAATAAGATAATGCAAATTGTATGCCATCTTAATGTACGTAATATACATTGGTACTGATATCCTAGCTAGCCTAGTAGCTCATCTAGTTTGCTCAACTTCAAATTTGAGCATTTGGATAGCGGTAACATAGCAAATATTTCAACCTAGTAAAACTACAACATGGTTGGAATTTTGGTTGATGCAAGACTATATGCATGAGAATCCAACTTTGTAAACTTATCTTAATAAAATCATAAGTTTTAGAAAATTTACCCGTAGGTCCTTTTCATGTCATATAATGAATGCATCGACAAATTCCCAATAAATACCAAGTATAACAACAAAGCTTATCAAGTTTCATCTTGTCTCTACTCCAGCTTTGAAATTAGCCTTTGATCCGAATACTCATTACATTTAGCATAAATCCCCATAAGTTTCACTCACAACCAGATTCAAAGTACATCACATAACCCATTTCTAGCATTAGATACATAGAGCATAACATCATAGAGTACCTTACATAGCAAATCCCAACAACATTCAAACAATTGTCACAATCACAAGCAAAAACACTCACTATCTACTCAATAAACATAAATCTATTCCTTATAAACACAAATCCACTTACTTGGCTAATGGTACATTTCTAGACTTATTCATTAGCATGAGCTCTTTCCTCTACGATTTCACTAACAAGAGTAAATACTGATAAGGTTAACTACTAACCACATGTGAATTTAGCTTGATATTAGTTTGTTGGGTTGTAGTTTACTTGCAAACTATTTTTAACTTAGTCACTGACTTCACTTTTAATTAGCTTCTAAAATAGCTTTTAAATTACTCTCTAATTTTGTCCAACTTTAAAAATTCTTCATCAGACAATATTTAACCTATATCTTCAGTTTATCAATTAAAATCACTAAGTATTACACCTAACCCTATCATCCAAGTTCAATATGTACAAAAATAGATAAGTGTAGTAGCTTCCAATTCTAGTTCTAATTTAGCTATTGATTCGCCTAAAGTATCATGTTTACTTATACTATTCTCACTTATCACTAAACCCAGCTAAGGCCAATTAAGTGTTATTCAAGTACTATAGTAGCTAGAATTCCTTAGTGCAACAATGTCTATTATACCAATTTACCCCACATTACCATATTTGGCAAAATATGTTTAGACAATAAGAAAATATGTAGTAGTTAGTATTTTACTCCACTAAAACCACAAAACATACATTATACTCAAAGAATAGTGGCGATCATAATCTAGTCATGTAAAACACTAAAATAGTATATGACACTTTATATTCTATAATACTTGTTTTAACTCTATTTTATCAACAAATAGCTAAAAATAGGCAAATAATTATACTTTTCAACAAAATCAAAGTATAACATATATTTTGATAGCAATAAGCTTTAAAAATTATATGAAGTTGGTTTTGCACACAAATTACTTTAAAATCCTCTAATTTAACATAATTGGTCAAATTATCAACAATTACTAAATAATTTGCAATAAATAGTAAAAAAAATATTTTTATAAAATTCTTATTACCATAATTTATTATATATTATAAGAGTGTTATAAAAAAATTTTCAACTCTAAACAATATCATTTAATATTTTGAAAATTTTATTTAAAATTCGTCGGAGCAGAGTGCATTATTAAGAAAATACCCTTAAATAAATGTTTCTTCAACAAAATAAAATTACGGCATGAAAGTATATGTAAAAACACTTGATAAAATCAAATTTCATAATTTTATAAGTTATTTCGATATTTTTAGAAATTAAAACAACATTAAGTGCAAGATTTCGACACACCGACACACAACGGTCCAGCCACCCAAGTGTGTCAACCTAACTTTTTGTGCTCCCAATTGCTTAAGTCCCAAAGCTTAGGTTGTCAAGTCTTTGATTGCTATATGAACTCCAAATTCACTTATTTTTCCCTAAAGTTTGCCTAATTTTATTTAATTATCTAACTTGATCTTTAGAGAGGATTTCTAAGCTCCAATGTTATCTAAAGCGATATATTATAGGATCTGGTTCTCCTTTTATAGGGCTTAAGTTTGTTAAAAGTATGACATGTTTGCAATTTAGCTTCATTTGCACTTGCCAACACACATAGTGAATATCTTACTACATTTGAGAGATGTCATGCCTATTTCCATGAATTTACAAGTGTCTTGGTATTTTTTTCTATAATTTTTTTATTAATTAAATATAATTTTTAGTAATTATTTAGCATATATAATGATATATTTATGTATCAGGTATATAAAGCGTGCACCACATAACTATGTAATTACATTATATGCTATTTAACCTTTTAAATATTATTTTTATAACTTAAACAATTTATCTCTAAGGGTTGTTACGTTTCATTGCTCAAATGTCGAGTTTCTAATAATTATTGAACGTATCAGATAAAAATACATTTTTTGACATTAAATATTATATATATTCTATTTTGAGAAATTGACCTTATTAGGACTCCTCATCTAACTTTTATAACCTAATATTAAAATTTGGTTCAATTCAAATAAAATTGTCCAAAAGCTTTTAATCGTTTCAAGCACCCTAACTAGTATCAGTTAGTTAAGTAACTAAAGGTAGTTAAGCAACTAGGGTCTCACATTCTACCCCACTTATAAAAAGTTTCATCCTCTAAACTTACTCACATAATAAACTAACTTATATACCTAAAATTTCATCCTAATATAGATATCATAAACATATTGCTAACCTTGAGTAAATAACTTAGGGTATTAAGCCCTAATACGTTATGCTAACTCCTGAGTTGCCTCATCCGCAATGTGCTGACTCTATGACAGTTTAACATATTCGATATCTCGATTCCTTAACCTTTTGATCTTGGTACCCAAATCTTCACTAGGTGCTCTACATACATCAAATTTTCCTTTAACTCCATAGGTGACACATCTAATATTGTTGTAGGATCCCTTATAAACTTTCTTAAAGTTGAAACATAGAAAATATTATGAATACCTCCCATTTCTTTTAGTAGTTCCAATTCATAAGCTACCTTCCCAATCCTCTTCTTATCCTACATATCTTGGACTTAATTTCCTTTAATACTGAAATGCCTTACACTTTTCATTGGTGTTACTTTTAGTAACACCCCATCACCTACATGAAATTCTAATGGGTTCCTTCTAACATCAGCTTAACTTTTTTGCCAGCATTGAGATACCTTCATTTGTTCCCATATTACTTACACTCTTGCCTTAAAATCCTATAACATTACCAATTTGATCATTTGTTTACTACCTACTTCATCCTAATACAATAGAGACCTACATTTATGTTTGTATAACTTCATATGAAGCCATCTAAATGGTACTATGATAGTTATTATTGTAAAAAGATTCCACCAATGGTAAATGATTATCCTAATTTCCACCAAACTCTTACATACAAGGAGTAAGCACAACCTCTAATGTTTTTATAGTACATTCCAATTGTCTATCACTTTGTGGATGGTATGCTGTACTAAAGCTCAACTTAGTTCCCAATTTTACTTGTAAAGACCGTCAAAACCATGACATGAAACAATAATCACGATAAAAAATGATTGATAATGATACCCATGCAAATGAACTATTTCATTAATATACATCTCTATTAACTAAGGTACAATTATGGTTTTCTTTTTTGCTACAAAGTGTATAGACTTGGTAAGCCTATCCTCAATAACCCATATCATATCACATTGCTTCCTTGTTCCAAGTAAACTACCTATAAAATCCATTGTTACATGCTTCCATTTCCATTTGGGTATTAGCAAAAGTTGTAGTAACTCGCCTGGCTTTTGGTGTACTGCTTTCACCCTCTACTATGTTACGTCTCCTTTCATTCCTATTCATTAGAACTTTACTTGAAATCCTTATACATTTTATTATTTCCAACACACAAAGAATACTTTGCATAGTAAGCTTTTTCTAGAATTACTTCCTTAACTTTCACGTCCTTTGGAACACACACTCCTCTCTTGAATCTCAACACATCCTTTTCATTAATCCAGAAATCAAGGTGTTTTCCCAAATTGTCTCTAATCTTTTATGGTTTTGCATCCTCTTTCTAAGCTTCCTTTAGACATTCCAAAAGTGTAGGTTACACTTCAAACCTTGCTAACATAAAACTGCTTCCCTGGACTAAGATTTCCAAACTCATCCTTTCCATCTCCTCAATCAATTCTCTCTTATCCATAATTAACATGGTTACATAGTTGAACTTTTTCCTACTTAAGGCATCTACAATTACATTTGCCTTGTCTGGGTAATAGTAGATCAAAAGATCATAATCCTTCAATAACTCTAACTACTCCTCTATCTTAGATTCAATTCTTTTTGTACAAAGATGTAATTAAGACTCTTGCGATCCATAAATACCTTACACCTTTCACTATATAAGTAATGCCTCCATATCTTTAAAGCAAATACTATTGCTACTAGTTCTAAGTTATGCTTTGGGTAATTCCACTCATGAGGTCTGAGCTATCTTGATGCATAAGTGATCATTTTATCGTTCTATATCAATATGCATCCTAAACCATTCCTTGAAGCATCAAAATAGATTGAGTACTCTCTTGTTCCATCTGGTCATGTCAATACAGGTGCAATGACCAACCGCTTCTTAAGTTCCTAAAAATTATCTCACATTTATCATTTCACTCAAACTTAACTCCCTTACATATCAACTACGTTAATGGCATAGCAATCTTAGAGAAATCTTGTGCAAATCTACGAAAGTAGCTTGCCATTCCTATGAGACTTCTTACCTTAGTTACAATCATTAGCCTTGCCCTATCCATTATCGTCTTTACTTTTGTAGGATCAATGACTATTCCAACACTTGATATGATATGCCTAAGAAATCCAACTTGCTCCAACCAAAACTCACAGTTCTTTAACTTAGCATACAATTGATTCTCCTTCAAAGTCTAAAGTACCTTCCTTAGATGCTTTGCTTGTTCCTCCTTATCTTTTGAATATATTAAAATGTCATCCATGAACACTACTACAAAATCATCTAGATATTTTCTATATGATTCATCATATCTATGAATGTGGCTGGAGCATTGGTTAGATTGAATGGCATTACTAAGAAGCTGTAGTGTTCATATCTCATCTTGAAAACTGTCTTAAGTATATCCTCTTCCTTAATCTTTAATTGGTGATACCCTAATTACAGATCTATCTTAGAAAACATAATGGCCCCCCTTTAATTGATCAAACAAATCATCTATCCTAGGGAGCGAGTACTTATTCTTAATCATAACTTTACTCAACTCGTGATAATCAATATAGAGCCTCAAACTTAGATCTTTCTTCATAAAAAGAGTACCAATGCACCCTCCAGTGACGTATTAGGTTTAACAAAACCTTTATCCAGCAGCTCCTGAATTTGCTTCTTTAATTCCTCTAACTCGGTTGGTGCCATATATCTTAGATATAGGTGTAGTTCCTGGAGCAAGGTCAATAGTAAATTCTATTTCCTTATCAAGTAGCAATTTGAGTAAGTCCTTTGAAAAAACTTCAGGATATTCCTGTACTATAAGTATGTCCTTTAATTTGGTTACCTTAGCTTATGTATCCACTATTAAGGCTAAGTAACGTATATTACCCTTATATATCAACTTTCGTACCTTATTTGCTGAAATCAACTCAAGAATTGCATCATTAGAACTTCCTTGAAACAAAATTCTTTTCCATCAAACCATCTAAATATTACAATCTTACTTTCACAATCAATATTAGCTTTATACTTAGTCATCTAGTCCATTCCGAGTATTACATCAAATCCTTTCCTATCCAGAACTGTTAGCTCTGTAATCATCTCATGATCATTTATACAAACATTTCCATCTCTCAGCATATGACACATAACTTGTTCTCCTCTAGAAGGTGTTGTAACCACTAAGTCATATACAAAGGTTTCTACTGGTAATCTATTTCTATCAACATACTCCTTTTAGCCATATGAATGAGCCACTCTAGTATCGAATAGTGTATATACATAATTATCTCCTATACAAACCAACCCTACTACAATATGAGCATCACCTACCTCATTTTACTAGAGTACATAGACTCTTCCCTAAACTCGATGCCTTCTACCTACCCCATAAGGTCAATTGTTATTCTTGTTGGCAGGTTCTAGTCTATTACCCTAAACTTGCTCCCATCTTGCTTGTGGTTTAGTACAATGGTTCGCATTATGACTGATCTTGAGGTAATTTGTACAAAACATACCCTTAGGGTTTGGATTTCAACAATTCTTTCCTTCATGCCTAAATCTACTACACCTAAAACACTTCTCACGTAACTTTAGACAATCTATAGCTCAGTGCCTTACATTACATTTGCAACACGGTATCATAGTTCCACTACCTCTCCAATTCTTACTTATAGGTTACTTATCTTTTACCATCTTATTATTGCCACTAGTACTTCTCATAAAATTTCTTTTCTTACTTTCCATCTCCTCAGTGTTTTCTCACAAAGTATGAGCCTACTTAATTAATCGAGCCTCATTGACCAAATCATTACATCTTACTATTTTAGCTCTTTTCAACTCTACTTGAAGGTACAAATCAAGTCTAGCTTTAAACCTTCCTATCTTAGCCAATTCATTATTCTAAATAACCTCTAAGGAAAATTTCAATTGTCTATTAAACTCCCTTTCATATTCCCCAACTGTCTTTCCATCCTACTTCAACTTACACTATTCTTCACACATCTATTCCCTTATACATTTAAGGAAATACTACTCTAGGAATATGTGCCGAAAGGCATTTAACTCAATTAGTTATGCTAGGAACCGCTTCTTGTGCTTCCACCAATCATTTGCACGTTCATCAAACAAAATAGTTACAATTCCCACCTTTCTATTTTCCTCTACTACATACACTTCAAAAGCCTTTTCTAAAGAATCAATCCATTCCTCAACAACTAAAGGATTTGTGCTCTTACTATCATAAAGCTTTTCTATCCGTTGTACTTGAGCCAACTTATTACCTCCTCCAACTCTTGCCAATCTAGTTACGAACTATTACTCAAACTCCATTCCTAGTTAAGGTAAAGTCGGATCAGGTTGTAGTTGTGATTCTACCCTTTACTCTTGTGGCTCTTAATTAATTAGAGGCCTTTTATGTCTTTGTTACATCATTTTCTAAATACCACCAAACAAACTCAAATAATAAGTTCCTATATGATGTTATAAGGTTATGAAACCCTACCATTGAGCTACCCGATGCATCTCACAACCAAGAAATTTAGAAAAGATTTCTAAGCTTCAAAGTTATCTAAAGTGATATAATATAAGGTCTGGTTCTCCTTTTATAAAGCTCAAGTTGGTTGGGAGGGGAATAGTATAATCCAAGTGGCAAATTTCCTATTATTTTAATATTATGTTTATAATTTGGCTTCATTTGCACTTGCTAATACACATAATGAATATCCTACTGCATTTGAGAGATGCCATGCCTGTTTCCATAAATTTACAAGTGTCTTGGTATTTTTTCTACAATTTTTTATTAATTAAATATAACTTTTAGTAATTATTTAGCATATGTAATGATATATTTACATATTGGATACATAACACATATACTATATGACTATATAATTACACTATATACTATTTAAGCTTTAAATATTATTTTTATAACTTAAATAATTTATCTCTAAGGGTTCATTAAATTTTGAAGCTCATACGTCGAGTTCCCGATAATTATCAAATGTACCTAATAAAAGTACATTTTATTGAAATTAAAAATTATATATATTCTATTTTGAGAAATTAAACTTATTAAGACTCCTTATCTAACTTTTTTGACCTCATATTAGAATTTGGTTCAATGCTAACAAAATTATCCAAATGCCTTATATCATTCCAATCATCCTAACTAGTATCAATTAGTTAAGCAACTAGGGTCTCACATCTATCTACATTTTACTTATCAAGTTTAAGCAAATTATATTTTTATTTTCAAGAGTCATTTCTTAGGAAGATTCTACTGTTCCAATCCCTATTTTAAACAAACTAATCTAGCCTTCCATCCCACCATTAATTTACACTCCTTTATATTTGCACTTGTAAATTCACAATTTATTCAATAGTTTAAATTTAAAAAAGTGCAAATTAAGAGTAAGATGAAGGGCCAAACTAGCCCTCTAAAAAATAAGGTCAAAACTATAGAAAAATCCCATTTCTTAGCTATTGTTTTTATTTTTTATTACCTTATATAATTTCCTTTACTTGCAATTATTAAATACTTTGAAAATCGTCCACAGCTTAGTTTATAATGAGCTTTGTGAGATTATCAATAGGTTATTATGTTTAAAAATGTACTTTTTTTACAAGTACTTAATAATTTATTTTATTAATAGATTTTTTGTTACTTCTATAGTTATATGACAGGTTCCATGATAAAAGCTAATGAACTAGAATTAGTATTATTATATAACATTCTTGGGAAGAAAACATTTATGGAATTTGATGCTAAAAATTTATTGTTTAGTAACCATTATGTTAGTCTTTCCTCCATATGTCTATTTTCTATTGTTCAATGTAAGTAACTTTATAAATATTGTGCAAATACCATTTTTAAAAAGGATGCTTAGTTTTTATTTCCCCAAAGATATCTTTTCACAAGTTTTCATAAGTGTTGCATTAAGAACAATATACCAAAAAGAAAAAAAAAACCATCATTTCATTCCCAATTTATTTAAAAACATAAAGTACTTTATAAAACCTTCATTTTACTCTATGTTTACTTTATAAAATTAAAAAAAAAAAAACTCACCTATGAAAGTCAATAGTAAATTTTATAAAAAAAAAAGTCATTTTTTATTTCTTCTAAGAGATAATAAAAGAGTACATAGAAACGTTTTATGTGAATAATCTATGAATACAATAAAGAGAAGTTTCCTCTAAATATGAGGTTAGAACGACAAAGCACATACAATGTTTTTTTCCAATTAAAAAGTAAATAGAAGTTGCTTTTTATAAAAGTTTTGCTTTATGCAATAAATTATATGAAGGTTATTTAAATGTTTTTCTTTTTTCCATCTAATTTTAAAATAGTTTCTCAACAAAATTTTGGTTCTTTTATTTATTTATTTATTTTTTTTGTTATTCTACTAATTTGGCTAAAGAAATATTATTTGACTAAATAGTCCCTCTTTAAACTTTTACATCAATGTGTTAGAAGATATTTTATATATTATTAAATATAATTATTTCTTTAAAAGGATTTTTAAAATATTAAATTAATATGTATTTTAAATAATTTAATGGTAATTATATAAATAGTATTAGATATAGAATATTTTTCTTATCTTTTATTCTTAAAGTTTTGTATTATATTAAACCCATTCAATAGGTATGAAACTAGCAATATATGACTTCAAAACCATTTATTGTATCTTTTCTTTATTACATTTTCGTGTCCTTACAATTTATGGGCAACAACTAAGTTAATTATAACTTTCAATGTAGCAAAGGGATTATCTACATAGGTTGAAAGAATAGTAAATTGATAAGATGACTCTTCACTTAATCATTATTTTTTTTTATTTTTAATTCTTTTTCAAGATACTTGTATTATTTGTATTTTTAATTAATAATATTTTTTTATTACTTTTGTTACCTATATATTTTCATTTCTCAAGTCTTATCCTTTAACACACAAATAATGGTATTTGTAGAAAAGTTGTGACTTTTATACAACTATAAGCAAAATAATATCCTCTACAAATAGTTCTTTGTAAGTTTTCATAAGTGTTACATTGAGATAGAAATAGTATTTTAAGGGGGGAAAAAAATGAACTTCTATAGTTTTGTCAATGGCATCAATCCCACTAAAAAAGTGGATAGGATCATAGAATTTTCCAAAAAAAAAAAAAAAACAATCGTAATAGTAGTGACAAAAAAAAAAAGAATTCCTCACTTATAAATGCAACTTTGGTTTAAAAAACAAAATAAAACTTTAATTGTTTCATTTCACTAATTTCCTTTTCCAACTTTAATTTGAAAAATTAATTTAAAACTTATTTAAAAATAAAACCCCTTCAAAGCAGACAATAAATTTTATAAACAAAAAAGCTAACTTTCATTTCATTACAACTTTATTTATACTTAATATTCATTTTAATTTTACTTATTTAAAAATAAAAAATCTTCAAAATATTACATTAATTTTTTTTTTTAAGAAGTGAAAAAAGAGAAAATATGAACTTTTAAATTAAAGTACCTTTTCAGTTTAACTTATTTAAAAATAAAACATTTTCAAATACTGCATTAATTTTTTCTTTTTTTAGAAAAAAGTAAAAAAAAAAAAGGAAAACTACCATTTTAAAAAATGAACGTTACTTTTTATTTCCCCTAAAGATACCCTTTTGTAAAATTTTACAAATATTATATTAAGAAAGGAATGATTTTGGAAAGAAAAAATATGAAAAAAAAAGGTATAATAGTGACGATAATACCTCACTTATGAAAGTAAATAGTAAATTTTATAAACAAAAAATTCAACTCTCATTTTCTTCCAACTTTACTTTATAAAACAAAATACTTTATAAAATTTTCATTTCATTCAATGTTTACTTTATAAAATTAAAATAGAAGAAAATTTTCACCTTTAAAAGCAAATATTAAATTTTATAAACAAAAAATTCAACTATCATTCCAACTTTATTTAATATTTATTTCTTTTTAAATTTTCTTAAAAATAAAACCTTTTTGAAATGCTATGTTAACTGTTTCTTTTTTCTAAATGGAAAAAAAAGAAAATATAACATTTTATAAAGAGAATATTACTTTTTGTTTCCCCCACAAATTCCTTTTCAAAATTTTTTATAAGTGATAAGTGATAAACAAATAGGTAAATTTTGAAAAATAGAATATTTTATAAAACTTTTATTTCAATCCACATTTACTTTGTAGAATTAAAAAAAACTCTCACCTATTAAAGAAAACAGTAAATTTTGTAAAATAAAATAAAATTCCCTACCTATTAGAAAAACAATAATTTGCTTTCATTTTTTTCCTTTCTATTACTTTATAATATTTAAAAAATTTTTCCTCTCCTATTAAAGAAAACAATATATTTTATAAATAGAAAAGTACTTTCATTTCATTGTAAGTTTACTCCATATTCATTTCACTTTACCTTATTTAAAAATAAAACCTCTTCAAAATAATACATTAATTGTTTTTTTATTCTAATTTTACTTTATATTCATTTCATTTCATGTCTGCTTTAAAAAATAAAAAGAAAATTCACCCTTCAAAGCAAACAGCAAATTTTATAAATAAAAAAGTAAACTTTAATTTCATTTTAACTTTACTTTTAGAAAATAAAATATCGTATAAAATTTTCATTTCATTCCATGTTTAATTTATAAAGTTAAAAAAATAGTTCCTTACCTATCAAAGCAAATAATAAATTTTATAAACAAAAAAAGTGGCCTTCATTTCATTCTAATTCTACTTTACATTGATTTCAGTTTAACTTATTAAAAAATCAAACTCTTCAAAATACCACATTAGTTGTTTCTTTTTAAAAAAATAAAAGAAAAGAAAATCTACCATTTTTAAAATAAAAAAAATTGTGCCATTTCAATTTAACTTATTTAAAAGTAAAACCTCTTCAAAATACTATATAAATTGTTTCTTTTTGAAAAAAAGGAAAGAAACTAGCCTGTTAAATAGAAAAAAGAAAAAAAGGGTATTACTTTTTTTTCCCCCTCTAATACCCTTTTGTAAGTTTTTATAAGTGTTACATTAAAAAAGAAATGATTTTAGGAGGAAAAACTATCAAGACATAATAGAAATAGAAAAAGAGTTACAATTTAGTGTTCAACATTTTAGACCAAACTAATAAATTTTATAATTAAAATGTGACTTTCGATTCATTCCATGTTTGCTTTTTTCATTTCATTCCACATATATTTTATAAATAAAAAAAGTTCCTCAAGTACCAAAATAACTTTACTTCATAAAACAAAATTCTTTGTAAAACTTTCATTTCATTTTATGTTTACTTTTTAAAATTAAAAAAAAAATTCCTTATCTATCAAAACTAACAATAAATTTTACAAATAAAATACTAAACATGATATTTGTTTCGATAAAGATTCGCGTGCTCGTATTGCGTGGGTAGGCTTGTATCTAGTTAGTTACTTACAGATGAAGATTTTAACAACGATAATACTTTCATTATATATAAAATATATATATACACAGTGTAAGTCGTAGGAAAAGTATTTTATTTGTCATCCTGCCTTCGCATAGAGATACACACTTCTTTGATCCAACCAATAAAGAAAACTTTCAACGCACTCGAGCAGTTTCTTAAAGTTTTAGACAGGGACACACAAGAGAACAACTCCCAAAATCGGAACTTTATACCAGAGTTCTTACAGAAGTAATAGTAGTGAATATCCACTTTTTTCATCACCTAATGATCTAGGAAGCGTTTCGAATACACAAACAGGGATTAATGAAGTACAAGTAAACATATGTGAGAACAACCAAGTGGATGTGCCTATGGCTATTACTGTCCGCGATCAATACATTGACTTGCTACCTTGTGGCTATCGCTTTATTCCCCATCATTATGAGCTCATTACAGCGTACTTGGAGAAGAAGCGGTGCGGAGAAAAGTTGCCGCCTAATCGAATATGGGAGTTGGACTTTTACGAGTACAATCCGGAACAGCTTACAGGTTAGTGATGGTGTTTTACCATCTACCAAATATGACTTTATTCATGCTGATGCGGTAATATAAACAATTCTTGGTTAGGTTCTTGATTTCTTTTTGACCAATAGATTCTTAATTCTTACTTCTTAAGTTTTCATTTTTTTTTTAGTATTGTTCCTTTTGGTTGGATAAGAAGTGCAAGAACATATCTCTCTTAGCTATATAAAATCACCAAGATTGTTAAACATGTGATTTACCTACAATTGTCAAAAAGGATATAGAAAGACAATAGGCTTACAATAGATTAAAGAACATTAAATGTGCTTAATAAGATTGTTTTCCATAAAACCCTCTTAATTAATAGTTTAACATGCATAGATGAATAGGGATGCAAAAAGGTGCATTGTTAGAGAGTATTTGATTTGTTTGACTCGATTAGTGTTTTTATCAATTTTTCGGATATGATTCAAAATCCTATAAAGTTTAAAACTAGGTTTTGAGATGAAAAAGAAAAAAGAAAAAAGAAAAAGTTAAAGAGAAACTCACCCCTATAAGAAAGATAAATTATTTTATTGACTTTATTTTACATATTTTTATCAAGAAAATTAATAATATATGGAGTACTTATTTATAAAAATCCCTTAATAATATGCTTACAATAGCTCAAAAAAGTTAAAAGAAAACTAAAATATTTTATTTAATCGGGGTTGGGTGGATTAGGTAATAGGTTGATAAGACCTTATAGGGTTGATTTTAGTTTTAGAAGAAAAAATCCTAAAGTGTTTCTATAGGTTTCTAGAAGATGCCAAACCTTATGAGATCAAGTTTGATAATAGGAAGAAAAACCCTAACGTATGGACTCATGATTCTATCAATGTCTACATGAAAAATGATTTCACACTCAATTCAACTTAGGAAATGCTCATAATTAAAATTATAAAATCATAGAATAACATAGTAGTTGATGATTATGAAAATTATGTGAACATTTCAATTAAAATCATGTTATTTTAATTAAGGAAAAATCATACAAAAATGTCCATTTTTGGTGCTTTTATAACTTCACTATCTGTGTACTTTTTCAAATAATCACATTATCCTTACTCCATAATTATTTGTTATTTACTTAGGGTTGGGAGATCTATTAAATCAAATTAACTTAAAAACTATATTACTTTAAGTACATTTTAATGGAATAAACATCTTCTTTATATCGTAAAAGGTTGCAACCAGAACTAATTTTTGCCTTAGAAAAAATAATATATTTTCACATACGAATGGCCTACAATCGATAACTTTGCAATATTGAATCTTTGGTATCCCATTAAAATTACATGACATTGGGTACAAAAAATAAAATTGAGTATAGATATGTTGCTCCTATGTTATATGTCTTTTATTTCCCCCTCAATTCCCTTAATTACAACTTAAAAACAAGAACTATGAGTACATGTATGATCCACTATGGTTATTGAAATCACAATTGTACTATTAATTTAAATACATGAAATTGATAAAATATTATAAAATCATATAAAACCAATAAAATTATAAACTCATAAATTCATATATTAAATTTCATAATTTAATACAAAATTTGCATATAAACAATTTCACATATATTTTAACTATGAAAAATATTATAAAATTATAAATATAGTCTATAATTATAATATACATTTACATATATCTAAAAAGATTGAAAAATAAAAACATCAAGCAAATCCAATTCTAGTCATAGGACTAGGCATGGTAAGTGGGTTAAGCTTATGATCATAAGCACGCTTAGGCCTACCTCGTGAGCTATCTAAGCATAGCCACACGAAAAAAGTGGAAGACAAGAGCAATGATAGGCTTGAGCCTAAGCACGCTAGTATAGGCAAACTAAGTACGATAAGATTGATAAGATTGGCAGGTTGCTTAAGCAAGAGCATAGAAACACTTAGGAAGCATTGGGCTTTTTTATGTGTACTTAAAATAAAATATTATTTTGAGGTGTTTTAATTAATAAATTAATTTATTTGTTTAATTAGTTTTATTCTTTGAGAATCATAAATAATTCAAAATTTTAATAAACTCCTTACTTTTTCTTATTAATTCTTTCTTCACATAGTCTTTTGTTAATAAAATATCATATAATATATTATATTATATTATATTATGTTATGTTATATAGAGTATATATATGTATATACTATACATAATACATAATATAGAATTAGCAAATCTATATTATTGCATTGACTAATTTGAAATGTATACATTTTTTTTTTATTTCTTCTCAATTGATCAATTTTATAATAATATACACAAAAAAAAAAAGCTCTAAAACTAAAAAGAAAATATATTTCATGAATTTTCAAGCCCATATAAAGGCATACGAGTGGCATATTGGCAACATGAGAATGAAGGGGCTACATGCAAATTGACATATGAGAGAAAACGGGAAGGGGCTTCATGGGTGTAGGCATGCAAAAAGCACAAGCACTTCATATATGCAATTTTAGGCTCACACCACACCATTTAACATGCCTACATAGGCTATGTAAGATACATAACAAATGATATTATATATTAATATATTGGTGATAAACAGGGGCTTTCTACAGTATTGTCACCTATATTGTCACTTGTTGACAATTTTGATTTATGATAAGTTACCTAAAATTTTAGTAGATCATGCATATCAATAGGAGAAACAAACCTATCAATAGCAAAAAATAAGGTTATCAATAGTTTTTCATGAAAGCGAGTGACAATAGTTTTTTTATGAAAAGTGCCAATAGCTTCCACTCTATCATTTATGGGCACAATCTATGGAAATTAGGGGGATTTTCCATAAATCAAGTCCCTTGATAGGTGACGGTATGGTATTACCATTTTGAAATAATGTTTCACTTTGCTTTACTTTCAAATATGTAAATAAGGAAATAGCATGTATCTAACTAAATATTTTATTTTATACAAATTATACTGCAAATTGAGAAGAATCTCAAAAAGAGTATATAAAAACCAATTAAATTTCTTTTGTAATTGGTTTAAACCAAAACCAAACCGAAAGTAGTTTTTTATTTTAGATTAAATGATACTCAAACTAATCAATTTGGTTTTCTTTGAAAAATTGTTTAAATCAAAGCAAATGGAATCTTGCTCACTTCTAGTTACTCTAATATATTCAGCTAAATCCTACATTAATTGTGCATATGATCTTTTGTATACATTTTTCTTTCAGATGTAATAGTGACATCAATTGTTCATATTGTAGCATTATACACAAGACATCGGGAAGAAGAGTGGTATTTCTTCACGAAAAGAGATCGCAAGTACCGAAAAGGGGCAAGACCAAAACGGGGAACTCCAGATGGCTATTGGAAGGCAACGGGGTGTGAAGACGTAGTCAAGACTCCTAGCGGTGAGGAAGTTGGAACAAAAAACTCTTTGGTATTTTATAAAGCGCGTGCACCCAATGGTATAAAGACTAATTGGATAATGAAAGAGTATATTGGAAGAAAAGACCCTAAAAAGTTATCATATGATCAAGAATGTAGAAGAAAGATGGTGGTATGTGTTTAGAACCTAATTTAAATTGATATCTATCTTTACTTTTGGAAAGATTTGCCCTTAAAACGTGCTGGCTTAGCAAATAGTTTTATGTCTTAATTCATTGTTCTTTTGTTTTGTGGTTCCCAATTTTTTTTTTTTTCTTTTTTGTTACCCATATATTTCTAAAATCTAGGGGCCGACTAATTACCATATTTACTAAACTCAACTAGCATTTGTAATACATAATAATCCCATTAGAAAATTATTGTATTTACTACAGTGCAAATTAGTTTACTTCTCTTTTTTTCTCTTTTCTTTTTCTTTTTTCTTTTTTCTTTTTAGAATTTAAACACAAAAATTGGTCAATGTTTCACTTTTACTAACGATTTTAGCTTTTTATGGCTTGCGCAGCTTGATCAATGTGTTCTTTGCAAGTTATACAAGCACGAAAGGAACAAAAAAGATGAAATAACCGAATTTCAACAACGAAATAATACTGATAGAAACAACACTACCACCAAGACAAATAGTACTTTTGGATATGTTCAAGCAAATAATCAGCCAATCAGACCTCAAGAATACTTTATGAATGGTCGGAATATTGCTATTTCCCAGGCTCCACAATATTCAAGAAATGATCAATATATTGCTAATCCGTATCACCCTTTGCTAGTTCCAGGTTGCACGTATACTCATAATCATGCTATTTTCCATGGGAACATGATATAGTGATCCTATGTATTAATATATATTATAGTTTACATCTTAGTATATATGCTATCTCAGTATATGATACGCTGTAATTAATAATAATAGTCATAATAATAAAATATAATACTACAGTAGATATATTACTGTCCGCTATCACATATGATATTTATTATATATAGATTATGTGTGCATATCTATGTATATATACATGTATATATGTGCATGCACCTTACTTACAAATGTATACTTAATAAACATGTAATAGATTGTAACATGTGTTATATATTTGTATCCGTAGAGGGATATTATGACGCATACACATACATTCAAATGGAGGATAACGAAGTACTAGTGAATGTATACGAGAACAACGAAGCGGACGTGGACATGGCTGTGGCTGTTCGTGATCAATTCTTCGACACCCTACCTTCGGGCTATCGCTTTATTCCCCACGATTACGAGCTTATTACTGGGTACTTGGAGAAGAAGCTACGTGGAGAAAGGTTGCCACCTAAAAGAATATGGGAGGTGGACTTTTATGAATACAATCCTGAGCAGCTTGCAGGTTAGTCATGTTTTGTAAATGATTCCTGCGGTTAGCTACTTAGTTCTTAATCAAAATGTTTGTTTTGGTTTTAGATTCAAAAGTTTCCTTATTGGAAAAGTTTGGTTTGCTTTGAAATATTGTCTAAACCGAACCAAACTAAACTTCGCTCACTTCTGGTTCTTCCAATATGTCTTAACTATATCCCTTGTTGAATGTGCATAACAGCATATGATTTTTTCTTATATATGTGTGTGTGCATTTTTTGGGATGAAAGAATGACAACAATTACTTGAATTATAGCACTATACACACAACATGGGGAAGAAGAGTGTTATTTCTTTACAAGAAGAGATCGTAAATACCCAAACGGAGCAAGACCAAAGCGAGGAACTCCAAATGGCTATTGGAAAGCCATCGGATCTAAGGAAGTAAGAACTCCTAGGGGTGAAGAAGTTGGAACCAAAAACTCTTTGGTATTTTATCGAGGACCAGCATCAAATGGTATCAAGACTAATTGGATAAAGAAAGAGTATGTAGCAAGAAAAGACCCTAAAAGGTTATCAAACGATCAAGAAGATGGTGGTATGTGTTATTTTGCCTCAGAAAACCATTATTTTGCTGAAATTTCCACACTGTCCATGAGTTTTCTTATTTTCAATAATTTTAAAGCTAAAATTGATTAATGCTTTTCTTCATTAACAAATTCCCTATTCTGGCCTGTGCAGCTTGATCAATGTGTTCTCTGCAAGTTGTACAAACATGAAAGGAACAAAAACCTTTATGGCGATGATGACAAGAATCCCAAACCTATGAAAAGGGAAAGGAGAAAATATTGTACACCACTCAATCATAATGGAATTATTGAATTTCCAGAACAAAGTTATACCGATAGAAGCACCAACCCAATTCAACCAACTGATCCACCAATCATGCACACGGCAGACCAAACCAACATCATTATTACTACCGACACAAATGTTGCCTTAGGACATCTTCAAGCAAATAATCAGTTTGATGCTATTCCATATCGCTCTTCACCGATCTTCAGTTATATGGATGCTCACAATTATGATGGTTTCCATGGGAACATGATGCAACCAAAAATAAGCTATGAGGGGTTCTCCACATTCCATCTTTCAGGCGGTTTTTGAAGATCCACCAAGATATACGAGCGTGACGGTAAAGCACAAATACTACAGATTTGTGGAGCAGATAAGTAGTAGTAGTGGTGGTTAATCCAGGGACGACGATGCATTTTTCACCCCTTTGTACAGTCTTGGTTTACTAGTGGATGTTGCTCCACTTAGTGTCATGTTTTTTACCCCTTTTGGGTTTTCCACGTAAAAATATTTTGTTTTTATCTCTCTTTTCCCTCCTCTCTCTTTTGCTGATTTGTTATTCTTAGCAATGGATATTGGGTTTTCTTTTGCTACGTATCCTCATATGAGGTTCTTGATACAAGACTGAAAACTAAGGATCTGAGAAAAATTAAGTAATTTAGTTTTTTCTTTTAGTTTTGTGTCAATTTAAATATGTATATTATGAGTTCCATGAATAATATAAATAAATATTAAGAACTTTTATGAATATAGTTAAGGTTATGAATAAATTAGAGGAGTTCTTAGGAAAAGATGTACTTAAATTACTTATGTGGTATCTAAAAATTCTACATGAGATCATTACAAATGGAGATGCTTTAAAGAATAATTTTTCCATAAGAAAATTTTGTATGCGGAAATCATGGTAATTGAATGATTCTAAACTGTTTTAGTTTTGGACATACACATTATGGCATATGTGTATCTCTAGCAATAAGTTTCTTAGAAAAGTCTCTAGTGTGCCACATCAATATTATAAAGATCTCTTTTTTTTTAAAAGAAATCTTCATCCTATTTATATGATCATTTAAAAAGATTCTTTAATATTTATTTATATTATTTACAATAACCATAATACAAAAGTTTTGTAAAACTGATAGTAAAAATATTATCGAAGGTTTTTTATACGAGAACCTATACTAAAGAACACCTTTTTTGGTTGGGTTCTTTGTAGACGACCATCAAAGATGAAGGAACTCAATTTCTATATTAAGGAACTCAGGCCGTCTCCAATAGGGAGGACTTGGTACAAATTTTAAGAGTGAAAACACCCAGCCAAAGTTCCTTCGAATTTGACATGAGGTGCTTCATGTAGCTGTGGTCCTTTATGAAGGATTGCCATTTTCCTTTTCTAATCTTGACATTTGTCGAAAATAAGTATCATCGGGAGCGTTTTGAACGCATGAAAAAATAAAAAACATGGTGTAGGATCCACAAAATAATGTAAAAAATTAGTAAACAACTTTATTATAGAATTTAGACATAATGTGAAGAGTTCCTTAAATAAAAAGTTTCTTAGTAGGTTGATGTGGTATTTAAAAACTTTAATTGAGATTCTTAGTATTGCAGCATGTTTATAAGGGGATATTTAATACAAATACTCATATCATGCACTCCTCTCTCTTTACAATTGGTAGAATCGGTTCTTCACTTTATTTTTTCTGATATAGTTGCTCATGTGGCTAATAAGTCAAGCAACATTAAATGAGGGCAATTGCTACATTGTTTTAAAGAAAAGAATTATTAGAACCCACAAAATAAATAAATAAAAATAAAGAACCTTTACTTAAACTACCCTTTATAAAGTAAAGGGGTACTTAGATGAAGAAGTGCTTAAAATGTTGATAGGACATTCTAAGCACTTCTTTTAAAAATCCCCTTTATAACATGCTCTTAGAGATGATAAAAGAGTTCCTTAGCATGGGTCCTTTTGCCAAGATGCTCTTAGAAACTTAAATAATTAACTTCTCCAAATTAATTTTACAAGTCTTAGATGTCTTATTTTGTTTTCTATTTTGTGATTCAATACTAAAAACTAAAAATAAAAAATCTTCTTTTTGTGACATTTGTAATAAATTGGTTTTATTCTTCTTTTAATTTCTTTTATAACTATCAATTTTTTAGTAACTTTCATCATAAACTGTTACATCATTATATGTTTATCGTCTTTGCAGAGAAATTACCAAGGTCGTGTTTTTGTGTTCTTTCGTAAATTTATCTGATTAGTATCAATCGATTTCACGAAGCTTTCCCACCAACAAGAAGTGGAACGAATTACTTTTGCTTTTTTTTTTTCTTTTTATTTCTCAGGTCGATTCTTTTCTCAAGCCATTTTTTTCTACAATTTTGAGATGCTCTCTTTTCTTCTGTGCTGAAACATATTCGAATAAATTATACCCTCGACTTTACTCGCAAATTGAAATTTTTTTAAAGCAAATTGTAAATAAATCTTGTAAATTATTGATTAGGTGTAGATAAATTCAAACATTCAAATTATAACTATATCCTGCATAACTTTTACAAATATGGACTATACCTTAAACCAACACAATAACCCCTAAATTTCACTAACTATAGTCCTTTTAGTAACAATTTTGGCGTTTTAATGACACTTTGGAGTATATCTACATATTTTCAAGGGTTGTGAAGAGAGAGTTACATTTTAAAAGTCGACAGGATGAGGATTTTTTAGATTTACATCTTTCAAGTTGTCTTAATTTAATCTCTTTAGATGCTTTTCCTTTTAAAAACCTCTTTAGATGCTGACATGTGAATTATGAAAAATCATTGGGGGAAGATTAAATTCCCTTATTAGCTTCTTAAACTACTCTTTAAGCCTTACCATGGTACTCATATTCTTCCTTTTCAACCTAAGCATTTAACTTCATCAAGCTAACTTCACTAACCATGTTGATCAACCAGCCACAACACCACAAACAACAAGTGAATCAATATCCACCTTTCCGTTAGGAACCACGACCCAGTCATCAAATGCGCCAGAAAGAACCACGACCCAATCACCATCCTAGACGTAGGTGCAGTCTTGTTGTGAACTAGAAACCAGCTCGGAACTATGACGACATTCCAGAATCGAAACTAGATCCTGCCTACGGTTCAATACTGTGGATGGATTTGTTGGATCCATGGTTTAGGAGCAGAAATAACGCTTAAAACCGTGGAACCGGTGGTTCCATCCAGTTCATCAACAAAATTAAAAAAAAAAATAAAAAATAAAAAGCACAAAACAATAAAATGGCAGGCTTTTGCAGGTATATTATTGCATGCAATTTGAATTGGAAGAAGAATCTCTGCTAGAGATCGAGAAACAAAGCAATCTTGAAATTTTTTCACTTTTCTAATGCCCAAAATCCTAAAAGCATTGCCAGTTCACCATTTCTGAAAAATATATAAAACTTACTTAACCAAGTAGAATTCAAACATTTTTTATATTTTTAAATACATTAGATTAAGATTTTGAAAAATATTCTATCACAATTTTTTGAAAATTCGATAGAGTTTTATTTGTTTTAGATAGAATATCCATAAGTATACAAGACTGTAAAAAAATTACCTATAACAGATTTATAAATACTCGTATACATTTTCAACACTTGGCGAGAATGATCTCCATCATCATAAGAACTCATGACCAAAACTATTTCAAAAACCAAATGCTCAAATCTGGGCTCAAAATAGATGCAATTTTACAGGATAATAAGTCATAAAACCTTATTATTATATACCAATTATAACCAACAAACAACTTCATATATTCCATATATCAATACACCTTTATATATATATATATATATATATATATATATAATAAGTACTTTTATATTTTCTAGTCTGAGACGATTGATTGAAACTTGTATTTCTAAATCACTTAAGACGAATCCTTTGTGGAAAAGTACTTAATATTGTGATAAGCCTACTGAGGCCTAGCGTAAATCCCGCTTGTTGTTTAAGGGTTGCATAAAGGTCATAAATTGGAAATCACAATATTAAACTCAATTTAGTCTCGTGATCTAGATCTGTAAGGTTTAGAGAAATTAGTCTCGTCTGAAAATATGAATTTACTTAGAAGATCTATGTCCTCTTCTAGCTTTGCTCCCACAGAGCAATCCGAGGAATCAATGTTGAATAATCAAGATGAAATACATATAAAAAACTTTGACAAAGCAATTGATGAATGGAAAATACCAAAAACATCATACGATCAGATATATCAAATAGGCAAATGGAAAATTTTTGGAAAAAACGATTATATAATAACTACAGAAGAAAAGGATATTCCTGTTTCTGATGGTTTAACAACAATCACACTCCTAAACCTAGAATCAATAAAGAGATATGCAAAAGATTGGAATTATATGCATTTAGGCTTAGTTCAAGTAGGAGCAAAACCTCTTACCAAATTAGGCTTAGATACTTCAATTTGTATGGTTCTCAGAGATGCTAGAGAATTAATATATGAAAGGTCAATTCATGCTTCTATTGAAACCAGTCTTAGTAGTGGACCAATCCAATTTGAGTGTCATCCAAATATCACCCTAGCCCTTAGGGATAAAACAATCACGAGTTCATTAATTCTTCAAATCAAAACACATAATTATAAAATGGTAGAAGGATCAATACCAATGGTCGTAATATACAGAATATATTTCAAATTAATGAAAACTGCTTTTGGTTCTAAGGCATATAAAATGGATAAGAGAGGTCAGACTCTGCTTATTCAAACAGATCTAACCAAAGCCAATGTATCAGTCCCAAAAATGATCCAATGGTCGGAAGTCAATTTACCAGAACATTGGGAAGTAGAAAACCCACTTCCTAAAAAACCAATATACAATACCGAACCATCAAATGTAGTGCAACATCCTGATGGTAAGGTAACCATTCAGTTTAATAGAAAATCATTTGATCAGCCAAGAAGACCACTAGAAATAAGATCTATGACATCTTCATCAAGAAGATCAGTAGACCTTCCCAATCCTCCTCCTATCATTTACACTCCTTATCAAACTAACAATCAACAGGACAGACAACCAAATACTCAAGAAAATCCATCCCTTTCAGGAATTGTTCATAATAGGTCTGGTATAACTCAACCAGTTTACCAACCTAATGAACCGGAACATGGAGAACCTTCATTCTCAGAATTAGGAGATTCAGAATTAAATATTTTAGAAGAATCCTTTGTACCAAATAGAATACTCTTGAATCAGGAATTCAATTCTCAAAAGAATGAAAAGATTAGAAACTGGTATTTTGAAACGTTTGGTCATATGAAAATAAAAATAAAAGAGGAATATTATAATTTCATGAAAGAAGTTGGTGCTCAGATATATTTCTTTGAATGGTTCGAGAATTATTATCTGAAATCTAAAGAGATCAATGTTATTAATAACTGTTATAAGTGGAAACTTAGTGATGGGCAAATCATAGAATCAAATCATCCACCATTAAGTAATATAAAAATGATTCATAAAAATACAGAAATCAGTTTAACTCCATTTAAAAATGCATCAGAAGAAGAAGGATCAGGAACAAAAAAAATAATAAATCAAAATAATTACACCAATCAACATTTACATACTATAGGAGAACAATTAAATAGAATAGAAGATACAATAAATATTGAAATTAATAAAACAAGAGAGAAAATCTTAATCAATAAAAATACTCCTTTGTTCAAACCATTTGAAATGCCTAAAAATCCTAGTCAAGAATTCCTAAAAGCATTAGATGAAAGAAAAAGAATGCTAAAAAACAAATCAATAAAAGAAGAAACTTCCTCATCAACAAAACCAATAAATTTCTTAAATATAGATACTCCAACTTTAATCAGAAAAGGTGTAGTAATAGAAGATACACCCTCAGAAAAAATTCATGCTGTAGAAAATGAGTCAATCAACAATGAATCAACAGAAGAATCGGATAGTGAATCAATAAGTGAATCAATGTCTAATGTTTCTTTAAATATCAATAAAAGCAACGATGAAATTAATAAAATCAATTGGAAAGAACCTCAAAAATTATACTATCAGAGAGCAACACCTCCTGATATATTAATCGAAGAAAAGAATGATAATTATCAGAATAAATATTCTATAGGATCCACCTATGAATGGAATATAGATGGATACTCAGAACAAAGAATCCTTAATGTTCTTAATCAGATGATCATGTTCTCAAATACTAATAAAACTGTTCCAAACGTTACTGACTATCAAGTAGCGCTCCTTTTAATTTCTGGTTTCACAGGACAATTAAAAGGTTGGTGGGATAATTATCTCACTGAAGAACAGAGAATTAATATTCTTACATCATGTAAAATAGATGAAAATAATAGGAGAATTCTAGATGAGAATAATGAACCAATTCAAGATATGGTTAATACTTTAATATTCTCAATCAGTCAACATTTCATAGGAGACCCTTCTCATATTAGGGATAAAACCCTAGATTTATTATCTAATATGAAATGTAAATCATTAGGAGAATTCAGACAATACAAGGATATATTCTTTCAAAGAATATTCCTTAGAAATGACTGTAATCAACCTTTCTGGAAAGAAAAATTCCTAGCTGGTTTACCAAAGTTAATAGGTGACCAAGTTAGAAAATTACTCAGGGAAGAAAACAATGGTGAAATTCCTTATGACAATTTGTCGTATGGAGAATTAGCATCATATGTTAATAAAATTGGAACCAATTTGTGTAACACAATCAGACTACAAAAGCAATTGAAAAATGAACAGCGCTTAAAACACCAAAGTCTTGGTGATTTTTGTGCTCAATATGACCCTTCTTTTATCATTAAGAAATCAAAAAATTATAAAAAATCATCTCATAAATCACAAAACTGTCCTGAATGTACAAATAAAAAACCTCGAAGAAATTTCAAGAGAAAACCATTTAAAAAATTTTCAAACAAACAAAACTATGGAAAATCTGAAGATAAAAAATATAAAAAGAAGTCGTATAAACAATTAAGATGTTATAAGTGTAAAAAAATTGGTCACACAGCAAACTTTTGTAAAATAAATAATAAACTTAATGAATTAAATTTAGATGGACAGACAATGGAAAACATATTACAAATTTTTTGTGAAAATGAATCATCATCAGAAAATAACAGCGATGATGGAATCCAAGTCAATGACATGGACTCCACATCATCAGAATCAGAAAAAGAAGAAATCAATATGCTAACTGATAATGAAGAAGCAATTCTTAAAAAAATTGATCAAATGACAAATGACAATGAAAAATTTGAATATATAAACAATTTCAAAATCAATACAAATCTCACTCCAAAATTACCTTATAATCTTAATGAAATTCTTGAAAGAAATAAAAAGAAAAATAAACAAGTAATAACAATCAGTGATTTACAAAAGGAGATCAATATTCAAAAACAAGAAATAAAAGAATTAAAATTAATGCAAATAAAATTTCAAAAGGAATTATTTGAACTAAATCAAAAAATCCAAGAAAGTGAATTAGAAAACTCAAATCAAGAGGAAGAAAATTCCTCAAATAAAGTCAATGATTATTTAATGCATCTTGTTCAAATCACTACAAGAAAATGGATAATTGATGTCTCAATCAGAATTAATAATGAATTTGTTTTGCAAACACTCGCTTTATTTGATACTGGTGCTGACTTGAATTGCATTAGAGAAGGCTTAATTCCAACAAAATATTTTGAGAAAACTAGCCAATCTCTAAGTTCTGCATCAGGAAGCAAATTAAGTATCAAATATAAGTTATCAAATGCTGAAATATTAAAAGATCATGTTTCTTATAAAACCTCATTTATATTGGTAAAAAATTTGAGTAAGAATGTCATTTTAGGAACACCATTCATAAATCAAATTCAACCATTTATGGTAAATGAAAATGGAATTAAAACGCAGTATCTGAAAAAGGACATTGTGTTTAATTTCGTAACAAAACCACAAACAAAATATATCAATCAGTTAAAAAATGAAGAGTTAAATTGTTTAATACGATATAAAGAAAATCATTTAATGTACTTAAAAAATGATCTTACATTCAAAAAAATTGAAGATCAACTGGATAATCAAAATTTGAAATCAAGAATTTCTCAAATAGAATCAGAAATAAAAATCTCAATCTGTTCCACACTCCCAAATGCATTTTGGGATAGGAAATCACATATTGTGGATCTTCCATATGAAACTGACTTTAATGAGAAGAATATCCCAACGAAGGCTAGACCTTCACAAATGAATCAAGAAGTTCTTAATCATTGTAAAAAGGAAATAAATGATTTACTTAGTAAAAAATTAATCAGGAAAAGTAGATCACCTTGGAGTTGTTCTGCTTTCTATGTTAATAAAAATGCTGAAATTGAAAGAGGTGTGCCAAGACTGGTAATTAATTACAAACCTCTTAATTCTGCTCTCAAATGGATAAGATATCCAATTCCCAATAAAAAAGATTTACTCAATAGATTAAATCAAGCCAGAATATTCTCAAAGTTCGATATGAAATCTGGATTTTGGCAAGTTCAGATTAAAGAAAGTGATAGGTACAAAACTGCCTTCACTGTCCCTTTTGGTCAATTCGAATGGAATGTAATGCCATTTGGATTAAAAAATGCTCCTTCAGAATTTCAAAAAATCATGAATGAAATTTTCAATGATTATATTAATTTCATAATTACTTATATAGATGATGTTTTAATATATTCATCTAATATTGATCAACATTTTAAACATATAAGAATCTTCATTAATATAATCAGAAGAAATGGTTTAGTAGTTTCACCTACTAAAATTAGTCTTTTCCAAACCAAAATCAGATTTTTAGGATTTAATATTCACAATGGAACCATAATACCTATCAAAAGATCAATTGAGTTCACTGAAAAATTTCCCAATGAAATCAAGGATAAAAATCAGCTTCAAAGATTCCTAGGCAGTTTAAATTATGTTGCAGAATTTTTCCCAAATCTTAACATGATTTGCAAACCATTATATCAGAGATTAAAAAAGAATCCACCTCCATGGTCTAATGAACATACAGAAATCATCAAATTACTCAAACAAAGAATCAAAGAAATTCCTTGTTTACATATTGCAGATCCATCATTACCAAAAATTGTGGAAACAGATGCTTCTGATTTAGGATTCGGAGGAATTCTGAAACAGAAACATAACAATAAAGAATATGTTGTTCAATTTGTATCAAAGAATTGGAATAATTGCCAATCAAATTATTCAACAATCAAAAAAGAAATCTTAGCCATTGTTTTAACAATTTCAAAATTTCAAGGTGATTTGTTAAATCAAAAATTTCTTTTAAGAATTGATTGCAAAGCAGCAAAAAATGTTTTGTTAAAAGATGTTCAAAACATTGCATCAAAACAGATTTTTGCCAGGTGGCAGTCTATTCTTTCCATATTTGATTTCGAAATAGAGCATATCAATGGATCTTCCAATTCCCTTCCTGACTTCCTTACTCGTGAATTCTTGCAGGGAGATGCCTCCTAAAAAGGATAAAGGTAAGGAAAAAATCCCCTCTTCATCAGGAAAAGGATTAACCAACATCAAAACTTGGTTAGATGTTTGTAAATCATCTAACACTCCATTAACAATCAAAGAAGAATCCTCATCAAAATCAAAATCTTCAAACACTCAATCAGTTTCTGAAATCCAAGAAGCCCTTGCCAAATTAATTGATATGGACCATCATCCCGGAATGCTTGATGCAATTTCAATGGTCTTACAATCACAATCAAAACAAAAGACCCCAGCATTACCAGAAATTCCCCAATCAGATTCTCAAATAAAAGAAACCCAAAAAAGAAATCAGAACTTTCAGATCACAGAAATAACAACACCAACACCAGTTGGAGCAATCCCTTTCAGTCAAAGATCAAAATTTTTTATAAAACCTGTTTCTAGATATGTTTTCTCAGTAGAAGAAAGCCTATCAGAAAAGGACCCCTTTGATTTTGCAAATAAAATATTCACAAAATATTTTTATTATGTACCATATGATCAATACAAAACAATCCAGTTTTATGAGAAAATTTTGACTGAAACTGGATCAATCAGGTTCAAACATTTTGAAAAAGAAGGAATGATCAGTTATTCTACAGCTAGAATACTGAAAGTAATCAGCTTAAAAGAATGGAGAGTTCATCCAATCACTGCAACCAAGCTCAATATAGAACCATTTTCGGCACAACCAAATCATCGAGCTACTTATAATTATTTTGATTATAAGCAAGCCTGGTGGAATGTGTTCTATCAGATGAATTCAAAAAGAACACATACTTGGTTAATATTTTTTTATAATTGTTTATCAAACAATCTTCCTACTTGGTTTAATCATTGGTGGGAACAATTTGGAGCAACACCAGAAATCATTCATCAAAATGCCAAAGAAGGATTTGATGCTTTCTTAAGCCATTACAATCCTACACCTCATGAAAAGAATTTTCCAAAAGAGATGCTGTATTTTGTACATCTTGGGGTATCATGGGTCATGGCTTGGTGGTTTGAATACAAGCCAGATCGGTCGTCAAACTCAATCAACTTGGTCAGAATGTACAAAATCAAATGATGGGACAGCTTCAAAATGTGGAATAAATGTGAAAAGAATTCAATTTTAAATTGGATTAAGACTAATTCTGCAAAATCACCACCATCTCCATCAGCAGCAACACAATATCACAACAGAGGATTTTTAATATCATCACTTGCAAGTGCAAATTCTCCAGACCAATTAAAACAAATTCTGGAAAAAGCATTGGATCGTATCAAAGAAACAGAATCGGTACAAGAATCAAGCTTAGAAACAGACTCAACATCTCACCACAGCGGCAATACAAATGAAGATGACTGCTATGGCATAGATTTAGGAGAACCGTAAGAATTGTATCATTTAAGAATTTTCTGTATTATTTTGCACTGTAAAAATATGGTATAATACACATGTACCACAGTGCACAATCAATCATCCAAAACAGTATCAGAATCTTGTCTGCCACAAATATCAATCAATCTACTGTGTCAACAGTACTTTGTCGGCCACAATACTACTATTCAAAACAGTACCCCATCATTCCATTTCCATTTTATATACACTCTCATTCAGACGGGGAAAGGCATCCAATTTTTTTCCTCACTGGAATCCATTTCTTACTTCATATTCCTCTTCGCTTCGGAAACCCTTTTCATCACCTTACTGTTCAACCTCTCTCACATTCATCTTCTGTCTCTTCATCTTCTTCCTCTTTTTTCAATCACTTCTTGAAGCATAATTGCTGAAGCATAATTGTTTGCTTCTTATCAGAGGTAGGATGATCATTTCTCTTGATCATACCTCTTGATCATCCATTTATGCTATTATCTTTACATGTTTTGTAAAAATCAGTTTTATCAATAAAATCAGTTTAATTTGCTTCTTACATTCTATCTCGTGTGGGGAATCTCCAATCGAAATTGGGTGTAATTCCACGAGATTATATCTGTCTAACCTCTACTATCTGTCGTTTTATCTTTTAATAGACCCCATAATCGGCTGGTATCACCGCCTTTGGAGGTTTTTTATCTGTTTTACTATTCATAGCATCTCATTCTCATCAAAACCCCACTAGTCTTAGCTCAGCCGCCTGTGGAGGTTAAATATTTATCAGTTCATATTTATGTCATTGTTTATAGAACCTCATGATTATGATTATGATTATGTTGGTAATGCTATAGACTTCCTTGAATGGTATTATTCTGTTGTAATATATTGTGATTGGTATTATACCGATGAAGAATAAAACCATTTGTCTCATTCTGTAGATGTCAAAACAATATAATCCAGAAAATTGGGAAGAAGAAGCTGAAGTTTTACAATAGTTGTTCAGTGCTGTAGTTTGGCTAGAGCACTTTCATAAGAATTATCTTTGGCTTATTTTCTCTGTAATCAATATTCTTGATCATTGATCAAGTGTAATTATCCTCATCATAAATAAAATCAGAATTTGAATTAATCATCAATTCTCAACAAACATCAGATATAAGGTATATAAGCTGGAATACTCCTTGGCTGCGGGCTACTGGTTTCCAAAGGAGGCTCCCTTGAAAGATCTTTAGATCGTTGGGATGTCCTTGTGCTAGGTGCATACAATGCTACGTACCTATAATCTGAAAATTATCATTAATCAAATTTTATTTTCTCCTTTATGTCTGTAAATACAAAAGATAATAACGGAGAAGATCTAATTGAATATAATCAGTATTTAGAAGACGCAGTAGAATTCTTATTCTATATAATTTGGGCTTATTCTCTATTGGGAGAAAGATTCTACTTAGCAGACGTATATTTTAATCATTAAAATAAACAAATCATCAATTGGTATTCTCTGGGATCGCGACCTTGGATGATATATATATATCATCCTCAAACCAACTCCTACGTCAAATCTATACTCACAATTCTCTCCACATGTGAAGATAGACAAGAAGTTTAAAAAGTAAGCCAAGTCAACAAGTCATAACTCCTTATTAATATTTGCATACTAAATATTTATTACACGTAGTGTGTAATACTAGTTAAATCATTTCTCATTTGATTTCCTCTAGAAAATCTAGAGTCAAAGAGGAAATCCCATATCATTTAATACTTTCCTTATCCAACCTGACCATCCCTCCATAAATGCAGCATTAGGTCTCCTCAATAAAGAATTGAAATTTTATCACTTTAAACACTATCTATCTCTTATTTTATTCCCTTGAACCTTAACCCTACTTGGTTAAGCATTAGAGTGGATACATCCCATCCAACTTTGATACCCTTGTAACTTTTGTTTATTGCCTTTTGTAGGTCTCCAACTAACAAACTGGAATCTTCCATCAACACTTATCATCTCTCATAATCTTATCGTTAATAACATTCTTTGCTCTTTCTTTTGGTCCTTACAGTAGTGGTGTTAGGAAGACTTAGTTTGGGTTATTTATACACATGTAGATTTACTATTTAAGTTGTATATAAATGGTGAGTTTAGTTTTAGTTTCGGTAGCTCAATAGATTTTGTAACAAAATTTAGTTGAGCATTCTTTATCTTCCATAGAGCTCTCGTCCACTTCTCTCTATCTTCTTGTTGTAGTTTAGCAACTCTCATACACTTCCATACTTTCTTGTTTTCATTTCATCACATATACAATAGTAAAGATCTAATTTCATCATGGTATCAGAGCTTAAGATCTCACCACTAGAAGATGTTAACTCACCATATTATCTACATCATACAGATTCACAAAATTCGGTGATTGTGATGCTAGTACTTACAAGTTTAAATTACAGCACTTGGAGTAGGTCTTTTACTCTAGCTCTTTCGATTAGAAACAAAGTAAGATTTTTTGACAAATCTATTACAATTCCAGATAAGGATTATCCGTTGTTTCAGGTATGAAATAGATGTAATAATCTAATAATAGTATGGATTTTAAGATCTGTTTCGCCTCAAATTGTATCGACTGTTATGTACATGAATTAGCGTGAGATATTTGGAATAAGTTTAAAACTAGATTTACGCAACCAGATGATAAACAATTTGTTAGCTATATCATTTGATTAATAAATTACATAAGGAAATATAACTGTTAATGATACTTGATGGAGTTGAACACAATTTGGGAGGAACTTAGGAATTATAGGACTCTTCTGCATTATGTTTGTGGATCTTGTAATAAGCAGTGTTTTGAGAAGTTTGTAGAAATGATTAACAAAGACTGTGTTTAAGTTTTTGAATGGAATTAATGATAGTTTTTCAACAATAAGATCATAGATTTTGGTATTGAAGCTGTTTCCTACATTAGATAAAGCATATAATCTTGTTATCAGGGATAAATTTTAGAGGTTAAATAGGCCAAGAGAGGTTATAGATATTGAGTGTTAAGCTATTGAGACTGTTAATGTCTTTAAGCAAAGATCTTCAAGAAATACTTGTCTTGCAGTTATTGTCATAAGCAAAGCCATGTGAAGGAGAAATGTTATCGATTAATTAGATTTCCTCTGCATTTTCAGTTCAATAAGATGTAACCTCAAATTCTTGCAACAAATCAAGTGACTTTTGATTTTAAGTCTGATAATGCTCTTGCTACTAATGTTGCTTCTTTGTCAAGTGGTGTAGAAGTATCCAATTCAAGAGTTAATTTGACAAAGGATCAAGTTCTTCATCTATTAGGTTTGCTTAATGTAATACCTCAAAAAAAAAAAAAAAAGGATATAAAAGAATAAAGCCATAAAAATAAATAAAGAATGAGTAAGTTGCAAGTAAGGAGTATTAAGGTCTTAAGAAATGGTTTAATGAAGGGTAATGTTGGAAGTATAAAAATTTCCTAACTTAGCTAGTACATATATATTACGTTATTTCCTAAAAACTCTTTTAAACTTCCTAGAGATATCGAATAAGACTCTTCTACTATACACCCAAGAAATGCTTAAGGTACATAAAAAACATTAAATCTTATTGGTTTTTAGAGGAAGAAGTTAGATTGATTTAAATCTCTCTTGGTGGTGTAACACATTTGAAGAAGGGAATCACAAGGCTTACACAACCTTCAGAGATTTCCTATGGTAAGTAAAGAGTCAATTATGGAATTTACATTTTGATTAAATCAAAGTGATATGCATTGATATTTTAGGGTTATGTGTTGATTGACTGTAGGAAAATGAAGAAACTCAAAAGAATTGTTAAAAATCTTTGTAAAGTAGCCCTTACACATAATATTTCTATTTAAGAAGATTATGGTGATGATTTGGTAGATAAAGTGATAAAAGTAATGGAAAAGTTCAACATTGATGGAATAAGTATTGAATTTGAATTAAGGGGTTAGAGATGCGTAATTTGTAATGTATTGCTAATGAGGTTTTTGTTGAAGAGTTAGGTTGTTTTTAATAGTTTACGGGTGTTTTGATCCATGTGTTGAGATGTTGGAGGATAAAATAGATTTAGAAAGGTTTTAGGTGAAAAAGAAAAAGAAAAGTTCAACAAAAAATTTACACGATTAAAAAACACAATCATGTCCCTTGTAGTAGGTGATGTAGGCTAGAAGATCAGAAAGTTACACAACCAAAAGACGTGACCGTATCCCTAGTTGTGTCCCTTACAGTAATGAAGTGTAACTCAATAAGTTACACAGCCAAAAAGACAGATCATATCTTTAATTGTATTATAGGCTTTGCTCATTTAAGTTGAGTTTTTCCTCCTCTTTTTGTTTTATTCCTTTGTTACTTTTAAAGTAAATTCCTTTATTGTATCATTAAGTGAATTTAATGAGATTTAAATGACATAAAAGTGAGTATTAACTAGGAAAAATAATTTATTCAATATTTAAAAAAGTTTAATGAATATTTATTATTTCTAAGATTTAAAGTTTGGCTTGATTCATTCGTAACAAATTTGAAATATCTAAGTACGTAACACTTACTTGTTATATGTAAGTGTTAAGATAGTAAAAATTAAAATGATTTAAATATATATCCACCTTATGTATCTTTTTGTTACTTATGTTTGGCTCGTCTTAGGAGCCTAAAGTGGTAGATCCTTAGGAGGCAACCATGATGATCCTTATGATGCATTGTCCCTAGTGGAGTCTCACTTAGAAATGATCTAGAATAGATCTAAGATGTTGTAGAAGGGCTCAAAGAGACATGCCCAAATGTTAGGTTATGATACGAATTGTGATGTAATCGAGTCATAAAGGACAGCTAATGTATGCTTATGTAACTGACTTAAATACAATGATAATTAAATGAATTGTGTGATTTACTTGTTTTGCATTCCTACATATGTGAATATGTATCGTTTGATCATGCACATATAGTTGTGTATTGTGTACTGGGCTTCAGCTCACTTTATTATATTTTTAGATACAAGACCTATAGTTGTACTACTTGATTTCAATAACTTATGAAGCATACTGTTGCTGCGTTAGGGATGGGAACACTAAAGACTACGTTTGGTAGTGAAGATTATTCTAAGAAATTAAATCATAAAATTATTTAGTCTTATGTTGTAATGATAATTGATTAAGCATTAATGTTTATTAACTAGAAGTTATTCTAGCATTATTTAGAGATTTAATTGTATAAGATTTTTTAGAGACTTTTATAGTATTATTTGGAGTTTTTAGTCAGATGTTACACTTAACGTATCATTAGAGACTAGGGACATGTAGCAGTTTATGATGTCCTTAGTTATGGAGTATTATACTTAATGTTTCAAATACTAATAGCTTGAATGTTCATTCTACGAATGTTACTACTTTGTTTGTCCATCCATCTATTTTGTAGAATGAATAGATGCCTTATTCTTCACATGTCTTAATGGATAGCATAGTAGGTATTTTTTCATCTTTGCTCGTGCCTGTCTGTCTTATTCAGGTCTAACAATTTTGTGGATTTTAGACTCTAGAGCTACTTATCTTATGATTAGTTTACATGTTCATTTTCTTCCATACTTTGATATCCACAATTGTTCTACTCAACTTCCAACTAAAAAATGTGTTCTTGCTATACATAAAGGAGTTGTTCAATTGTGTCCAAATCTTATTATACATGATGATTTGCTTATGCCTGGATTTTCCTTTAATCTTGTCTTAGTTTCTAAGCTAGTGTCACAAGGATTTGTTGTCACCTTCACTAAAACATGTGCTTATATTCAAGATTCAACCACAATGAAAGTGACTGGTCATGCTAAGGCAAAACTTTGCTTGCACTTCTTAGAGCAATCTTTTGTTCGTTCTCCCCAATATAATTCTAATGTGCTTGTACTTCCTATTATTTCCAATGCAGTTCATAATATGCCTAAAACCTATGATGTTTGGCATTTTAGACTAGGAGATCCTTCTTTGGATTGAATGAGGCTTATTCACAAACTTGATGGTTCTGTACTTTGTAATAAGTTTGATTACTTGGTATGTCCTATGGCTAAGCAAAGATGTTCCTTTCCTCAACATATCAATGACACTTCTTTCCCTTTTGATCTTGTTCGTGTCAATATTTGGGGGCCTTTTGCTACACCAACATTTGGGAAACACCATTATTTTCTTACTATTATTAATGACTATACATGGGTTACTTGGGTTTATCTTATGCAGTCCAAACATGAATTTGCTTCTATCCTTCCTCATTTTTATTAGATTGTTCTAGTTCAGTTTCAATAGAAAATCAAATTAATAAGGTTTGGTAATGGATTAGTGTTTGCCTTACCAAATTTCTAGTCAACACATTGTATAGTTCATTATGTCTCTTGTATGGAAACACCTCAACAAAATGGAGTTATCAAGCATAAGCATCAACATCTAATCAATGTGGCTAGATCTTTTCTTCTTTAATCTTCTTTGCCTTTATGTTTTTGGGGAGAAGCGGTTCTTATTGCAACTCATTTAATCAATTGTCTTCCTCCTCCTGTTTTAGATGGTTATAGTCCTTATCAAATGTTATTCTAGAAATTTCCTTCATATACACATCTTCAAGTTTTTGGTTCCTTATGTTTTGATTCTACTTTACATAGGAATCACAAGAAATTTGATCCTAAATCTCATCGTTGTGTTTTTCTTAGCTACCCTCCTAGTGTCAAAGGCTATAAGCTTTTTTATCTTGTTAATAAGAAGTGTCTTATTTCGCATGATGTCTTCTTTTATGAACACATTTTTCCTTTCAAGCTTTGATTGTTGCATTCTTCATATGTATTTGGTATGCCCGATTGTCCTGTCTTCCCTTATACAAAACATAGCTCTTATGCACATGATTTTTTTTCATGAGTTTGATGCCTCGTTCTCTCGTTCACATGCTGATATATGCTTCAACCCTATATACATGTTATATAATTTGCATATAATACATCATCTAATTCTTTTATTCCTGATATACAACTTGGTATATCTAATGTGCATTCTGATACTACTATACCTCTTGATACACATTCTGATACTATTATTACTCTTAATACACATAATACATCATTTGATGCTCCATCTCATTTTGTTCCTCGTTGCAGCACTCGAGTTATCCATGTTCCCTCTTATTTGTTTAGCTATAATCATAGTATTATTCTTGCCTTAGCTAGTAGACCTTCTTCTTCTTCTATTACTCATTCTGTTGAGAGTGTTTTATCTTACAAGTTCTTGTCTTCTCCATTTCGAGTGTTTACTATTCAATTGTCCAAATACGTTGAACCCTCCTTCTATCATCAAGCTATTAAATTTGAATGTTGCCGTAAAGCAATGAATGAAGAACTTAATGCTTTAAAACTTAATGATACATGGACGGTTGTTCCCTTACCTCTAGGTGAGCAAACGATTGAATGTAAGTGGGTGTATAAGTTGAAAACTAAGGCTAATAGTTCAATTGATAGATATAAAGCACATTTGGTGGCAAATGGGTATAGTCAAAAGGAGGGTTTTGACTATAATGAGATGTTTAGTCAAGTTATTAACCATACTACCATTCGCTTATTTTTTTTCTCTTGATACTGTTTTTAAGTTCTTCAAATGGATGTTCATAATGCGTTTCTTTATGGTGATTTGTTTGAAGAAGTTTATATGTGGTTTGCCATCGAGTTTGGAAGTTAAGGGGGAGTGTGGTTCTACGGATAGGCTAGTTTGCAAGTTAAATAAGTCATTATATAGGTTGAAGTAGGCTTCATGATAATAGAATGTGAAGCTTACCACTTGTCTTCTTGCTAATGGATTCAAACAATCTTATTCTAATTATCCTCTTTTTACTAAAGGGAATGAAGATGATTTTGTTGATGTTTTGGTGTATGTGGATGATTTGGCAATAGCTAGCAAGAAGATGGAGAATGTTATAGAGTTTAAGAATTTCCTTCATATTCAGTTCAAAGCGAAAGACTTAGGGGAATCGAAATACTTTATTGGCCTTAAGTTGGCTTAGTTAGACAAAGGTTTAGTTTTAAGTCAAAGGAAGTTTGCATTAGAATTATTAGCTAAAACTTGCTTTTTGGGAGCTAAGTTAGCTTCAACACCGATTATTGCTAATCACAAGTTGTCAAGAGAAGATACTGGTCCTACTGTAGATGCGGTTTTTTGTACGAAGATAGTTGGAAAATTGATGTATCTTTCTATTACTAGGCCAAATGTAGCATATGTTATGCATATTCTAAGCTAGTTCATGGACAATCTAAAGAAATTGCATTAAGTCACGTTAGAAAGGGTGTTGC
Organism: Lumnitzera littorea; assembly: GCA_024138015.1. Classification (NCBI taxonomy): domain Eukaryota; kingdom Viridiplantae; phylum Streptophyta; class Magnoliopsida; order Myrtales; family Combretaceae; genus Lumnitzera; species Lumnitzera littorea. Next base: position 21,789,386 of record JAMXBB010000008.1, read on the forward strand.
GATACATTAAACAACAACTATAATAAGGTTTATTTTTCTCACGGCAATAAGATTTGGTACTTAGAGCTTATAGTGACAGTAATTGGGGAGGTTGTCTAGACACTCGCAAATCAACTATAAGTTTTTGCATCTTTCCTAGAGACTCAATTATTAGTTGGAAATCGAAGAAACAAATGATAGTGTCAAGAAGTTTTTTTGAGTCAAAGTATAGAGCCTTAGCATATACCACTTGTGAAGTTGTTTAGCTCCTTACTTTGCTTCAAGAGTTTGGTATATCATCTTCATCAGTAGTACAATTATTTTATGATAATCAATCTACACTACACATTGCCAAAAATCCAATTTTTCATGAAAGAACTAAGCATCTTGAAATGGATTTACCTTTTGTTAGGGACAAAGTGGTACAAGGAATTGTTTTACCAATACGTATAAATACCAAGTTTCAATTAGCTAATCTGTTCACAAAAGGACTTTCTATTAATCGGTTTAAGATGTTGCTTGGCAAGATGGGAATTCTTAATAGATACTTCCCATCTTGAAGGGGAGTGTTATGAAGACATAGTTTGGGTTATTTATACGCATGTAGATTTACTGTTTAAGTTGTATATAAATAGTGAGTTGAGTTTTAGTTTTGATAGCTTAATAGATTTTGTAATAGAATTTAGTTGAGCATTCTTCATCTTCCACAAAGCTCTCGTCCACTTCTCTCTATCTTCTTGTTATAGTTTAGCAACTCTCATACACTTCAATACTTTCTTGTTTTCACTTTATCACACATACAGTAGTACAGGTCTAATTTCATCAAATGGAAAATGAGCAATTGGTGGAATCAAAAAGGTAGGAAACGTTGTTTATAACTCATATGTAGATTCATAGTCTTAATGGGCTCATGGTAGGCTAAGAGATCACTAATATTGAATTAATTGTTTCTATTTATGTGTGTTGAAAGCTATAAAATATAGACATTTGCACTAATTTTCTTTATAATTTTTGAAGGCCCCATGCCCTTAGTATGCATGTTATTTTATTAATCAACCAAGAGAAAGATTTAACATACCTTTTTGTTCATTTCTATATAAAATAACAATAGTTCATCACACATAAGCACTACTTTCTTATGTACTGAAACTCTCATCTAATTCCTCTATACTTGTGAAAAATTCTTTGAACTTAGAAAATGATTATAGTTACCAATTATTGCAATCATTACCTTCCACATAAACGTATTACTCTACCATAATTTCATCACTCTTTGTGTTAAGGCTTAGTTAAGCTCTTAGAAATCCAAATTAAAGTGAAAGATAGAAGATTTACCTTATTTTCCTTAACAGGATTGAAGTGATTTCCCCTTAAATTTAAAGAGAGTATATGCACATAATGGAAGATGAGAAGGGAAGGTGATATGATATGTACAACTATAAAGGTAGCTTTTGTTCATGTAGAATATGTTCGATTAAGAAAATTTTAATAGGTTAATCGGTTCATGGGGGTTAGTTCAATTGCTAAATTAGATTCCATCTAAATTTAGGAAGGAAAATTAAATGTTTTAAATGATTTTATTTAAAAGAAAATAAGGAGATGAAATCACTAAAATACGTGTCAAATTAAATTGCTTTTCAGGAAACTTTAATCAAATTGAATAAAAATGGCTTCAAGCATATATCACATGATTATACCAAAATAAAACTCTTAATAATCTATAATATTAAAGGGTTAGGTTCATTAGTATCTTCCAAAAATTTGTAATAACGCTATAAACAAGTTAAAGGGGTAGCATTAACTAATGTAATAAAAATTGGTAATACTGAAAAGAGAATTTACGGGGAACTTCTTTTCTTAGTTTTCTAAGATGAAACTCTTAGGCATGTGAATGAACATATAAGGTAGTACTCAAAATGGGCGAATCGTCAAGACACTCTTTCTTGCTAGAAGCAAATAATTTAGCAAATCAACATTATGAGTTTTACTCCTCAATAGGCTCTTTTCAAAAAATATTTTGGATTTAAAATGAAGGTGCATGCCAACTTAGCACCTTCAATTAAAGTGAAGGTATAGGGCTGCCACTTGCATCAAATTCCATTTTTCAGTCTAAAATTCTCTTTGAACTCTCTTAGTTGATGCACCATCTATCAACATCTTGTTAAACCAACTCTCGAACCTCCACATACCAAAAAGACAAATTAATTCTATTTTACACATTATTTAAATTTTTTTCCATTAATTAATTCTTAATTTTGTTGTAATTTACAAAAAACATAAGGGTCTACTATAGGTTGTCGAATTTGTGTTAATTGTTCGTATATTAGTTTTTATCGCATATTAGTGTCATTAATCTAGAAAAATTAGAAATATCATGGGTGATTTGGTACTTGCATAATGGTTAAGGCATGGTGTATATAAGATGTTAGATGAAATTCCTTGCCAAGAAGCAAAAAATGTGTGGATGCTATGGTTTACATGAGATTGTTATTGTTGTAGTATCAAATTATATTGTCACATATCCATGAGTCTAACTTATTCCTTAATCACAGAATTACAAAGCTGAAAATAGTTGGATATGTGAAAATTATTGTATATGCATATGGAAATATTATAAGTGGCAATATGAGTTCACAATACAATAGGGAGTTGTTTAAAAAGCTAAAGATGAGAAAGGATGCCAATGATAATCATTTTATTTAGAGAATATGTAGGAGTAGTAGAATTAAACCACTAGTGTTGAGATTGTATATAGGCATCTATGTTACTATTGAGGGGGAGTTTGATATACTTTAATGGCCATAAAGGATGATAAAGGTGGTGAAAATTTTATTAAGATGGGTGAAGCATTGGGAGAAAGTTGTATTTAGGAGATATATGTAAAGAGTTGTGGTCAATTTAGTTTACAATCCGAGTATATCAATCCCATTCCACCTAAAGATTTTGAGGGGATGTCACCTAAGCAATCTGAGGGAACATTAAGTGGACAACTGTCTTTAATTTCCCGTTTTGGGAAACACTTTGTGTGAACAAAGAATAAAAAGTATGTTAGCGCTAATTTTATATTAGTTTATTTGTTGATGTAAATATTTTGATGTTGTATTAATTTGACATCATTAATGGAGTTATTAATTTGGTCTTATTTTATTTCTAAACACTACTTTTATGTTGAATTCAATCTCTTTGACAAGTGAATAAGATGGGTGTTTTTGGGGTTGTCTCTCTATATATTGTTGATTTGTAGTTGTCAGATGGGAATTGAATTGTTTCTCTATATTTGTTGGTTTATGAGTTTCTGTATGGAAGATTTCTAATGCATACCTTTAGTTATGCTAAAAATAACTAAAGGCACATTAGAATGCACCTTCTTTTGGAACTAACTAAACTATTGAAGGCTTTATGTGCTCGATGTGAGTCTTCCCTACTCTATTGATGTATTAAGTTTTCGATGGAGCCTTTTTTTGAATTTTTTTTTTTTCAACAAGGGCCCCTATTGATAAACAAAAACTCCCAGAATTACCTATAGTGCTACTTGATGAAACCAAATTCCTCCATAACACCACAAAGCACCAACCACTGATAATTAGAGGAATGCATAAAAAAAAAATTACAAAAGGGGTTTAGACAAAAAATATTACTTATGGGTAGCAAAGATGTTCCCAAGACACCCATATGCCTTTGGTGTTGAAATTGAGATGCCTCCATTACCTCCAATTATTCCTATGATGGGTGCTAGTAGTTCGTACATGCCAAAGATGTTACCAAGATAGCCTTATGCCTTTGGTTCAAGGTTAATGGAGGCTACACCAGATAATTGGATCTATTATTAGGAATGTAATATCGCTCTTCAATAGGGGTGGAGACAATGGCTACATGTAATTCAAGAGGATCGTTAATGAAGAGTTCATTAATATATAAGTCGATGAAGACCTACATATAGGTACAAGATTCAATGAGAAGAATAAACAGATGAGAGCTATGAATCACTACCACATCACACATTAAGCAGACTTCATATTAGTCAAATAAAAAAAGAGCAAGTATTTAATCAAGTGTACTAAGCTAGAGATTGAGGGCATGTAAGAAAAAGTTCAAAGGCGTATGGGTCATAACAAGGCTGTGGGACCTCATACATGTATGAATCCACTAGTAACTCAAGACCGTACGCAATGAGATTTGAATACAATGGCAATGGAGTTTCTAGAGTTATTAGAGAAGACCTTAATACAAAAATTTCTTAATTACATAGCATTATCAACGAGCAATTCGGGTATATGGTTATCAATAGAAGGTTATAGTTTAGAAAGATATAGGCTATTGAAGTAGTCTATGGCAACTGGAAGAGATCATATAACGATCTTCCAAGACTACTTAATGCCATATAGATGAGTAATCCTAAGACAATGCTTGAGTAGATGTGGGATAGGTGAAGAGAATTAGGGGTAACGGAGTTATAGTAGGTTTAGTGGTCTTTCAGCCCATGCATAAAGGTACGAAAGTTCTGCAAGCCCGTAATTGCTATCAATGGGACATTTTTATATGGAAAATGCTGTCACAAGCTACTCATTGCAACCAACATAGATGGTACGAACCACAGAGTTTCTCTAACTTTTGCATTAGTGGATGACAAGATGGTAAAGGCTTAAGGTTAGTTTCTTAGGAATCTATGGCAACATGTCCGTGGTGAGAGAACAGGCTAAGAAACCATATGCCTTATATTAGATAGAGTGACAAATATCTAGTCAGCTTCAGGGAAGGATGAAAAGGGATGGATACCTCCATTTGTAGTTTGGCGTTGGTGTATATGCTACATTACAAGTAATTTTAACAAAGTACACATGAACCAGCATTACAAGAAGTAGGTCACTTTCGGTATAATGCAAGCTTAACCCTAAAAGTTTGAAAAGGGCATGGAAAAGGTCTTAAGTTTGAAACTTAATGCCCTTGATTTGTTTCAACCTTTATTGATGGACTAGTGGACACTTGCCTATGGTGGGAGCTACCAATTTAGATACATGACATCGAATCTTGTAGAAGCTTATAATGGAGTTTTAAAAAGTGCTCAAGGGTTGTTTGTTGCAACATTACTAAGGAAGATATTCTATAACTGTATACTATCTTGGGACAAGAGATACAATGAGGCACTTGAGTGGGCCATTGGAAATTTACCCTTTACGAAATACACTGCAGATATGTTAGAGGAATGGGTGTAGAGAGCAAGTTCTCACCATGTGGTGCAGTTTAGCAAATATAGCAAGTTGTATGAGGTTGTAATACATAGCAAGCATGTAAGCAACGGGATGAAAGAAGGTAGTCATGTGCAAATAGTCGACTTCAATAACCATATGTATACCTATAACAAATGGTAGATATATAGGATCCCTTACACACATGTAATAGCTACAATTAGATTCGAGCAATTTAATGTTATGTCCTCAATTGAGGACTAGTACAAATCCGTCCATCAAGTGTAGTATTATAGAGTACACTTCTTCCCAATCGAAGACGAGTTGGCATGGTTAATTATTCCATACCTATAGAAAGTCTATCCTAGTCCATCATTGGAGTGTAGGAAAGGTAAACCTCACACAAAATGGTTCCATATGGAGATGGACACGAGAGGATGTCTAGATAGAACAAAATGCACCTTGTGTAGGAGAGAAGGACATAATAGAAGAACATATCTACATAAGAATCAAGAAGGTAATTCATCAAATAATGATAACATCGATATACATGTCATGCTATTACTCAATTGTTATTGCTATTTAATGCTTTTCTCAGCAATACCAATTTCTAACTTTTTATCGTTTCAATTTTGTAGTATAGATGGAGCATGGACCCATTAACGTATCAGTTCTTAGTAGACAAGATAACCATAAGTTGTAGCAAGTTTAAGCAAGATGCATAAGCCACTAACGACTATTTCTCCTTTACAACTGCTTATCATAGTAATTTTTTTGTTACTATATAATGTCTTGTAGTGGATATATTTTGCAACCAACTAAGGCACTTGTAGTGCAACGTCCTAGCTAAGATGTGAATAAGATTTAGTTAGACCCTTGTATGGAGCCTTACATAAAGTAGGCTAGATTCACAAGGCTGAGTCACTTTCCATATATCCAACTAGACCAGCACTTAATCACTACACTCGTTGATTGTTGGAGATGAAAGATGCACACGTTTCACATACCTCATGGGGAGTACATCATTACCCTATAGGATTTTGAGGTTTAGTCTTTCCTCCACATGGATGGCATGCCAGTTATCGGTAGCATTATCACAATTCAAAAGGGGTTCATGTTGTAGTAGTACCGCTATGTAATATAGGAAGATCCAAGATCAAGTACCATCCTTGATCAGGGACCTCTTAGGAATAGCATCAACTAATAACAAAGCATGCAATATAAAATTATGTCATAATGTCTAAATTCGACATAAACGTAAATATAGGTAAGGTAAAAGATTTCTCCTAGCATAAGTCATACAAAACCTAAAATAAGGTAGTACTAGCAATTTACGCCTCTTAACATACTAAAGATACGTAAATAACTTTGAGAGTCCAAGTAAGAATTAAGCGATCTCTCATGCTCCCTTCTTTTGCTTGCCAACCAATCCTAAGCTGGTAAGACTAACCTTAGCAACTCACAGTTCGGCTCCAACTAGAGGTCCTATTGCAATAATAAATTATAAGGGGGTAAGTTATAATTGCTTAGTGATTAACCTTCCTACTTTACCATCAAATCATAATAAGCAAGTTATTAATCAATCATATGAATGCATGGATAAGCATATGCAACCAAACAGTATACATAATCAATAGGTAACTATATACAACATAGTTTTATGCTTAGCTTAGGAAGTATTTAGGTACATTAGGACCTAAGTATCCATGTCCAATAGAGTTCTCTTAACAATATAAACACCCTTAGCAATAGACATGGCTTGGCCTTAAGAAGAAGGCAATACTCCCCAAAGCCAAGTAGATCCCAAAGGTCAAGGTAAGAACGTGTCACATAAATACGTCGTACAATAACCAATCACAACATATAATATCAATATAGATCCATCTACACATGATCTTTGGCTTTAATGTGTAATACTGACGCTATTTAACTCAAGCTATAAGATGCAATGCATATTTAGTTTAATTAGAGATCGAGTATTTATTATTTTCGAATTCATGGGATGGTTAAGCAATTATATTTTAAACACTCCAATGCCTTAAGTTCTAATGCAGCAAATAAGGGCATTCGGAATATCTTAAGATAATTTACAAGCATGAATCAGCCAAAATAAGAACATACAAGTTCTGGTATACCTCAACATGCAATAAGTTCAATTATCATATATAATTAAATAGTACACTAGCTACAGGCACATATCAGAGTAAAATAAGGGGCAGTATACTCACTCTGCCATAATATCTAGCAGTCCCAATAGTCAATGACTATGTCTGACTCTGAATCCTCATCACCTAAAGAAAACATTTAAACTCCATGAGTATTCTATTTGTACTAACTACTTAGGCTTTCTTGCTTTGTATCCCCGTTATAATTATTTACGTAATTTAGATGTAGTTTCTTTATTTTAACTTTGTTTTTAGTGATCTTATAGTCATTTTCAAGTATTCTTTCATTTGGTGAGGTTTAGGTTATTAGGTCAGCAAGTTCTCGATTTTAGCCTTATAAGGTCATGGGCCGAAAAGGCAAGTTAGGTCACTTTAGGATTTGGGCCTAGTTTTAGGCTTTTGGCTAAGTTTTTAGTCTTGAGCCTTATACTTAATATTTTGGGTTTCCCTTTAAATATTTTAAATGAACTTTTTCTACCTAACACTTTAAATTCTCATCTTAAGCCTTGGTAATACTCTTATAGGCCTAAATGGGCTCTTTTTCTAAGTTTAAGGCTCTAACTCATTGAGGGGCCTATGGTGGGGGTCTTGAATGGGCCTTTAGGTTTAGTGAGCCTCTTAAATAACATATCTTAAGCCTCTTAACATAAGGTTCAAATCTGGTCACCTTTCTAAATGGGCTTTAGACTTGGTTTTTTTTGGCTTTTTAGGCTTAATTTACATTTTAGGGCATTAGGCCTAAACCCACTTATGTTTTTGGGCTTAAGCTCAACCTTAGCCCTAAGTTTAACCCACTTTTCTTAAGTTTATAGATACGGTTACTAACATTAAGGTGGCTATTAATACAATTTTTAGGTCTCTAATCATTAACTAAGCTAGTTTAAAGCCTTAGCTCATCTTTAGCTTAGTTAAAACTTAGTTAATTAAGCTCTAAATCACACTTAACACTAAATATTCATGTTATTAAGCTAATAAATTGAAATTTACAAATTTGAATTCCTCATGAAAGTGGCAGCGATGCATCTCTAGGGTTAAACACATGAAGGAGCACCACAATGTAATCAAATCAAAAGAAAATAAAAGAAAAGTTAGCAAAGTTTGAGCAACTACCAATTAGATATGACACACCAATCGATCCCATTCGACCAACAATATACCGAATATGATACACCGATCTAAACTATAGGTTCACTTGCCACTACTCCTTACTAAAGAGAATAGATAAGAGTTAACGGTAAATGAGAACATTAGGGTTATTCAAAAGGTAAACTTAAATATTTTGATGATGAAGATGATTGTTTGCATATATTAAGTGGGGGTTTATATACCTATCCTACTAAGGTTACTTTACATATAGGAAAAGAAAAAAAGGTAATTTATAAATAGGATATATGAGACATACCAAAAAGGGTAAAAAAGATAAAAAAAATATTTAGTACAGAAAAGTAAAGAATCTTTATGGAATGTTGTGCCAGAAGACACATGTCGCATAGTGGTTAGTCACTAGTCACTCTAGAATATGGTACAACTTAGCTAAAATGAATGAAAAGAGAGTATGTGGTTAAAGATGACGTATTTGGATCAGGTCAATCCTTGGCCAATTAGTCACTAATGAATATTCGCTTTAGACTATGGTTGGATACTAGTTGGTTCGAGAGTTCGGCTTCAAACAATTAAGGCTAGTATGCTTGAATGTTGTCAGAAATGTGGTACGGTTACTTAGCAAGCAAGCATGCTTACCCAAAGGGACAGCATGTCTACTTAGCAGCTTTTGTGACAATATTTGTGTACAAGAAAGCTCGGTACTCAAGTCGGCAATATAATAAATCATGGAGGTCAAAATAGGTATTCTTGTCTTGGATGGTGCTACAAGCCATTATCCTCTTCATGAGTCCTTCGAGTCCTTTAGCCCAACTGCACGTGATTGGTTCAGCAGGTCGATTCCTATCTTCTGCTTGGAGGTTAGGAAGATTTAACCTCAAATTTGAAGTGGTCTCCAGTTCATGTTCTTTTAGGGCACTTGCAAGATCTTCTTCTTCTAATCGATGGGGAATTGAGTCAGATACATTGAAAGTGGAGGAAACACCATAGTCATCAGGTAACTCAACCTAGTAGGTGTTACGGTTGATCTTCTTTAAGACCTACAATGGACCATTATCACGTAGAGATAACTTGTTCCATCTCATGTACGAAAATCGTTCTCGGCTAAGGTAAATCCATACTAAGTCTCCTGCCTTGAAAGAAATAGTTCAGCAATCTTAACTGCTAATCTCTTGTGGCCTCCGATTGAACTTAGCGATCTTCCTTATTACAATCTAGTATAGCTCCTATAGTTCTTTAGCTTGATCAACTCCAAATTGACTTTCTTCAATAGTTGTAAGGGTATTGATCAAATCTAGGGAGATAGAAGGATTGAGACCATAGACAACCTCAAATGGGGTCTTTCTAATGGTGCTATGAACAATTTGATTATATGTGAACTCCATAACTAGTAGACATAGATCCCAATCTTTCAAGTTCTTTCCTACAATAGCTTTGACTAAGTTGCCTAGCATTCTTTACTACATTATTTTGGCCATTAATCTATAGGTGGCTTCTAGAGTTGAACATAAGTTTAGTTCTAAGTCTTTTCTAAGGAGTCTTCCAAAAGTAACTCAAAATTTTTATGTCTCGATTAGTTTTCCACACTCCGTATAGTCAAACTACTTCTTATAAAAACAAATTAGCAATATATAAAGCATTATTAGTTTGATGGTATGAAATGAAGTGTGCCATTTTACTGAAGTGGTCTACTACTATGAAGACCAAATCCTTTTCTTTGGATGTTCGGGGTAACCCTAGGACAAAGTCTATGCTAAGGTTGACCTAAGGTAAGGTAGGTGTTAGCAGGGGCATATACTGTCCATAGGGCTCTCTTGCAAACCTCATACATCCAACTATCTTATAGACATCCTTAGCCAAACTAAGCCAATAAAAGTTTTCTTTCAACAGATTAACTATTTTGGTCTCTCCAAAATGACCAGATAATCCATTACTATGAGCTTCCCTAACTAACAGCTTATGCATAGAATAGTTTAGTATGTACAACCTTCTTTCCTTAAAGAGATAGCCATCTCAAACATAATAGCCTCCAACAGCAACTCCTTCTCTATATAGATCTACAATAGGACCAAAATGAGGATTGTGAGCATACTACTCAATAATGAGTGAAAATCCCAATAATTTTGTCTATAAAATGGTCGTAAAGTTTGCCAACGTGATAAAGCATCAACGACTACATTGGCGCTTCCTTTCTTGTGTCGAATCACAAAGAACAAACCTTCCATCAATTCTAATCACTTAGCTTACCTCTTCGATAGTTTGTTTTGACTCCTAGGATGCTTTAATGACTCATGGTCAGTGTAAATAGCAAATTCTCATGGCAACAAATAGTATTGTCGAATAGGTAAGGCTTGAAAAAAGAGAGTACAACTCTTTCTCGTACACATAATAGTTTAAGATAACACTATTACACTTCTTACTGTAATAGGCAACCAGTCATCAGGAAGGCACCAATTCCAACACTTGACACATCGTACTCCAATTCAAATGGTTTGTCAAAATTTGGTAATGACATGATAGGGGTAAAGGTAAGCTTCTCCTTAATCTCCTTGAAGCTTTGTTCCACTTAATCATTCCATCAAAACCCATCATCCTTTTTCGTTAGCTCGATCAAGGGGGCTGCAATGGTACTGAAGTTCTTAATAATTTGCTTGTAGAAGGAAGTAAGGCTATGAAAACTACGTACTTTAGTAACATTATTGGGTGCCAGCTACCCTAAGATAGCTCGAACCTTCTCCTCATCAACTCACATTCCTTTCTCTAATAGCACATTCTTAAGAAAAACCACTTCACCCTAAAAGAATGTACTTTCTTTAGGTTCCCAAATAACTTCTCGACTCGTAAGATTTCAGAAATAGCTCAAAAGATGTTGAACATGATTGTTTAGGTCAGCACTGTATACAAATATGTCATTGAAGTACACAACCATATATCTTCCAATTAGAGGACCCATCATATGGTTCATAAGCCTCGTAAATGTGCTCAACGTATTTGTAAGTTCCAAGGGCATAACCGGCCATTCATAAAGATCATGCCTTGTCTTGAAGGCAATCTTCCATTCATCTCTTAGTCTCATGCGAATTTGGTGGTAGCCACTTCACAAGTCAATCTTCAAAAATACCTTGTTACCATAAAGCTCATTTAATATGTCATCGAGCTTCGGTATCGAATATCTATACTTGACAGTAATATGGTTGATTGCTTGGTTATTAATACATATGTGCCATTAACCATTCTTCTTTAGGATGAGTAGGGCTAGTACAGCACAAGAGCTCATGCTTTCCCTCACATATCCTCTCCCAATAAGCTCATCTACTTATCCTTTCAACTCGGTAGCTTACTCAAGGTTCATTTTATAGGTAGGTCGATTCAGTAAGGCGACACCTGGTTGCAAATCAATACAATGCTCTGTGCTTCGTACTGGGGGTAGTCCTTTAGGCAACTCTTTAGGAAACAAGTTGGAAAATTCATCTATTATACTTCAGATCTCATCAGGAACATCCTCTAAATCTCTCATCTCTAATAATCTTCTAACCAATAGGAACATAGGCTCTTCAGCCTTCTCAGCAACTCAGAGCTCTTTTCAACTCATCACTAAGGCCTTCTTCTTACTAGCTCGAGTAAGCTAATTATGGGTCTCATTTACTTAGATTAGTGTTATAGGCTGCAATACGATCTTCTTTCCATCCTTAATAAAGGCATGGGTGTTCTTGTATCCACCATGAGTACCACATTGGTGGAGCAACCATGGTCTTCCAAGCAATAAATGTGAAGCTCCCATGGGGACTATATCGCACATTACTTTGTCCTTGTACACATTCCCAACACTGAATGGCATGGTTATTTGCTCTGTAATATACAAAGTACAAAGGACTGTATGATGACATTAGTACAATTTCCTCCGTCTATAATGATGCTGCATAGTTTATTTCATATGGAATCAATTCTCTCTCTGGTTTTGCTCGGAGTTTGACAAGGAACTCAGTACTCATCTTAACACTAAAGTCATCACCTCTCCTTAGTTGGCATAAACATAGGTCGTCTCTTCCTCTTCAGCTTCAATCCTTCCATCATTCTTCTCCTCCATAAGCTCACTATCATTAGTGCTATGCATTACATCTACTCTGAGCACCATAGCACATCGATTTGAACACTTAGTAGCCATGTTTCCAAAGCCTAAATATTTAAAGCACTTTACCTCACTTGTCTTCCATTTAGAGGTCTATCCTCTTTCATATGTCCTCGAGATCAACTTAGCCTCATCTCAGCTTAGCTAGCCTACTTGGACTTACTAGCCTGTTAGCTATCATTAAGCTCATCATTCCTTTCCTTAGCTTGGCATGAATAGGTTGATGTGAAACTAAGGCTCGGGAAAACTGAGGCTAGGGAAAATGTTCGCCCAAGTTGACTTAAAGCATTTATCTTCTATTTTTCGGCCCTCTGTGCCACCTTAATTGCTTCTTCCAAAGTATAAAACCTTTACACTCCTACAATGTTGTAAATCTCATATTTAAGCCTAGAAATGAACCTCGATACTCTATGAGCCTTTGGTTCTTCCATGTTGACTTAGATAATAAGCATTTGAAACTCTCTCATACAGTCTTCAACAAATCGACCTCCTTAGTGAAGTTCTTGCAGTTTAGCAAACATGTCCTGTAAGTAGGTCTTAGGCACAAATCTACCCCTCATTAATCTCTTCATCTCATCCCAGGTCCTTACTTCTTGTCATTTATCCCTTACTTTGGCTACATTGAAATTTTTCCCCCACATAGTAGCATTACCAAAAAACTAAAGTGCAGCAAGTCAAACCTTAACAATATCTGTATATCCATAGTAGTTAAACACTTTCTCCACCTTCTCTTGCCACTCCAAATATTCATATGTATCTATACTTCCACTAAAAGGAGGGATTTAGACCTTAACACTATCGAGTCCTTATGGAGCTCAACATCCCTACTCTTGTGCTTGGTAATATTTAGCCTCTTCTTCTTCCTCTCCATACTCTTTGGCATCTATCTTCTCATCATCTTCCTCAATCTCCTCTAACTCCGACCTTCATCTAGCAACTTGGTTTGCTAGTCTTCTGGCTTAAGGGGGTTTAGCTGGGTAATTAGCTCAATTACCTTGGCCATAGCATCTCTTAAGAGGATTTTCTAGTGGGTTATGATGCTATATACCCTGGGGTTGCTGCTTGTTAACTTGCATCATGATGACTAGACTCTCAATAAGATTAGCAAGTCAATCAAGCTTATCATCAACTAACCCTAAAGTGTTACTACCATTATGACCATGATCGGGTTAAGCGCCACTACTTTGTCAACAATAACACTCTAAATACTCGAATCTGATATGGTACAATACTTCTCAAATAGATTAACAACATAATATATGGAAAATACTGCTACCTTACTACCTAAAAATTCAACTAACACACTCTAACAACTTCAACACCTAATAATCACTCAAACATGATAGAAATAAAATTGTTCAATTTTTATAGTAAAAAACAGAATAACAATGGAATCGCACTTACTAACACAAAAATCTTCATTATAAAACTCATAACTCCAAACTTTCTCCATACAAATATACTGAAGTAGCTATGAAAGGAACATAGTAGTCACAAACAGCAAACACAAACCAAAACTTCACTGTAACTTCATACATTCCCTCTTGGAACCATACTCTAATACCAACGAAGTTGATGAATTTTCGAGGTCGAACACACAAAGGAGCACCACAATGCAATCAAATCGAAAGAAAACAAAAGAAAAGCTAGCAAAGTTTGAGCAACTACTAACTGGATATGATACACTAATTGATCTTACTCAGCCTATAATCCTCCGAATACGATGCATTGGTCCGAACTATAGGATCACTCACCACTACTCCTTGCTAAGAGAAATAGATAAGAGTTAAGAGTAAATAAGAATACTAGAGTTACTCAAAAGGGAAACTTGAATATTCTAATGATGAAGATGATTATTTGCATACTTTAAGTGAAGGTTTATATACCCATCTTACTAGGGTTACTTTACATAAGGGAAAAGATAGAAAGGTAATTTATAAATAAGATACATAAGACATACTAAAAGGGGTAAAAGAGATAAAGAATATTCAGTACAGAAAAGTAAAGAATACTTTTAGAATGTTGTGCCAAAAGATACGTATCGCATGGTAACTGGTCACTAGTTGCTGGTTGCTTTGAAATATAGTACAACTTGGCTAAAATGAAGGAAAAGAGGATATGCAATCATAGCCAACCTTAATATGTCACTAATGAATATTCGCCTTAGACTAAGGTCAAATCCTAGTTAGTTCAAGAGTTCAGCTTCTGACAGTTAAGACTAGTATGCTTGAATGTTGTTAAGATTATGGTACAGCTACTTAGTAGACAAGGATGCCTACTCGAAGGGTTGGCATGTCTACTCGATAGTTACGGAGACAATGATGGTGCACAAGAGAGCTTGATACTCAAGTTAGCAGTATGGTAAATCATGGAGGTCAAAATAGGAATTCTTATCCTAGATGGGGCTACGAGCCATTATCCTCCTTGTAAGTCCCTAGAGTCCTTTGGCTCAACTACATGTGATCAGTCTAGAGGGTTGATTCTTATTAGGTAGCCAACAAGTGTTCCTAAGGCTTTATTCTTCTTTTTCATGCAATACTTGTTTTAAGGTGTTTCTCCTTAATCAAAATTATACTTTTACTCACTTAGGGTTATTATTATTACATAATGAGTGGATGACAAACAAGATGGAGACTAAGGAAGGGGCGACACACTTGTTTGGATGGGAGTTTAGTGCATGTGTAAGTGATTTAGCTCTAAAACTAATGAAACATCACTTCTCTACATGTTAGTGTCAAAACCCTAACTAGAGAGTGTTTTTCTTTCAGTAATAATGCTTTTTCTTCATGAAAACATCCTAAAACATCTAAGGCATGGCTTTAAAGTAAATGATATACATTAAAACACAACTTCCTGGTATTATCCTAAAAGAAAAACAAAGAAAAATTAAGCCTAAACACTTACCGAAGATAGGAGTGTGGAAGGCCTTCTTAAGTGTATGTATGCTGTAAGCCTTGTGTCTATGTAAGGGTAGGTGTGTGTCAGACAAAAAGAAGGGTATATTTGTATGGTATGAGGCTTGGTGGTGGGTGGTTTGGTGAAGCAGTGGTAATGGTGAAGTGGCTAACAGTGGTGGTGTAGTAGTTAGTGGTAGTGAGTGTATAGGTGGCTAATGGAGGAAGTTTGGAATTATTTTTGGGGTGTGATATTTTTCAAAGTGTTTTAAGGTTTGAAAAATAAAGAAGAATGAGGGAGGGAATGGATGGCATGAAGGGGAGAGAGAGTAGAGGATAATATGTATGTGTTTTGGGAAGAAAAGGACTTAGCTCAAGTGGAGACCATGTACTCCCTTGCTTTAATGCCATTTAAGGAAAAATCTTATCCCTTTAGGGTATAAGATATTTTAAGGTCATTAAGATATTGTCTTATGGTCCTTAATTATGCTTAACTTGTAGTTAATTGAGATGTAATGAAAGTTGGCCATGGATTAGGGTTTGATTAGGGTAATTGATGGTAATTAAGCATAATTAGGCTAATTAAGTGTAATTAGGGTATGTTTAGGATTTTTCTGAGTTTTGATATTACACTTTAGTTAATTACCCTACACATGTACCTAAGGCTTCTTTAGGGTTTGCTGCCCATTTATAGTTGTTTAATTTGTATACAAGCTCAAGAGTTAGGTTTTAGTTGATTAGCGATATTGATCACTGCTAACAATGGATTTAACCTTACTATTAGGGTTTATTTGTCATGTTAAGGTTTTTGGTCAATTAATTAGGACTTAGCAATCTTTTCTATGATTTTATTATTGTTTTGGGGTTTTTTAAGTATTAGGGTTTTTATGGTTTTATTCATATAGTAAGGGTTTTAGGGTCTCACTTCCTTTAGGATTTTGGTTTAATGTTTAAGATTTGGTTCTTTCACTTAGGGTTTTGATTATTCTATTTAGGTAGTTCTAAGGACCATCCAAAGACCTTTCATTCAAATTCATTGTTAGTTACTTGGAAACCTGTAGGGTTTTTATGGTTTTATTCATATAGTTGGGGTTTTAGGGTCTTACTTCCTTTAGGGTTTTATTTTAACGTTTAAGGTTTAGTTCTTTCACTTAGGGTTTTGATCATTCTATCTAGGTAGTTCTAAGGATCATCCAAAGACCTTTCATTCAAATTTGTTGTTAGTTACTTAGAAACCTATAGGGTTTACATCCTTCCCCACTTAACCCCCACCCCCCCCCCCCCTTAAAATAAGCTTTTTCTTTATGCTTCACCTCATCTTCAACCTTCTAGGTAGCCTCCTCTTCCTTTTTACTATTCCTCTATAGTACCACTCTATTTGGGTTCGAAATGTGTTTGCGTAACATTGATACATGGAAGACATCATGTTGTCTTGATAAATTTGGTGGCAAGACCAACTAGTTGGCTAGACTTCCAACTCAGTCCAATATTTCAAAAGGTCCAATGTATCAAGGCCTTAGCTTTCCTTGTCCTTACCTTGTGTACACCTTTTACTGGCTTCACCTTAAGGTACACATGATCGCCAACCTACAATTCTATTTCCTATCTCTTTAAATTAGCCTAACTTTTCTGGCATTCCTAAGCTTCTTTAATTGTTTGCCTAATGACAATCACTTTTTTCGTAGCCTTTTGTATAAAGTCGGATCTAGGAGCTAACTTTTCAATATCATCCTAAAATAAGGGGGACCTGTGCTTTCTTCCATATAAGGATTTGTAAGGTAGCATCTAAATGCTCGAATAGAAAATTTTGTTATATGCAAATTCAATAAGGGGTAAATACATCTCCTAGCTTCCCTTAAACTCTAAGGTACAGGTTCTCAACATATCCTCCAACGTCTATATGGTTCTTTCAGATTCTCCATCCGTATGGGGGTGATAGGCAGTACTGAAGCTTAATCGGGTACCTAGATGCTTTTGTAGACTCCCCCAAAGCTTTGACACAAATCATAGATCTCAATTAAAGACTATGTTTACAGGGACACCATGGAGTCTCACAACTTCATTTACGTAGATCCATATTAGTTTCTTTAAGAAGTAAGTCATTTTGATGGGGAGAAAATGTGCTGATTTAGTGAGTCTATCTACAATCACCTCAATGGCATCAAATCCTACTTGGGTTCAAGGTAATTCACTAACAAAATCCACGGTGATCCGTTCCCACTTCCATTCGGGAATTGGTAATGGCTATAACAACCCTTTAGGCCTTTGATGTTTAGCTTTAACCCTTTGGCATGTCTTGCATTTTTGTACATAGTCGGTAATATCCTGCTTCATGCCATTCTACCAGAAACTTTTCTTGAGATCTTGAGACATTTTTGTTCCTCTAGGGTGTATTAAATAACCTGAATGATGAGCTTCACTCATGATTTCTTTCTTGAGGGAGGCATCTTTTGGTACACATAATCTGCCTTTCTTGTGCACTATCCACTTTTCATCAATACCAAAGTTTAGGTATTTTCCATTTGTTATCTCCTCCCTTACCTTCATTAAAGCAAGATCAACTTGTTGGCCTTCTCAGATCTTTTCCATCATTATAGGTTCAACGACCAAATTTGAAAACTCAACACTTCCTTCAGCCCAAGTGAATTCAATACTAAGTCTCTCAAACTCCTTAATCAACTCTTGCTACTCAGTGAGGAGCGAAGCGACTTCTATAGGATTCTTTTGGCTCAAAGCATCCACAACAATGTTTACTCATCCTAGGTAATAATTGATTCCAAAATCATAATCCTTGATCAATTCAAGCTATCTTCTCTACCTCATGTTCAACTCCTTTTAGGTGAAAAGATACTTAAGGCTTTTATGATCTGTATAGATCTCACATTTTTTGCCATACAAGTAGTGCCTCCAAATCTTAAGAGTAAAAATCACGGTGGCTAACTCCAGGTCGTGTATAGGATAATTATGTTTATATGGCCTTAGAATTCACAAAGCATCAACGATGACCTTTCCTCCTTATATCAACAAACAACCTAGCATATAAACCTTGCTACTTAAGTAACATATAATTAACTACTAATACTTCTCGATCATTCTCAAGGATCAACTAAACTAAGAACTGAAAGTTTACATTTAGAAAATGAACTTAGTTTTTCCTTTAGTTCAAAGGTTCATTGTTCATAAAAACTTAGATACAAGAATAATGGATCATAAGTCGTCCGAAACCCTAAACCCTAGGATAATGAAGGACTTGTGACCCTAAATAAATAATTAAACATATAATTTGAAGAAATTTTATTCAACTTTAGAAAATTATAAAATTTCTTAAGAAGCAAATCATAACCTATGAATTAACTTAAGAACCAAACCCTAAAAGAATTACATTTAAGACAATTCACTTATTTCTCTTACAAACTATGTTACATATGGATAGGCAAACTAACCAATCACATTAAATAACTTATCAACAGATTGTTGGGATTACTTATCACTTGATAACCTATCAAAAGCTTGTGATAAAACCATTTCCTTATCTTATCATAATATATTCTACACATGGATAAGTTATCTCATCATTTTATCAATTTAATTTTAAAACATGTGATGTTACAAACCCATACCCTAAAAAGCAACCCTATGGCCAGTTGAAAAGAAAGCATAAGAGAGGCCATACCTTGTCACTTAACCATCAACTCATTGTCTTTCATAGGTGCTATTTGCCCCTTAATGCTTATATCATCCAATCATTTCAAGGCAAAGCTTATGTACTTAGTTTAAATGCAACAAAAAGGAGCTTATTAGATGTAAATACACACACAACATAACCGGCACACTCTCTCTCTTTTCCTCTCATATCTTGCTCTCTATTTCACACTTCAAGCACACAAACAAAAAGAGAAAACAAGCTCCTCTCACCTTCACAATTGCCATCACTTTCACATACATACATACAAGGTATAAAGTGTATTTTGTAGCCTTTACCTTATCTACCCAAAGAGCTATTCTAGAATAATTTGGAGCACCCTAAAACTGACCTTAAACACCAAGGCTTTGGTAACATAAGGAGCTTATGAAAAGGGAAAGAAAGCAAGGTGCAAAAGAGGATTCTAAGTGCACCACCACCTTGCATGCTTCTTAGGATGAGTAAGTTTTTAAATTTGAAGTGCTATATTATCCTATGCTTAGGAATTCATATATGTTCATGAAGATGATAACATTTGCATAAGGTGATAACATAGCTAGTTTACATTAAGTGATAAGCTCGTGAATCTTTTACATAAAAGTTAGATTATGAGTACACTAGGTTTAGCACTATGTAGGGTACATGTCTAGCACTTAGAATGGAAGTTTGTGACTTGGGAAAATCATGAAGTATGTACATGGATGATGGAATAACATGCAGGACGTAAAGTATTGTAGGGTATCTAGATGTTAGTTTTATTTTCATTTAGGTACATATGCTTATATCTAGCTTTAGGTGAAGGAAAAACCATTACATGATGTTTTTATAAGGAAATAAACTTTTTGAGATCTAAACTAAAGTATAGAACTTATGATAAGTCTATGATCTATAATTTTTACTTAGTACTTACGCTAAATAATCTTCTTATGGAGAAAAAGTAAAGTTGAGGTTAAAATGTGAGTAGTGTAGGTTCTTGATTTATCGCCAAAACTTAATGAAATGAGGAAATAAGTTGAAAAACTAAGTTGGAAAGCCATAAACCCAACCGACCAGATCTAGAACCCAAAGAAAACCCACTTAAAATATAATAAAACAAAATAAACAAAGTAAAAAGACCAACCAAGGCAAGTATAATAAGTGTTTAAAGTATAAAACTCAAAATCGGGCCTAGAAACATCCAAGAGAAGCTTAGAACTTCTAGTTGAGCCCTCAAAAAATTCTGACCAACACTTTATTTAAATAAGGAAGGTTGTTTTGAGGCTCATAAGAAATTTACAAAAAACTCCATAAGCACAACAAAGTCACTAACTTTGGTGTAGACCCAAAAACAAGCCCATTTAACCATATAAGCCCACTTAAAAGTTCAAGAAAATGTTGATTACACTAAGTTCATGAGAGAAGGATCAAAGTTTGACTTTGAAAAGTGTTTTAAGCTTAGAATAAAGTCTTAAGCCCATAACCAAAAGATTTTCTAAGATAACAAAAAGCCCAACAACAAAACTAAGCCTAAAAGAGCATCAAACCTTGTCAAACCCTACTGTTCTAACAAATGGATGGAATTGTGGGTCTTATCTTGAAATTATAACCACACCACGTTAAATTACACTAGAAAACGATAGAAATCAACTATAAGATTATAAAAATCGGATTTACAATGAGATAGTTATATACAATTAAAGTTTTAAGTAAAACCAGGAAGAATTTGAGAACTAAGTTAAAAATGCAACTTAAAAGATTTTAGAGTAGCCTTCTAATTTTATTTCAATTTCTTATACTATCATATTTGTGATATTCAGGGGACATTATTGTTGCAAACAACCTATCCCTAAACTACTACGATTGATTAAGCCATGGCTGAATGAGTGATTCTTTATGACCTCATAGTTGGTTTTACTTGTAGTATAGATGTACTTAAATTTATATAATAAACTTAAATGCTTGTGGGATATGGGAAATGCATGTGTATGATATTATAATTAAATGTCGTGACTTGCTAATTAGATAATAATGGGAATTATTCATGATAATAGTTATGCATAGTTATATGGAATGAAATTATCTAATCACAATGAAAATTGGATTAAGTAACTATTCGATTAAGGAATTTAGTGAGTCATACATTTCTCATAATTGTATCATAACTATACTAACTGCCACCTCACGCAAAAGGTGGGAAGGGGCCCATAAGAGCGAAGGCTCCTACTTGGATTAGGCAATAGTTATGCTATTATTATATATTTGAGTCTTTGTCCTAACTATCAAGTTTACTAAGTACGAGAGGATGCTAACCGTTAGAAAAGGGCCATGTCTTGTGACTTTTGCTTAAGATAAGTGATATGGATTGCAGAGGCCCCCACATCGCTAGACTTGAGAATTTTGACTTATAGTTTGGTCTTTTTGAAATGGAAAAATGTATTTTCATATGAAAAGTAAACTTATTGTATTACGTATAAGTTTGAGATGTTTTAGGCACATCGGTGTAAGTAGAATAAAAACCCAGGTGCTAGAACCCAATTGATGGTTTGTATCGATTAATTTTCTCCAACCCTAACTATAGGAGGTGTAATTCTAAGTTGCGTACAGTTCCTAGGTCGTGCATGTCTTGTTTAGCATTCTGAGTGTTCATGCATTCATATGTTTGTGCATTTAATAAAAATTGTTATGTAGTATGGCAAAGGGATTAACTCACTAAGCAAAAGCTTACTCCTCGATAGATTTATGTTGATGCAAGACCATCTCTTTGTCCATCCAAGCCAAGGAATGCCTGAGGTAAGTCTTGTAGGGGACAGGGCTATGTGTTTAGGAGAGTAAAGAAAGAAGTTCAGTATGGCCAATAGTTGTTTATTTCTTTTAGTTAGTTAAATGTTTATGTAAATAGATAGACTAATGATGGACTTTTATGAACTTTCATGATACTGTAATATTTTTGTTGTGGAATTATAAGTTCCATGCTTTATTTTTGATAATATATGAAGTTTGATAGTAATTTTAGTTATTATGCCTAATATTACTCATCTATACACCCAATGGTAATATAGAGTGGAAGGAGCCTTGTGTGTTGTATGGAAGACTTATGATCAATAAGGAGGTTGATTGTAAATCTTTGTATGGTATAAGCTGATTTACAATGACAATGATACTATTCAGATTGTGATAGATTTAATTGCTCTCGATTTAAGTGGTATCAAAGCGTTAAGTTTAAAACAACAACAAGATAAAGTGAAACCTAACCTTAGATGCTAGGATTTCCTACCAAATGAAGTAGAGAGGGATATAACTGGGATAGGACTTCTAAACGATCAAGTAGATGACAAAATCTTAAAAGTATGTGTAACATTTAGCAAACTTTTTATGTTAATAAGGGGAATGAACTTAGTATTTGCTGTAACCTAGTACTCTTACGTATGCATGAAGGTGAAACCCTTATCGAGTACCATCATAGATTGAAGATCCTCTACAAAGATATGGCACTAGTTGCAATTTTATGTAAGATAAGAGATGTGTGGATATCCTGAACGTCAAGACTAAGCCTTATTAGAGGAGCCGATATTGGGACATTTTGATTCGAACACTTGGGCCAGTCCTATCTGATGTAAAGCTAATGTGCTTGTTCGAAAGGGAGGAAGGAGCCAGTATCGAAGCTTAGATGGTATTCTTAGTTAAAGACGACTAGAGGATGGATGTGTCGAGTTTTATGTACTAGCACCAATTAAGGCATGGAAATGCTTTGGCATAAGACTTGCAAGCTAATCACCCTATAGTAGTGCAGTTGGATGGGTAGCTTAGGATTCCTCCACCTATTGCTCCTGCTATCATCTTTCCACATGTGGAGCAGAACATCATTAAGATACCCCTAGATGCTCTTGAAGGGGAGGATGACATTGAGATATTACCTATTGTTGAAAGAGAATATGGGAGAGAGGAGACCCATCAGCCTGACCCTTTTAGGATCTAGTTGCCCCATGTCGAGCCTAGTTTTTCACCCTCTCGGTTTTTCTTTTTTAAATTAGGTCTTCTTTAAACCGATTAATACTAAACCCTACTCATTTAATACCGATCATTGACTAGGGTTTAAAGAAAATTGGTTTTTTTATATTCTGAAAATACTTTGGAGTCATCACTGAACCCGAGTCGAGAAAAAGAGTTAAGTTATAACCAATTGAGTGGATTGGTTATAATTTAGCTACCAGTCTATCGATTAAATCATTTTATAAAACGGTTTTTGAAAATTAGAGATCTAGATCTGGAGGTTAAATTTTTTAAACCCTAAATGGATATAAATTTTTAACTTTCTAAATTTAAATTTGCTTTTCAATTATACCCTTTTTAATTTCTAAACGACTAATCATATTAGACGTGACTAAATTAATCAACTATTTATAAAAATGGAAAAAATAAAAAAAAATTATATTTTAAGTCACCCCGTACTTATATACGGGTGCCTATGTACCCCCTATTTAGGATCAAACTTTCATAATTCATTTACTAGAAACATAGTGGGTTGAGTTAATTTAATTTTGAAAACATGCTAGGTTTTATTTTTATCCATTTTGATTTGTTTGAAGAAATTTCCTAAAGGGCCTTAAATTGGATTTTAATTTTGGAAACTTTAAAGTGGTCCTAATTTAGAGATGATCCAATTACTTTTGTTCATTTTTGAAAAGTTGATTTTCTAAGTGATAAAAACCATTTCTACTATTTTTTATTCGATTAATATTATTTATTTATTATTTTATCTATTATGCTTAAAATAAATAAATAAAACTAAACTTCTTTTTTCTCTTTTCTCTTTTTTTTTTCTTGCTTTTCTTTTCTTCTTTTTCCTTTTTTTTTGGTTTTCCTTTTTCCCTATCTTTTTTTCATTTTTTTTAATTATGATTACATTCACCTTACAAATAAAATGATAAAAATAAATAAATAAAATAATACAACACCAAAACCAAAATGGGAAATGGGGAAATGGACCAAGCTGCGCGTGGGTCAATGGTTCTAGCTCAGATCCGGTTTGGGTAGGGTTAGTTCAACTTGGTTCGAACTAGGTTAAATTCGAATTGCGTCCAATGGCTAGAGCGGCACATCGTAGGCCATTTTGGGGTGTATTTTGAGCAGGTGAAAGTAGTTTTATGTGTTTTTCATTGGGGTTACAGGGTGTAGGAGTGACAGGGCAACCAATAGCAGCTGTTTCAAAGGTGGCCGACGTTTAGACGGTGAGTGGTGGTCAGGAATTGTTTACAGGGTTCGGATTGTAGCTGTCTAGTAATTTTTGATCATGTACTAGTAGTCAGTTGCTATGTACGTGGTTCAATGTGTGTGGGTTGTTGTAACGAAAGTGGTTAGGGTTAAGTGATGGTTGTTGGTTGCGGTCGAGGATGGAGTAGACTGTAATGGCGTTGTGGTAGATGGGCTTATGTATATGTAGATGTGATTCGGTTGTATGTGGTTGCGGTTCGAGAGGGACTGCATGCAAGAGAGAAGGCTGCGTGTGGGGGAGTAGGAGGATAAGGGTGGAGTGAGAAAGAGGATAGAGAGAGAGTATAACAGGCTTAGAGAGAGGGTGAAAGAGAGAAGAAGTCGAGAGAGATAAAGTGTAGTTAAGAGAGAGAGGGTAGGCTTTGTTGGATGACGTCGTGTAGTAGATAGGGGGTCGTGAAGGTAAGGGAGTACAATGGCCGTACTTATGCCACCATGCATGTATGGGGTTTTGGTGTCAAAAAGAGGGTGGTAGTGAAAGAGGGAAAGAGTCAGCCAAGAGAGTTAGAGGGTGCTATGGTGGGCTGTAATGGTTTTTCAAATTGGTGGGCGAGAGGGAGAGTCAGCCAAGAGAAAGAGAGAGGTTGAGAGAGAGAAAGGGTCAACTCCTATGTTCAAAGTGGGTTTGAAAGAGAGAGAGAGTTCTAATATGTTGTGTGTTTTTTTCAAAATTCAAAAAACCCCCTTCTCTGTATTTGTTGTTCAAAAATCTAATTCCCCTTTTGTGTGTTTTTGAATATACTTTTAATTGTTGATTTTTTTTTTAAAAAAAAAAGAAAGTCAAGGGAAGAAGAGGAAAGGGGAGAAAAAATGGGGGGAAAGAGAAATGTGCTATCTAAGCAAATCATGGAGTGCCACGTGTCATGAGCAAACACATAGCCTAATGATTCTCTAACATTTGAGGTATAGGAAGAAAAAACAAAATAAAAGGCAATCTCTACCTTTGATAAGACTTGAACCTAAGACCTTAAACCAAACCTTAAAGTTATGTCCATGCACTTATTTATTAGGCCATTGGCTTGTAACTTGTCCATATGTGCAATTAAATTGCATATATGAAATAAGTCAGTTTGAGCTAGATTCAAATCTAAGTTCAAGTCCAATGGTCCTTTATTTAAGTTTATTTAAATTTAAAAATCAATTCTATTTAAACTATCCGAAAAAATAAAAAAAATTATTTTTTTCTAAATTCCCTATTTTTTCAATTTTTTTTGTGAGTTTTCAAATTTCTTATATATTTTTCTAAATTTTTCTACTTTTTGTATTTTTTAAATTTCTTATTTTTTATGCTTTTTCCTATTTTCCTTTTTCTTTGTATTTTCTTGAATTTCATATTTTTAGGTTTTCTTATTTTTCTATTTTTTTTGTATTTTTTCTAATTTAAGACCCTATAACTTATTTTGAAAAATAAAAAGTGAGCAAAAATAAGGTATCTACAACTGTCTCTCTTTGTGAAAAGTTTGAGTAAAATTTTGCCACAAAAACAAAAGTGACTATTTTTGCCCTAAGGATGGATTTTATCCTAAGATGTACTATATCTAGCTAGCTATCTTAGGCTCGACCACAAAAACAAAAGAGACCATCTAAGAGTTGACCGAAGGACTGAAAGAAGAATTGAACTTTGATTGTACTCCAATGAATCAAGGTAAAACAAATAAAGTGCTCCTAGAGTTAGCTAAGACCCTAAAAGAGATGAGAAAACTTGGTCGTACTCTAATAAGCTAACCTAAAGGTAGCTAAAACCCTTAATTGAATGAGGAAACTTAGTTGTGCCCTAATAAGCTAACTAACTAAGGTAGGCAAAGCACTCTTAGAGCTGGCTAAGACCCTAAATTGAAACCTGGTAGTGCCCCATTAAGCTAACTAACTTAGGTAAGAGAAGCTTTGGTAAGCTAGCAACCCTAACTTTTGGATCCAGTTGAAGAACCTAGTCGTGCCTCTCCATACTTACTAACCTAAGCGAAAGCGTCTCACAAGAACTATTAACCCTAAGATTGGATTAATCTAGAACACCTGGTAATGCTCCTTTAAGCTGACTAATCTAAGCGAGAGCATCTTTTGAGGACTAACAACCCTAAAATTGGATCGATTTAGAAGACCTGGTAGTGCCTTACTAGGCTCACTAACCTAGGTAGGAGCGTCTCTTAGGGACTAGCAACCCTAAGATTAGATCAATCTGGAAAACTTGATAGTGCTCCTTTAAGCTGACTAACCTAGGCAAGAGCATCTCTTAGGAACAAGCAACCCTAAAATTGGATCAGTCTAGAAGACTTGATAGTGTCTCACTAGGCTCACTAACCTAGGTGGGAGCGTCTCTCAAACACTAGCAATCCTAACTTTTGGATCGATTTGAAGAACTTAGTCTTGCCGCTTTGAGCTAACTAACTTAGGTAGGAGTATCTCTTCGAGACTAGCAACCCTAAAATTGGATCGACCTAGAAAACCCGGTAGTACTCCTCTTAGCTGACTATCTTAGGTGGGATGGGTAAAGTGCTCATAGAGTTAGCTAAGACCCCAACTTGAAAACTTGGTGAAGAGAAGTTCCCTATAGGCTCACTACGAGATTTGATGGAGAGAAGCACCCTATGGGCTCGTTTAAGAGAAATTGGTGAAAGAAAGCACCCTATGGGTTTACTAAAGGAACAGAAGTATTATATAGGCTTACTAAAAGAATAGAAGTGCCTCATGAGCTCGCTAAGAGAATCTAATGAAGAGAAGTGCTCTATGGGCTTGCTAAGAGGATTTGATGAGAGAAAGCACCCAACAGGCTCACTAAGAGAAAGTTGATGAGGAGACGTACCCTGTGGGCTCTATAAGAGAAAGCTAGTGAGGGAACCGCCCTACGGGCTCACTAAAGATCCTATATGGAGTTGACAATAGAGGGGTTGAAAGCTAGCTAGCAGCCTAAAAAGAAAGATAAGACAATGCTGTAAAGGCTAACGAGATCCCTAAAATGAAAGATAAGGATAGCACCCTAAAGGCTGGTTGAATCCCTAAAAAGAAAAGGAGGAGTCAGTGTTCTAAGAGCTTGCTAACACCTTAAGAAGACGGAACAGCACTCTAAAGGCTAGCTAGAACCCTAAAAAGAATATAAGAGGGGTCGGCGCTCTAAGAGTTGGCTAGAACTCTAGAAAAATAAGATAGCACCCAAAAGGTTAGCTAGAACCTTGAAAAGAATAAAAGAGGGGTCAGTGCTCTAAGAGCTAACTAACACCCTAGAAAGATCGGTCAACACCCTAAAGGCTGGTTGGAACCCTAAAAAGAATAGAGAAGGAGATAGCGCTCTAAGAGCTGGCTTAAACCCCAAGAGGAAAATGATGAAGGATTGAAGGATTAAAGGAAGGAAAGCAACTAGTTTTAAAAAACTTCTTGACTAAGAAAAGTATTTATAGGAAGCTTATTAAAGAACCATTTATGAAAAAAATGCATTAGGGATAGGCCCCTTAATTTGAAAAAGAGTTAAGAAACTACAATAAGGAAAAAAATCTAAACTACTAAGGTTAATTTAAAAAATGACCACCTTGGAAAGAAAACGGATGACATGGATCAAAAGCTTAACTACTCGAGCTAATATAGATTGGACAAGAATTTTGTGATAAGCCTTTACTTTCTTTCTCTTCTCTCTTTTTTTCTGTTTTCTCTTTCTTTCTTTCTTTCTTTTTTTTTGAAAGTTTTGCCAATGGGTATAAATTCTTATTTAATAGAACAATCTTATAACCACCCCTATCCTTAGTAATTATGTGGAGTTTCTTAATGTCCCTATCCCTAGGGCTTCTTATTAGGCTTTTGTGGTTTTAAAACATTCCTTTCTTAAGGAAAAGTTAACTTACAATTAGTTTAGTCAAAGAGGCCTTTCTCACTAACTCTCGGTCTAGATTTTGCTCTCGACTACAATTCCGAAAATTATAATCCATTTTGCAAATGGTACGCCTTGATCAATCCATTAGGTCCTTTTCGGTTCAACTTTATGAATTTAGGCTTTTAGTCCAAGGGTTTCAAAAAGGATTAATGAGGAGGTCTATTTTGAAAGACATATTTTATTTATCTTGGCTATACGCCTCAAGAACCTCAGGAAAAAAATTAAGAGTATGCTTGTGCCAGTTTCAAAAACAATTTTTATTAAAGATAAATTATCTTTTAAGATCGGAGGAGCTTTTACTAGTGTAAGGGTAATATTGTGGGTAAGGAGGCCTTGTGTGATTCAGTATAGGTAAGAGAGGCTTCAGAGTGTTAAAGTGGATATAGAGATTTGGGTTTCCGGGCCTTGTGTTTCTTGGGGCTTTTTGGGCTCAAGTTCCCTGCCTTTTGATTCAGTTTGCTGCCCTATTAGGATATGACATATCTCTTGGAGCTTTTATCTTACATTGGGGCCCAATTCTTTGGCCTCTTTTCTTCTTCTTCTTTTTTTAATTACTTTTCCTTACTATTCTTCTCTCTCTCTCTCTCTCTTTCTTTTTTGCCTCAAGAGTAATTGTCTCCATTGTTGAGTTTTTTTTTTTTTTAAATAATTCAAGGCCCTAAATCCATGGATTTTTTTTGTATGTTCTTAAGGTGCTTAAAAAGGAAATTGGCTCTTCTTCATTTCAAAGAAAAATAATTTATCAAAAATAAAAGTCGTTATTGAATTAATGTTACTTAAACAAGCATATATCAATCTTACCCCTATCTTCTACTTAATAACCCTAACCTCCGAATTGGCCCATTGTAGGGTAGTTCTTGATAGAGTTTAAATTTGAAAATTCTCCAAATTGGTCTAATGGGGTGAACAACAAATGATTGTGTTTATAATTTAAAAATGAATGCCTAACTTCACTTTAATCTACGTATCACATTCAAAGTAGACCTCCTTTAAGGAATAAGTCTAAAGTATCCTTACCATTATGTCGCTTAACTCTCAAAGTGTTTTAAGTTGGTGTATAAGATATAGTTTTCCTCTTCTCATCCTAAACTTTTTCAAAAAGTGAGTTACTGATTTCTTAAGGATGAATCTTGATTTTCCCAAGGTGATGACTAACTTTACCCTTCAGTTTCTCAAATCATGCCCCAATATTTGATTTTATGTTTTAGTTTGGTTCATGCTTGGCTTTCTAAACAAACTAGGGGTTTTGGCTTGGCTCAGTTACTTTATGGGCTGAGGATTATGCTCAAGTCAGCTGCCTCAATGAGCCATGGTTCACATTTGGATTGGCTGTCTAGCCTAGTGGCTTCTGTTTGGGTAGGTCGCTTGAATGAGCCCAAGGTTGGTATTTAGGTTGAATGTTTAGCCAAGCAACCTATGTTCGAATAGGTTACCTGAATGGGCCTAAGGTGAGTGTTAGCCAAGTGGCTTGTGTTTGGATTAGATAAGCCAAAGGGCTCATGTTGGCTTCTTTAATGGATTAAGAGGCTTGGTGTAGGTTGAAAGCCAAGTGTTTGGGTTGGTTGCTTAAGTGGGCCAAAGGGCTTGTGTTTGTTGAATGGGCCAAGAGCTCATGTTGGAGTTGAATGGGCCAAAGGGCTGGTGTTTGGCTTCCTTAATAGGTCAAGGGACCTCGTATGGTTTAGAAACCAAGTATTTGGGTTGGTTACTTAAGTAGGCTAAAGGCTTGAGCTTGTGTTGGCTCCTTAGGCCCATAAGAATTTATAACCGTTAGTAACTTTTTTATTTTATTTGAATTTTTTTTCAATTTTTTGTTTTTTTTAAGAGAGAGAAAGGTAAAGTTTTATTTTCAAAAAATAATTTACAAATAAGGACGGTAATTTTTGGGTTTCTATTTACAAGTCTATGGATTTTATTTACATTTCCCTAAATGAGAACGAATAGTAGTTAGATAAATGTTTATTGAAAGACTATTTACAAAGACAGGAATGTTAAAGAATGAAGAATAATGAACTAAAGAGAGCTTTATTATTTTGAAAAAAGATCAAAATACAAAAATAAAGGCAAAGAACCTAGTATTTATTTTGAAACTTTATTTTAGGCTCTTTAGATCTAAGATCAAAAAACCCTACATTATGTCCCCTATAAGGGCCTTAAGGTCCTCTATCATTTTATAAGTATCCCCAATGACCTGTGCTAGAAGGGACCCTAAGGCCTGGTTATGAGCCTTAGAACACTCGAGCTTTTCTTTCAAATGAGCAATAAAAGAAAGAATGTGGAAATATGCAAATGTTAGAGTCATTTAGGTTAATAAATTACTCCTTAAGTTCCAACCCTACTATAATTTTCAAAAACTTGATTACATTAAAACTCTTGAATGATTAGTAGGGTTACAATTTCTTAAGGGTAGTATATTAACTCAAGCTCAAAAAGAAGTATATACAATTAGGGTAGGTTCTAAAAGGTCCTTAAGCTTTGTGATCTCACTTGTCTTTAGAAAACACTTTCATTGGTCACAATGAGCTTATGTTGGGTAGCCTAATTGGCCCTGAGCGGTAGTTACCCCATAATGCCTAGAACTTATACAATAGCCCTCCTCTTAGGGTCCTAAGATAACTTATGTTTGACCGCATCTACCTTACATCTTTGATACAACAAATGAACCCCCCATATCTTAGTGTATGCTATTTGCAAAATAAATATACTAATTAAAACAAATATATACACGAAGTCAATAACAAATAAAAGAATAAATATACAAATAACTAAACAACAAGAGTATTTTGAAAAGTGATTTTAATTTCAAAATGTTTTTAAGTGGCTAACCCTCTTGATATTCTCCAGTGGAGTCACTAAGTTATTGAGCTTGGTTTTTCAGTCTCTCAATTTTTTTTTTTAAATTAAGTCTTCTTTAAACCGATCAATACTAAACCTTACCCATTTAATACCGACCCTTGACTAGAGTTTAAAGAAAACTGGTTTTTTTATATTTTGAAAATACTTTAGAGTTACCACCCAACCAAAGTCGAGAGAAAGAGTTAAGTTATAACCATATGAGTAGATTTGTTATAACTTGGCTACCGGTTTATCGATTAAACCATTTTATAAAACGGTTTTTGAAAACCAAAGATCTAGATCCAGGAGCTAAATTTTTTAAACCTTAGGTGAGTACCACTTTTTAACTTTTCAAATTTAAATTTGCTTTTCAATCATACCCTTTTTTAATTTCTAAACGACTAATCATATTAGATGTGACTGAATTAATCAACTATTTACAAAAATGGAAAAAATAAAAATTTTTATATTTTAAGTTGCCCCATACTTATGTATGAGTGCCTACGTACCAACTATTCGGAATCGAACTTCCATAATTCATTTATCAAAAACATAGCTGGTTGAGTTAATTTAATTTTGAAAATATACTAAGTTTAAGTTTTTATCCATTTTGATTTGTTTGAAGAAATTTCCTAAAGGGCTCTAAATTGGATTTTAATTTTAAAAACTCTAAAGTGGTCTAAATATGGAGATGGTCCAATTACGTTTGTTTATTTTTGAAAAGTTGATTTTCTAAGTGATAAAAACCATTTTCACCATCTTTTATTTGATTATTATTATTTTATCTATTATGCTTAAAATAAATAAATAAAACTAAACTTTTTTTCTCTTTTCTCTTTTTTTTTTCTTGCTTTTCTTTTCTTCTTTTTCCTTTTTGTTTTGTTTTCCTTTTTCCCCTTTTTTTTCCTTTTTTTTTAATTACGATTACATTCACCTTACAAATAAAATGATAAAAAATAAATAAATAAAATAATGCAATACCAAAACTAAAATGGGAAATAGGGAAATGGACTAAGCTACGCGTAGGTGAATGGTTATGGCTTGGATTTGGTTTAGGTTCAATTCGGGACAAGGTGGGTCAAACCGGGTCGAATTTGGATTGCGTCCAGTAGCTGGAGCAATGCGTCAAAGGCCATTTCTGGGTGTATTTTGAGTGGGTGAAAGCGGTTTTATGCATTTTTCATTAGGGTTATGGGTTATAGGAGTGACACCACGACCAATGGCAACTGTTTTAGTGGTGGCTGGTGTTTAGACAATTAGTAGTGGTAGGGAATTGTTTACAAGGTTTGGCTTGTGGATATCTGGTGATTGTCGATCATGCGCTAGTGGTCGATTGCTGTATACGTGGTTCAATGTATGAAGGTTATTGTTACGAAAGTGGTTAAAGGTTGAGTGCTGGTTATTGGTTATAGTCGAGGATGGAGTGGATTGCGATGGCATTATGGTAGATGGGCTTGTGTGTACGTGGATGTGATTTGATTGTATGTGGGTATGGTTCGAGAGTAACTGTGCATGAGAGAGAGGGCTACACGTAAGGGAATGGGTTTGTGTAAAGGTTGAGAGAGGGCGGACGAGGGTGGAATGAAAGAGAAGATGGAGAGAGAGAGTGATAGGCTAAGAGAGAAGCTGAGAGAGAGAGGTTGAGAGAGATAAAGTATAGTGAAGAGAGAGAAGGTGGGCTTTGTTAGACGGTACCATGTGTAGGATAAGGGGCTATGAAGGTGAGGGAGTGCGATAGCCATGCTTGTGCCACCATATGCTTGTAGGGTTTTGGTATTGAAAAGAGGTGGTGGTGAGAGAGGGAAAGAGTCGGTCGAGAGAGTTGGAGGGTGCTGCGATGGTTTTTCAAATTGGTAAGCAAGAGGGAAAGTCAACAAGAGAGAGATATAGGTCGAGAGAGAGAGTGGGTCAGCTCCTATGTTCAAAGTGTGTCCGAAAGAGAGAGAGAGTTCCAGTGTGTTGTGTATTTTTTTCGAAATTCATAAACCCCCCTTCCCTGTATGTGTTGTTCAAAAATCCAATTCCCCCTTTGTGTGTTTTTGAATCTACTTTTAATTGTTGATTTTTTTTAAGAAAAAAGAAAGTGAAAGGAATAAGAGGAAAGGGGAAAAAAAATGGGGTGAAAGAAAAATGTGCTGTCTAGGCGAATCATGGAGTGCTTGTTTGACATGAGCACTTTGACATGTGATGAGCAAACACATAGCCTAGTGATTCTTTGACATGTGGCAGCATGTGAGGTATAGGAAAAAAAAAATAAAAGACATTCTCTACCTTCGATGAGACTCGAACCTAAGACCTCAAACTAAACCCTAAATTTATGTCCATGCACTTATCCGTTAAGCCATTGGTCTGTATCTTATCCATATATGCAATTAACTAGGTCAGCTTGAGCTAGATTCAAATCTAAACCCAAGTCTAATGGTTCTTTATTTAAGTTTATTTTAATTTAAAAATCCGTTCTATTTAAACTACCCTAAAAAATAAAAATATATATTATTTTCTAAATTTCTTACTTTTTCAATTTTTTTTGTAACTTTTCAATTTTCTTATATATTTTTCTAAGTTTTTCTATTTTTTGTACTTTTTCTAAATTTCTTATTTTTTTGTACTTTTTCCTATTTTCCTTTGTATTTTGTATTTTCCTGAGTTTCATATTTTTAGGTTTTCTTATTTTTCTACTTTTTTGTATTTTTCCTAATTTAAGACCCCATAACCTATTCTTAAAAATAAAAGTAGGGGTGGGGTAAGGGAAATGAGGTGTCCACACCCCACAAGTTGTACCAAGAGATTTCTACGCAAGATTCATCATTCAACCTGAGTGTAGGATTCTCAACTATACTTTTGATGAGAAGGCTTCAACTAGCAAGATAGCTAGTTAATAATGAAGCAAGACCTGCTACAATGCATTGCAAGATATGGACGTTTGATCTTAGAAAGTGTTTCGAATGATGTAGTGGTTTATTTTGAGAGAGAAATTGTAGTAAGGTTTTTATGTATTGTATTATGAGTGTACTTGGTTAAAAGTTGTAGTAGATACTAATGTAGTACTTGGAAGACTTATGTGTAATTTTAGAAGGTTATGTAATTGAGCTTTATGTGTACTTTGGAGAACTTATGAAATGCAGAACTAATTATGTGTTTTATGTGATTTAAATCCAATTTAAGTAGTGTAGTTAAAAATGGTTGCTTTATAATGAACTCAATAAGGACATCACATTCCCAAGTAATGAAGTTAATTTGACTAAATAACGAATTGGAATGAGTAAATTGTGCCAAGAGATTTTTACCCAAGATTCATCATTCAACCTAAATGTAGGATCCTCAACTATACTTCCGATGAGAAGGCTTCAACTGGCAAGATAGCTGGTCAATGATAAAGTAAGACCTTCTACAATGCATTGCAAGATATGGACGTTTGATCTTAGAAAGTGTTTCGAATGATGTGGTGGTTTATTTTGAGAGAGAAATTGTAGTAAGGTTTTTATGTATTGTATTATGAGTGTACTTGGTTAAAAGTTGTAGTAGATACTAATGTAGTACTTGGAAGACTTATGTGTAATTTTAGAAGGTTATGTAATTGAGCTTTATGTGTACTTTGGAGAACTTATGAAATGCAGAACTAATTATGTGTTTTATGTGATTTAAATCCAATTTAAGTAGTGTAGTTAAAAATGGTTGCTTTATAATGAACTCAATAAGGACATCACATTCCCAAGTAATGAAGTTAATTTGACTAAATAACGAATTGGAATGAGTAAATTGTGCCAAGAGATTTTTACCCAAGATTCATCATTCAACCTAAATGTAGGATCCTCAACTATACTTCCGATGAGAAGGCTTCAACTGGCAAGATAGCTGGTCAATGATAAAGTAAGACCTTCTACAATGCATTGCAAGATATGGACGTTTGATCTTAGAAAGTGTTTCGAATGATGTGGTTATTTATTTTGAGAGAGAAATTGTAGTAAGGTTTCTATGTATTATATTATGTGTGTACTTGGTTAAAAGTTATAGTAGATGCTGATGTAGTAGTTGGAAGACTTATGTGTAATTTCATAAGGTTATGTAACTAAACTTTATGTGTACTTTGGAGGACTTATGAAATGCAGAACTAATTATGTGTTTTATGTAATTTAAATCCAATTCCAATAGTGTAGTTAAAGCTCAACAGGGATATTACATTCTTAAGTAATGAAGTTAATTTGACTAAATAAAGGATTGGAATGAGTAAATTGTGATCCGAATTAATCACATTAAACCTGATCTTATATATCTTATTTTTAGTGGATAGAGGCATAGGAGACAACCCAAGCGGACAAAGTGCCCCCATTACAAAATCCAGGACAAAATGATCCAATTGACCTTATTAAAGAAATACATATAGCAATACAAGAAAATAATGCTCTATTGAGAACATTTCTGGAAAGAAATCAAGTACCTCCACTACTAACACCACAAGAGCATGTCCCTTAAATGCCTACTCAACTACCTATGGCTATGGTAAGACAATATGCAGCATTAGCACCACCTTCATTATGACCTCCACTATAGGGCCAACTAGAGACCCCTACCCAGTTCCTCATGAGTCTCGACAGCAAAGGAACTTGTTGTTGAATTTCTAAAATGCAATAGGTATTTTGATGGGAATACAAACCGACCTGATGAGGCTAAGGATTGGTTGATGAAAGTAGAAAGATCATTTGAGGCATTTAAAGTGCTACGTCATTCAAGATTGACTTATGGTACTTATCTGCTTCGCTTGAGAACGAGGACATGGTAAGAGACTAAGAGAGGAAACTTAAGACACCCCATTGTATAGGAAGACTTTAGAGAGGAATTCTTGAGACACTACTTTCCAAAGATCTTACAAGTTAAGTATAGTGATGAACTATTTGGAATAAGAAAAGGAAACTGTACTCTTAAGCAGTACAAGGCAAACTTTACTTGCCTACTATAGTTTGCCCCACCCAAGTATCACAATAGTGACTAGATAAAGAAGCAAATCTTTGTGAGGAGATTGGACCCTGAAATGAAAAGGAAGGTTTTAGAATTTCAGCCAAGGACCTACAGTGAGGCAGTGGAGAAAGCAAAGGTGTTAGACACTACAAAGAAGTAAGGAGAAGAAATAATGAAGCCCGGAGTTACTGTTTTTGGCAAGAGGTCATTTGAAGGACTTGGAAGCTTAAGCTGTAAAGTAAGAAAGATTCTAAAACCCCATAAGGTGATATATAAGAAAAGTGGAAATGGAAATCAAAATGGAAGAGTCACCTATTGGAAGTGCAAAGGAAACCACTATCCTCGAGATTATGCTTAGCTTAAGAATAAGTGTTACTTCTGTAGAGAGGGAGGTCACTTAGTAGTAGACTACCCAAAGAAGGCTACCACAACTTATTATATCTATAAACAAGTAGGACATTTTGCTAACACCTACCTTCAATGTCGAAACACCACCATACAAAACTGGGGGATGCCTTAAGATGGGGAAGATTGCAAGAGGAAATGGCCCAAGACCAAGAGCTGTGAATGCCACTTGAGCCTATAATTTAGGAGGATGGGATTATGAAAAGTATCATGAGGAGGAGATAATCTACTATGAAGAAGTAGAGGATATCGTAGATACAAAATTGATTACATGTATGTTTCTTAAACTCTCTTTTTTAAGTTGAGTTGTGTTATTACGTATGTTTTAGTAATTAGAGGTTAAAATGTTTAACTTAGTGACAAGAATTTTAAAGTCCAATAATTTTACTTGTAAAAACTCAACTTGAACTCGATCTAGGGAATGTCGACATAAAAGAGCATTCGGTTATATCTTATTCGACACTAGAGCGACTTATTCCTTCTTATGGAGCTAATGTTAACTGTAAGAAGAAGAAAGTGCATTTTAAGGATATGAAAGGATCTGAGGTGGAATTTTAAGGAGCATTGACAATAGTGAGAACACATGAATTAAGCTCCTTTGAGTTAATGTTGAAGACAAGTTGGATGAACACTACTAAAGTCTAGTTAAAGCAATCGAAAATAGAAGAGATTCCAGTGGTAAACAAATTTCCTAATATGTTTCTAGAAGAACTACTAGGATTGTTGCCTAAGAGGGAAATAGATTTTGCCATTGATTAAGTGCTGGGAACTGAGCCAATTTCTAAGGCACCTTATAGGATGACTCCAATAGAATTGCAAGGACTAAAGTAACAGCTTCAAGAGTTACTAAACCAAGGGTTCATTAGACCAAGTGTCTCACCTTAAGGAGCACTTATATTATTCGTTAAGAAAAAGGATAGTTCTCTTAAAGTCTCTATCGACTATAAAGCTCTGAACTGAGTCACTATAAAGAACAAGTATCCTTTATCTCGTATTGATGACTTCTTTGATCAACTATAAGGTGTGAGTGTACTCTCTCATATTGATCTAAGATTGGGATATCACCAATTGATGATCAAACCGGAGGATGTGCCTAGACAGCATTCCAAATAATATATGGACATTACGAATTTTTAGTGATGCCATTTGAACTAATAAATGCACCTGCAATGTTCATGGATTTGATGAATAGGGTGCTTAGAGCATATTTTGATAAGTGTATAATTATGTTTATTAATGATATCTTGGTAAACTCGTCGACTCCAGAACAACATCAAGAACATCTGAGGCAAGTGCTACAGAGTTTGAAGGAACATAAGCAAATATGCTAAGCTATCAAAGTGTGACTTTTGGTTAAAGGAGATATCCTTTTTAAGGCATGTAGTTTCAAGAGAAGGAATAAAAGTAGACCTTGAAAAGATAAGAGCTATTATTGATTAGAGAAGGCTTGAAAACATTACTGAAGTGTGAAGTTTTCTTGGTTTGCTGGATATTACCAATAGTTTGTGAAGAACTTTTCAAAAATTGTTAGACCAGTTACTAAACTCACTCAAAAGAATGAGCAGTTTGAATGGAATGAGAAAAGAGAAGAGAGCTTCCAAGAGTTGAAGAAGAGGTTGATCACAACACCAGTTTTGTTTTTGCCTAACAATGAAGAATCTTTCTCGGTGTACAGTGATGCTTCTAAGAATGGTCTTAGGTGCATACTAATGCAAAATAAAAAAGTAATTGCTTATGCTTCGTGACAATTGCGACTATACGAGCAAAATTATCCTACCTATGATTTAGAGTTAGTAGCTATAGTGTTTACACTAAAGCTATGGAGGTATTACTTATACAATGTCAAGTATGAGATCTACACCGATCATAAGAGCTTAAAATATCTATTCACTCAAAAAGAGCTGAACATGAGGTAACAGCATTAGCTAGAATTGATAAAAGAATATGATCTTAACATCAATTACTGCCCTAAGTGAGTGAATGCAATAGCTGATGACTTAAGTTAAAAGAACCATATAGAAGTTGCGTCCCTCCTCATTGAACAAAAGGAACTGATTAAGGAATTTGAGAGGATGAACTTGGAATTTTCATGGCATGAAGTGAATGTTGAATTATTAAACTTAGTTCTTGAGCTAACCTTGCAAGAAAGAATTAGGGAAGCACAACAAGAGGACCCTACTCTACAATATGTAAGAGAGCAAATGATACTTAAGAGGTATAAGGATTTTAGTCAAGATGAAGATGGAATGATTCGAATGAAAGGACTTATATGTATACCGGACAACCCTGAACTTTAGAAGGAAATTTTGAAGGGAGCACACTATTCAAGATATACGATACATCTTAGAGGGACTAAAATTTACCAGGATCATAAGAAGAACTTTTGGTAGAGTTGGATGAAGCAAGATGTTGCAAACTATGTGCTTAAATGCAACACATGCCAAAGAGTTAAGGCAAAACATCAACAACTAAGAGGATTGTTGTAGCCACTATTTATTCCTGAATGGAAATGGGATTAGGTTACTATGGATTTCATATGCGAACTACCTAGAATAACAACAAATCATGACGCTATATGGGTAGTGGTAGATCGACTCATGAAGTCAACATACTTTCTACCCATCAATATGACCTATTCTCTAGAAATGTTGGCCTAAATATATTTGAATGAAATAGTATGCTTACATAGAGTGCTAGCTAGAATAGTGTCTGATAGAGATCCAAGATTTGTATCCAAGTTTTGGGGAAGTTTACAAAAAGTATTAGGAATGAACTTAAAGTTTAGTACAGCATATCACCCCCAAACAGATGGACAATGTCACATTCCGGCTTAACATGGGATGACCATCACACAGGAATACCTGTTAAAAACTTATCTCAACTTACTCATTCATCAAAAGATAACATGATTTACATGATAAAGGGGTTGCTACATCGAAGTTCAACTAAATATTCTGTTACAACTTATGTATAGAACATAATATTTACATCAAAATATGAACCAACTTTTTCCTTTGTCGTCTTTACAATAATAGGACTCTTGACTTAGTATAGGCTCCATACAAAATTTGCTAACTTTAACCCACACTCTTAGTATATATGTCCCCCCTTAGTATTAAGCCCTTCACAATGGTATTAACTTGAAGAAAAAACATTTTATCCCCATAGCTATTGAAGTTGAGTAAGAGTAGATAATAAACAATACAATATAGACAATATCACATATCACAACTGAAACATTTAAATCATAATCCACAAGTTCAACTTCACATATGCATTAGCCCAACTAAGCATTTATTACTAGCAATGCAGTATGCTATGCTCATGCACATGGCATGCATTGGTACCGATATCCTATGCCCTCTAATTTTCATCCGGTTAGCTAACATGGCTGAGCATCTAGATATAACATCTAAGAACCTATGGGCAATAAGGAGCTGCCCGGGAGTAGAACCCTCAACTTTGTTTTACAAAGTTAGACTGCACACTGTAGTTCACCAAATCAAAGAGGTAACACTACCAAATTAAACCATACACTGTAGTCTACCAAATCTAACTATCAAAATAGTCACAATGTTCAGGCAATGCATTCTATATGCTTCCAAAAACTGAGATAAAAAAGCCTTAATTTTTCCTTGATCATTTGGAAGCCTCATTTTGAAAATTATGACTTGTAGGTCCTTTTTATGCCATGCCATGATATGCAATAACAACTCTAGTATATCACTTAGCACAACCAGTCTTTCAATTTTACTCAACCTAGTGATCTGCTTCTAGTTTTCGAACTCTCCCTAATGGAATTCTAGTATCTCACTTAGGTGAACACCTAAAAGATTGAGTTAACAGTCACTCAACTTTCTAGTTAACACAATCATTCTTAAGCACAAATCATCACCCAACATTGTGACATAACAATTTAACGAAAATACGGTTACTATAATTCAAAATCACCATATCAGCATCCACTATAGTAGCATAACAGCTCACCTAAGGTATACACATATTCAATCAACATAGCATCAAACAGCAAGCAATGTTATGAATAGCAATATATTTAGTTCAAGCATAGGTTAGATCTACTTACCTAGGCTTAGTAATAGCATAAAATCCTAAAGTTCGCCACGTGGTCCTTCTTTACTTATTACACCTAAGAAAATATAAATATGGTCTCTTAGTTAGCTACTAGTTGAACCCAAATTCTCATAAACATTCCCTATCATGTCTTTAAACTTCATTTGATTGTATCATACTCAATCCTTATTCAATTCAATAAACTTTATATTGTCACGATTGTTATTTTTAATACTATTATGATATCTTAAGAATTAAGTCTATCAATATTTTTAAAGTCCAAAAATACTTTTTTCTCGCTATTACTCGATCGTACGTTACCTTAATTCCGTAATTAACCCAAGTAAACTTCAATATTGAACTAAAAATCTTAAAAATTATACTTTCTAAACTTGTCCAACAACCCTTAATGTACCTCAATGTGTTCATTTTACGAGAATTTAACAAGTACTTTAATAGTACTAATTACTATATTATATATTAAGTTAATATATAGGTATTGATTAGGAAAATACAAAATAAATAGTACACGAGCTCGATTAATTTCATAAAAAATCCTATAGACTCACAAAAATATGTTGTTTAATTATTGACCATAAATTACACTAAATTGGCTAATATCTATTTTTATGAAAATAGTAGTTTTAGCTCGAAATTACAAAAAAATTAAGAAAAATATATAAATTTGTCTAAAATAAAAATTAAACGCTCCAAATATCATTATAAACTTCCAAAAGTTTAAACATGTATTAATTTCATCAAAAACTAATTATTTCACCAATTCGGTAAAACCGGCAATTGTATTCAAAATAATTATAAAAAATAATAAACATACTTAATTTCAAAATTTCTTGTTACCATAATTAAATATATATTTGATGTATTTAATACAAAAATTGAGCTTAAAACAACTTCATCTAATATTTATAAAAATTTATTCAATTTCCACCTAAATAGGTCATTTTCTTAAGAACCCTATATTTACACTAATTATTTAATTAAATAAAATTACTACATTAATATACACCTAAAATAATTTCAAAAAACTAAATTTCATAATTAACTAACAACATTTAATATTTTTACAAAATTAAATAACTTACGTGCGGAATTTTGGTTCACTTAAACCAGCCGCCTTCGACCACCCTATGTCCATCACACCTTATCGAAAATCCTTCTCCATCTATCCTTTGTTAGACCTTCAAGCCACATCAAGTCAGGTTGTGGATAACCCATTAAACTGCCTTAGACCTAATTCGCCCCTATATTTTGTTCTATTTTTGTTTTATTTTCTTCTAATTTTCTAAAATTATTTTCTTGTGTTTTCAAGTTTCTAAAATATTGCAAATGAGGTTTGAAGTCCTATTTGTAGGATTTAGGATTTTTGCAAGTAAAAAAGT
This sequence comes from Lumnitzera littorea, assembly GCA_024138015.1. NCBI lineage: Eukaryota > Viridiplantae > Streptophyta > Magnoliopsida > Myrtales > Combretaceae > Lumnitzera > Lumnitzera littorea. The sequence continues at coordinate 21,831,298 of JAMXBB010000008.1, forward strand.
GAAATTATACATGTCAATTTCTCCTTTTCCTTAAGCGCCATATATCATCCTCTAATTAATCAAGTGTTGACTCATGTTTTCCAATTAATCCCATGTTGCCACATCATTTGATGACTCATCTACTCATTTTTTTATTAATTTTCCATTTCTTTATATTATATTATTTTACCATATTTTAATAATTTATTATTATTTTATGTATATATTTAATACATATAATGCATATCACATGTAAATACATTCATATTATGTATAATTCAACTTCATTTATTATTTTTGAAAGTTAATTAACTTATATCTAATATTTCACTATATCTAATAGTTCGAATTTTATGTTTATCAACTTTATCGATAAATTAACTTTTCTCTTAAATTAATATTTTTATATAGCTTATTTTAAGAAATTGACTCTACTATAATTACTTCATCTAACTTCTTTAACCTTACTGTGAAGTTTGAACTACAACGATTAACATAGTCCGACACCTTAAATTTAGGGGCTCAAATCTTAAGGTTATTGAACTGGCTAGAAACCTCGAGATATTACAAATAATCAAAGAGAACAATCCAAACATTGGAAAATAGGCTTCAAGCTTGTGTCATGGAATTCAAAGGGCATTGCAATTATCGCCTACCATTGGTTGAGTTTACAAACAACAATAGCTATCATTCCTCCATTCATAGGCTACCGTATGAAGCTTTATATGAGAGAAAATGTTGATCTCAATTATTTTGGGATGACATGGAGAAGGCAACTTTAGGACCAACCTTGGTTTAGGAGACAGCTAAAAAAGTAGCTATCATCAAGAAACGAATGAAAGAAGCCTAAGATAAGCAAAAGAGCTGGGTTAACTTAAAGAGAAGAGAGTTAGAGTTTAATGTGGGAGAACATGTGTATCTGAAGGTAAGTCTAGTCAAGAGCATACATCGGATAAGGACTCAAAGGAAGTTAAGCCCCAAGTACATCGAACCATTTGAGATCCTCAAAAGAGTTGGGAACCTTGCATACTACTTAGCATTGCCCCTAAATATGATTGGAATATACAATATATTTCATGTGTCAGTGCTATGAAAACATGTACCCCACCCAAACAATGTTATTGAGCTAAAACCAATACAACTTAAGAAAAACCTAATGTATGAAGACCTCCCAATCTAGAACACAAATAGCAAAGTTCAGAAATTGAGGAATAAGGAGATCAGGTATGTAAAACTACTCTAGAGAAACTATGAAAGAGAAGAAGCTACATAAGAAGCCAAGGAGGAAGTGAGACGAAAGTACCCCCAATTATTTGAAGATTCAGGTACATATCTCAGTTTTGAGGACAAAACTGATTTTAAGGAGGAGAAGGATGTAAACCTTACTACTTAAGGGACATGTAATTAACTAAGACTACTTTTCAATTATTCCTAAAGATTAACTAAACTAAGAACTAAAGGTTTACAATTAGAAAACAAACTTAGTTTTTTATTTTTTTTAATTCAAAGGTTCATTGTCGATAAAAATATGAACACAAGAATAACGAACCATAAGTTATCCGAAACCTTAAACCATAGGATAATGAAGGACTTGTGATCCTGAATAAATAACTATACATATAATTTGAACAAAATTTATTCAACTTTAGAAAATTATAAAATTTCTTAAGAAGTAAATCATAACCTATCAATTAATTTAAGAACCAAACCCTAAAAGAATTACATTTAAGACAATTCACTTATTTCTCTTACAAGCTATGTTACATATAGATAGGCAAACTAACCTATCACATTAAATAACTTATCAACTGATAGTTGGGATTACTTATCACTCAATAACCTATCAAAAGCTTGTGATAAGACCATTTCCTTATCTTATGATAATTTATAATATACAAGCATAAGTTATCTCATCATTTTATCAATTTAATTTTAAAACATGTGATGTTACAAAACCCATACCCCAAAAAGCAGCCCTATGGCCGGTTGAAAAGAAAGCATAAGGGAGGCCATACCTTGTCATTTAATCATCAACTCATTGTCATTCATAAACACTATTTTCCCCTTAATGCTTATATCATCCAATCATTTCAAGGCATGGCTTATGTACTTAGTTTAAATGCAACAAAAAGGAGCTTGTTGGATGTAAATACACACACAACATAACCGGCACACTCTCTCTCTTTTCCTCTCATATCTTACTCTTTATTTCACACTTCAAGCATACAAACAAAAAGAGAAACCAAGCTCCTCTCACCTTCACAATTGCCATTACTTTCACACATACACATACACGGTACAAAGTGTATTTTGTAGCCTTCACCTTATCTACCCAAAGAGCTATTCTAGAATAATTTGGAGCACCCTAAAACTGACCTTAAACACCAAGGCTTTGGTAACCTAAGGAGCTTACGAAAAGGGAAAGAAAGCAAGGAGCAAAAGAGGATTCTAAGTACACTACCACCTTGCATACTTCTTAAGATGAGTAAGTTTTTAAACTTGAAGTGCTATATTATGCTATGCCTAGGAATTCATATATGTTCATGAAGATGATAACATTTGCATAAGGTGATAACACAGGTAATTTACATTAGGTGGTAAGCTCGTAAATCTTTTACATAGAAGTTAGATTGTGAGTACACTAGGTTTAGCACTATGTTAGGTACATGCCTAGCACTTAGAATGGAAGTTTGTGACTTGGGAAAATCATGAAGTATGTACATGGATGATCGAATAACATGTCGGATGTGAAGTATTTTTTGGGTATCTAGATGTTAATTTTTTTTTTCATTTGGGTACATATGTTTAAATCTAGCCTTAAGTAAAGGAAAAACCATTACATGATGTTTTTATGAGGAAATAAACTTTTTGAAATGTAAACTAAGGTATAGAACTTATGATAAGTGTGTGATTTATAATTTTTACTTAGTACTTAGGCTAAATAATCTTCTTATTGACAAAAAGTTAAGTTGAGGTTAGAATATGAGTATTGTAGGTTCTTGATTTATCACCTACACTTAAGAAAATAAGGAAATAAGTTGAAAAACTAAGTTAGAAAGCCACAAACCTAACTGACCAGATCTAGAACCCTAAGAAAATCCACTTAAAAATATAATAAAACAAAATAAACAAAGTAAAGACCAACCAAACCAAGCATAATAAGTGTTTAAAGCATAAAACTTAAAACCGAGCCTAAAAACATCCAAGATAAGCTTAGAACTTCTAGTTGAGCCCCCAAGAAATTCTAACTAGTACTTTATTTAATCAAGAAAAGTTGTTTTGAGGCCCATAAAATGTCTATATAAAACTCCATAAGCTCAACAAAGTCACTAACTTTAGTATATACCTAAAAACAAGCCCATTTAACTACACAAGCCCACTTAAGAGTTCAAGAAAATATTAATAGCACCAAGGTCATGAGAGAAGGATCAAAATTTGACTTTGAAAAGTGTTTTAAACTTAAAATAAAGTCCTAAGCCCATGACCAAAAGATTTTCTAAGATAACAAAAAGTCCAACAACTAAACTATGTCTAAAAAAGCATCAAACCTTGTAGAACCCTACTATTCTGACCAATGGATAGAATTGTGGGTCTTATCTCAAAATTATAACCATACCACATTAAATTACACTCGAAAATGATGGAAATCAACTATAAGATTATAAAAATTAGATTTAAAATGAGAAAGTTATATACGATTAAAGTTTTAAGTACACTCAGGAAGAATTTGAGAACTAAGTTAAAAATGTAACTCAAAAGATTTTAGGATAGCCTTCTAATTTTATTTCATTTTCTTACAATATCATATTTGCGATATTCAGGGGACACTATCGTTGGCGACGACCTATCTCCAAACTACTACGACTGATCAAGCTATGGCCAAGTAAGTGATTCTTGATGAATACTTGGTTTTACTAGTAGTATAGATGTAGTTAAATTTATATAATAAACTTGAATGCTAGTGGGATATGAGAAATGCATGTATATGATATTATGATTGAATGCAATGACTTGCTAATTAGATAATAATGGAAATTGCTCGTGATGATAGTTATGCATAATTGTATGGAATGAAATTATCTTATCACAATGAAAATTAGATTAAGTAACTCTTCAATTAAGGAATTCAATGAGTCATGCATTTCTCATAATTGCATCATAACTATACCGACTACTACCTCACGTAGAAGGTGGGAAGGGGCTCACAAGAGCGGGGGCTCCTACAAATATTAGGCATCAATTATGCCATTATTATATATTTAAGTCTCTATCCTAACTATCAGGCTTACTAGGCGCTAGGGGATGCTAACCGTTAACAAAGGGCCATATCTTGTGACTTCCGCTTAAGGTGTGTGATGTAGATTGCAAAGGCTACTACATTATCGGACTTAGCAATTTTGACTTAGAGTTTGGTCTTTTTGAAATGGAAAAATGTATTTTCATATGAAAAGTAAAGTTGTTGTATTCTGTATAAGTTTGAGATGTTTTGGGCACATCGATGCAAGTGTAATAAAAACCTAGGTGCTAGAACCTAGTTGATGGTTTGTGTCAGTTAATTATCTCCAACGTCGACCATAGGGGGTGTAATTCTGAGTTGTATGCAATTCTTAGGTCATGTATGTATTGTTTGGCATTCTGAGTGTTCATGCATTCATATGTTTGTGCATTTAATAAAAATTGTTATGTGGTATGATGAAGGGATTAACTTACTAAGCATAAGCTTATACTTCGATAGATTTCTTTTGATACAAGACCATCTCTTCATCCATCCGGGCTAAGGAATGCCCGATGTGGGTCTCATGTAGAGATAGGGCTATGTGTTTAGGAGAGTGAAGAGAGAAGTTTAGTATGGTCAATAGTTGTTTATTTCTTTTAATTTACTAAATTTTTGTGTAAATAGACAGACTAATGATAGACTTTTATGAACTTTCAATATATTGTAATATTTTTCTCGTGGAAATCTAAGTTCCACGCTTTATTTTTGATAATATATGAAGTTAATTAGTAATTTTAGTTATTATGCCTAATAATACTCATCTATAGACCTAATGATAACGTAAGGTAGAAGGAGCCTTATATGTCATATGAAAGGTTTATGATCAACAAGTAAATTGATTGTAGATCTTTGTATGATACACGGTGATCTACTACGACAGTTATACTATTCAGGTTGTAATATAACCTGTTTCTTGAGGCATTACTATATATCGTAAAATGCTCATCAAAATTAGGTAAGGCTAAGATCGGTGAGGATACTAGTTTACACTTCAATTCTTAAAAGCTCTACTCCCTCTTGTTGGTCCATTCATATTTCACATTTTTTTGTGTTAATTCTTATAATACCTTACCAATCTAAGGAAACAACGTACCTTAATGACCGTCTCCGACCTTTTCCATTTAATTATGGTCTTAACCTTCCCAAGGTCAACTATTATCCTATCACCTGATATTATGTGTCTAAGAAAAGAGATCTCCTTTAGCCAAAAGTTGCACTTAGTCAGTTTGACGTATAGCTTGTGTTCCCTTAAAACCTACAATACAATGCTTAAGCGTTCTTCATACTAGTTAGGTGAGGAAGAATACACAAGAAGGTCATCAATAAAGATGATGACACATTTGTCTAACAATGCTTGAAACATGTGATTTATTAAGTCTATGAAGGCAGCTAGTGTGTTAGTCAACCTAAAGGCCATCATTAGGAACTCATAATGCCCATACCTTGTTCTGAATGTTGTCTTAGAAAATCTTTTAGCTTGATCCTTAATTGGTGGTATCTGAATCTCGAATCAATTCAAGAAAAGACTTTAGTATCCTTTAACCGGTCAAATAAGTCGTCTATCTACAATAAGGGATACTTGTTCTTGATAGTTATCTTATTTAAGTCTTAGTAATTTATGCATACTCTCATAAACGCGTCTTTCTTCTTTACAAACAACACATGTGCTCCCTAAGGCAATACACTAAGTTTGATGAATCCTTGGTCAAGTAACTCCTGCAACTGCTTTTTCAACTCCTTAAGCTCTACTGGAGCCATCCTATAAGGGCTTTAGATATAAGCTCGATGCTTGGCAACAAATCAATGACAAAATCAATCTCCCTCTTAGGTGGTAATCCTAGAAGTTCGTAAAGAAAAACATTGAGGAACTCATTAACCACATGAATTTCTTCCAATTGGGGCTTCTTTTTATCAGTCTCAGTTTTGTTTAACCCAATTTCCACCTAAGCTTAGAATCCATCATCTAAGATTGACTTGAATGAGCATAATTCACCCGACTTACTATTGGCCAATTATGCTTTAAAAGTAACCTTTGTCCCATTCAAAGTTTCAAATTCTACCTCTTTGCTTTGGCAAAAATGTTTAAAAAATATATACTTTTGAAAAATAATTGGAGTCGCTAATTAGTTAAACTGGTAAAAAAGTCAAACAAGAGGTTTTAGGTGAAAAAATCCTAATTTAGTCACTAGTCTATTGATTTTCTAAAAGGTAATTTTTTTAGAAAATTTAGATTCGAGGGCTAAGCTATTAAGATTAAGTCACCATATAAAAATTAAAATAAACTAACTAATGAGCCTTTATTTTATAACGTTTCTAAAAAATGTGAAAATATGTAGAAGCATGAAAAAGTATACAAATGAATTTTTTATTACGAATTTTCAAAAAAATATATATATATATATTTTATAACTACCCTAAAGGCGCCTACATATCGACTAGTCAAGATCAAATTAGCATAATTCTAGCTGACAAATTTTATTTTTGAAAATGAGTTAGGTTTATATTTTTTAAGCAATTCGAAGGCTAAGCTATTAAGACCAAGTCACCATGTAAAAATTAAAATAAACTAACTAATGAGCTTTTATTTTATATTGTTTCTATAAAATGTGAAATTATGTAGAAGCATGAAAAGGTATACAAATGAATTTTTTATTACAAATTTTCAGAAAAAAAAAATTATATTTTTTATAATTACCCTAGAGGTACCTACATATCAGCTAGTCGAGATCAAATTAGCATAATTCTAGTTGACAAATTTTATTTTTGAAAATGAGTTAGGTTACATTTTTTAAGCAATTTATTTTTATTAAGCAAAATCCTTAAAAAAAACTAATTTTCATATACCGAATTAAAAAAAAAAAAAAAACCTAAAGACTTAATTTTTAAAAAAACTCCAAGTTAGTATTTTTTTTTATTTTAGGAAAAATTGCTATGTCATAAAACTTAAAAAAAAAAATTGAAAGCACCTAAATGAGAGAAAAAACATAAATAAATAAATAAAAGATGGAAATTTTATGAAAATTTACTAATATGAAATTATCATCGAAAATGTACTGTTTTATGAAAAAAATATAATTATTGTTGACAATATGCCTAACTATGGAAAAAATGCCTAAATTATAGAAAAAATACCTAAATTATGAAAAAGAAACCTAAACCATGGTAAAGAAGCCTAAATCGTGGAAAAGATGTTTAAACCATAGAAAAGATATCTAAACCATGGAAAAGATACCAATTAAAATATTTTTTTATTTTATGAAAAACTAACAATTGACAAAATGATTTTTCTAAAAGTCCCTACAATACTGACTTTATTTAAAAATGTAGATTTAATGAAAAACATGCAAATTTAAACAAAAGATGCAAATTTTCTATAGAAGTACAATTTATAACAAAAATATTGACTAAAAGTGTGCAACTTTATACTAAAACATGCAATTTATGCAAGAGATGTGAAAAGCACAAATCAATGGGAATCGATAAAAAAGACCTACAAAGACTAATATTAGTAATGATTCTACATAAAATCCTAATCGTGTAAAAACTAATATGACACATAAAACTAACAAAGATAATAATAGATAAATAAATCATATAATTAAAAGGACTAAAACTAGTGCTAAAATAAAACCTGCAAAAAAATAAACAAAAGTTAATGTGGGTTATTAATAAAATAAACTATCTAAACCAATAAAAAAAGAGAAAAAAAAATGAAATAAAACAAACTAAACCCACCTGTTACAATTACTAGTGCACGGGTTAGATCCAATACTAGATCTAAGAAGTTGTTTGCGAGTCATATCAACTCAGGTTTGGGTCATGAATGGCAATAGCAAATTCAACTTCACATAAAGACTTTTGGACATAGGATTGAGTCAGGACTTCAACTTTCATGAGGAAGTGATTGGTGAAATTGATGCTAGCACCAACGCTACAATGTTTCGTAGTGATTTAACGGTGTTTAAAGAATCAAGCGGTGTTAATGGTGCTTTATATTGTAGTTGTGAGAGGGGATCTATGAATAGTTGTGAGGTTAAGTTCGTTAGTTGCTATTATGTGTGGTCGAGTAAGCATAAGGTTTATGATTTGGGGATTGAAGGAGCTATTGTGGTTGTCAACTGAGGTTGTCAAGAGATTATGCGATGTTCTAGAGGATGTAGACGGCATGTTTGAGTCAAGTTGGAGTGGTGTGATGTTGTGACTGAGACGTACAGTGTATGGAGTATGGATTGTGAAGGCTACTGTATACGAGAGTTGGAAAAATTATGTGTGTGGAATTGTGATTTTTGTTTACGACTAAAGTCTACTATTTATAAGTGAGTAATTTTGAATCTTTTGGATCTTTTTAATGAGGATTCAATCTTGACAAATAAAATACGACAATATCTACTTTAGATTTATTAATTTCTCAAACTATCTAAGCACGATTCAATCTAATCCACTCTCAAATTCTAAAAGCTTCACAATCTATTCGGGCTCTCTATCTTCAGCTTGACACAGTCTATCTTGTTTTCAATTAACTATGACCTAAAATATACATGTTAACCATTTAATAAGTCCTAAATCTATTTTAACTAGTCTAATTAAAATATTTTCAAATTGGATAAAAATCTACTTTATGCTTTATAAGACTATTTTTAAAAAATATTTTTCTAATGAAACTCAATTATTTAAATACTCAAATTTTCTAAATTGTACGTATATTTCTAGCTATTGTTTAATCTAACCCTAAATTAACTCAATTCAAAACTTTTGACAATTTGTATTTTTTTTTTATTTTTTCAATTTTTTTTAATTTATATATTTTTAATTTTTTTTTTTTGTAAACCTAGCCTAAAAATAAAAAGAGACTAAAATTAAAATAAAGAATGGAAAAAATGGGATATCTATAGCTACTCCTCTTTGTAGTGAAGTTTAATTAGAACTTTACTACAAAGATAAAAAAGACATGCCCATTTTTATTGAGTCCTGAATTAAATTGATATGGTGAAGATTACTAACTTAAATGGTCAGTTGAGTAGTGTCTCATCTTGAATGGATGAGGTAAAAGGATACTAACTTGAAAGGTCGAAGTGTTACGCTCCAAAGTCGCAGAGTCGCAACAGTCCCGCCATATAAACCATTCTATGATAGTAACTGGCCTCACAGTACCTACCATAGACATAATCTACACAAGGCATCGACGACTCCTCGCTTTGAAGTAAACAGTCCGATTAACAATTAAACTACAATTATGATAAATAGTGCAAATTTCTAATAACATGTATAATTATATATATATAAGTCCACAGAGCTTCCCAGGAAGTTTCACATAAACATAACAGTTCACTAGATTACATAATAATTATTAGTCTTTCATCCCTAATTACATGGTCACCAATTTTAAATTCCAATGGTCTTCTCTTTAAATCAGCCCAACTTTTATAACGGTCCTGAGCTTCTTTCATCCGTTGTCGCACAATCTTAATCTTCTCACTCGTTTGATTGATCATATCTGGTCCAATCGTGGCATACTCTTCGTGATCCCAATACAGTGGCGATCTGCATTTCCTCCCATATAATGCTTCATAAGGTGCCATCTGTATCGTTGCATGATAACTATTATTGTAAGCAAATTCTATCAACGGTAAATATTTATCCCAATCGCCTCCAAAATCCAACACGCAAGCTCGTAACATATCTTCTAGAGTTTGAATTGTTCGCTCAGACTGCCCATCTATTTATGGGTGATAAGCTATACCAAACTGCAACTTTGTACCCAAAGCTCTATGTAAGCTCTCCCAGAATTTGGATACAAACCGACTATCTCAGTTAGAAACAATACTCTCAGGAACACCATTTAGCCTTAATATTTCTCAAACATATAGCCTAGCCATCTTTTCTATTGAATCACCCGTCTGATAAGGTAAGAAATGTGCACTCTTCGTTAATCTATCCATGACTACCCAAATGGAATCGTATCCAACTTGAGTCCTTGGTAATGCTACCACAAAATCCATAGTAATATGATCCCATTTCCATCGTGGTATTTCTAAAGGTTGTAATAGTTCACCCGGTCTTTGGTGTTCTGCTTTGACTTGTTGGCATGTAAGGCATTCCGATACATACTGTGCCACTTCTCTCTTAATCCCATTCCACCAATACATGAGTTTTAAATGTTGGTACATTTTATTTCCTCCCGGGTGCACAGTATATCCTGTAAGGTGTGCTTCATCCAAAATTTGCTTCTTTATATCAGCATCTTGTAGTACACATATTCTTCCTCTAAACTTTATTAGACCTCTATCATCCACCTTAAAGTCAGGGTCCTGTCCGTTACTTAATTTCTCTTTTATCTCCATCAGACCCTTATCTTCCTCTTGCTTTTGCTTTATTCTCTCTAATAGAGTAGGTTGCAATTCCCAGTTCATTAACTGGCTATTAGGTTCACACCAATCAAACCCAATTTGCATCTTCTCAAATTCATGCACTAATTCACGTTGAGGTGTTAACAGTAAGGCAACCTGTTCATAATTCTTTCGACTTAATGCATCTACCACCAAATTGGCCTTTCCAGGGTGATAATTTATATTCAGATCATAATCTTTAATCAATTCTAACCACCTTCTTTGCCTTAAATTCAATTCTTTCTGAGTAAAGAAATACTTCAAACTCTTATGATCAGTATACATCTCGCACCATTGTCCATAAAGATAATGTCTCCAAATTTTCAAAGCAAACACTACGGCCGCTAACTCTAAATCATGAGTTGGGTAATTCCTCTCATGTGGTCTCAATTGTCTTGATGCATATGCAATAACTTTTCTATCTTGCATCAATACACATCCTAATCCATTCCGTGAAGCATCATTGTACACATTATAAGGTTTGTCCGGATCAGGCAATGTTAATACTGGTGTTGTAACCAGTCTTTTCTTTAACTCCTAAAAACTCGTTTCACAATCTTCACTCCATTCGAACTTTCCATCCTTCTGGGTTAATCGAGTCAACGGTTTAGCAAGTTGGAAAAATCCTTTATGAACCGTCGATAGTATCTAGCCATACCCAAAAAACTCCTTATCTCGGTCACTATGGTTGGTTGCTTCCAATCCATCACTGCTTTCACTTTATCAGGGTCTACAGAGATTCCTTCACCAAATATAATATGACCTAGAAAAGAAATTCTATCCAACCAAAAATCACATTTACTTAACTTGGCATACAATTTATTCTCTCTCAACTTCTGTAATGCCAATCGTAAATATTCTGCATGCTCCTTCTTGGTTTTTGAATAAATCAAAATATCGTCAATAAACACCACAACAAACTTATCCAAATATGGTTGATATATACAATTCATCAAGTCCATGAATACAGCCGGAGCAATCGTTAAGCCAAATGGCATCACAAAAAATTCATAATGACCATATCGGGTTCTAAATGCAGTCTTATGCACATCTTCCGGCTTAACTCGTAACTGATGATATCCTGATTTTAAATCTATTCTAGAAAACACAATTGCACCTTAGAGTTGGTCAAACAAATCATCAATGCGAGGTAACGGATACCTATTCTTAATGGTAACCTTATTTAACTCCCGATAGTCAATACACAATCTCATAGTACCATCCTTCTTTTTCACAAACAATACCGGTGCTCCCCATGGTGAGACACTCGGTCGAATAAACTTCTTATCCAATAGCTCCTGAAGTTGCTTCTTTAGTTCTTGAAGTTCCATGGGTGACATCTGGTATGGGGCTTTAGAAATGGGCTCAGTTCTAAGAACTAACTCTACAGTAAAGTCTAACTTTCGGGATGGGGCTAAACCTGGTAAATCCTCCGGAAATACATCTGGAAACTCATTCACTACCCGTATGTTTGCTACCTTGGGTATTTCCTTCTTTGCATCCAAAGCAAACACCCAACAAAATTTCCAATCATCCTCCTTTACTCTTGTCTCAAATTATTCATCACATATCTCCATTACTGATAAATTCAACCTACTTCCACCAGCTTTTCCTTGAAATATTGTTTCTCCCTCATTAAGATTGATAATTTTATTTCTACACTCCACAATGGCTTTATTCTTAGATAACCAATCTATTCCCACTATTACATCGTAACCCTGTAAAGGTAATATCACAAGACTTATAGGATACTCCTTCTCTTGGATTTTTATTCTACCATCTGCTACTACTTCTCGGATTGTTACTTTCTCCCCAGTCGAAGTTCTAACTTTATAAGTTATATTAACAGTAACCATACTAATTTCTTGTTCATGTACAAATTTCTGACTTGCAAAGGAATGAGATGCACCAGTATCAAACAGCACAAAAGCAGGTTGTCCATTTATCAGCACATGTCCTGGAATGCACTAATACTATGGTTACTAACTACACTAGCATTCATAAATCTTAAAATGCAAATATTTCAATTTAATTCACTTAGAATTATTATTGCAATAGATAGTCTGAGTACGTACCAGTTATAAGTCCTTCATCATTTTCATCTTCAACTCCCATGATCTCCTCGACATCATCATGGTAGTACTCCTCCATAAAATCCGAGAAATCCTCATTCTCCTCAATTTCCATATCCTTTAGAGCAAAGATACGAGCAGGTGTAGTGGTGTTATCAAAACCTTCTGTTCGCTTAGCTCCTTGTACAAATTGTGGATAGTACCTGGAGAAATGGCCCTTTCTACCACACTAATTACACTTCACTAATTTCATCTTAAGGCATACCTTCAGCACATGGTTTGGATCTCTACATATAAAACATTTCCCCTTAAGCTGAGCACAATTTCTTGAAAAATGATTTGCACCACACTTCCAGCATTTGACATTTCCATCCTTGTCATAAAAGCTCAAACTCGATATTGACTGCGCTGGGTTACTAGCTAGAGTTACTGGTCTCCTTCTCTTCTGTCCAGAATTGCTACTAGAGACACCAGGATATGATCTCTTAAATGATGGACCTAGTCAATATCCTCTGTTGATCTTTTGACTCCACATTGCTTGCATCCTCACACGATTATCTTCTAATTGTCTTGCCTTATCTACCACTTCATTGTAAGTGGTAAAACCATAATCCAACAACTTGCAACACATTGTGGGGTCAAATCCAGTAAGGAACAAATATTTCTTTAACTCAACATTATCTCGATATGAACCAGGTACACATTGTAACAATCTATTGAACTCAGTCTCATACTGGGTTACACTCATACCTCCCTTCTTCAGTTCAAACAAATCTCGCACCATTCTATTTTGGACACTATGAGGAAAATACTCCTTCCTGAATTCCTCCTTAAATTGTTGCCAATCAATATTATTTCCGAGTTGCCTTGCTCTTGAGTCCCACCATACTCTTACAGCTAACTTTAACATAAACGTACCATAAGATAACTTTTGAGATTCAGGGACTCTGAAATCCTCAAAACTTCGTTTGATTTGGGCTAGCCAATCATCAACTAGATCTAGCCTACCTATCTCCCCTTCAAAATAACAGTTGGCTTTTATAAATTCAGGAAGTTTATTTACCTCTTGAGGTCGCTCCATTTGTTGTTCAACTTCTTGAGGTCTCCTATTTCCTACATTACCACCAGTCAAAAGATGTTGAATTAACATTCCTTGCTGTCTCATCATTGTATGCATACTGGCAAGTATTTGTCCAATAGGCATATTCTCTTGGGAAAGAGGTGGAGGTAAATCTTGTCTATTTTGTTCTCTTGGTGGTGATGGTGCTCGTAGTGGAGGGTTTTGATTTCCTTCAGTTCCTCCTTGACTACTTCCGTTTCTAGCTTCAGCCATAATCGCTTAATAATTTAACTTATAATCCTGTATTCATATCTATCTATAAGTTATCCCTACTTTTGTTTAAAGAATGTTAATAAATGCTGGTAATAAGTACTCATATCAAATAGTAATGACAATATCATTGAAATCAACATACTTAGTAATCTAATTTCCACTATATATTTCATTCAACCTTACATCATCACTATTACAACTTCAAAACAAAAGATACAACTCGATAATCTTTCAAATACATACATCAAATTTACAACCCGATTACATCATTACTTACATAATCTACTACATACTCAATCTTTACAACTGTACAAGATAAAAGGTTACATCAATCTTAATTACAACGTACATCTAACTTGATCCAGAAGCTACAAAATACATCAAAAGTCAAAATACATCAAAAGATCCTAAAATACATTAGTTTCCATCAAAATTGCTACTGGATCATAACTAAAAATCTAACTAAAAAAAGTCAGTCATCTAAATAAGCTAATCCTCCTCTAAGTCTGTAGTAGCTACTCCATCAAAGGAGTCGTGAGCCATATAACCTCCTACAGAGTGATCCTCAGGCTCACTGTCTGATGCGGAGTCTATAAACACGATCTCTGAAGTCTCAGGAATCACAATCACCTCCTGCACATCATCATCATCCAACTCAGCTGTAGCACCAGCTCCAACTCCCGCTATCACGGTGTCTACGATCACCTGCATAACTACAGTATGTATATCTATATCGGGCTCATTCTCATTCTCTTGCTCCTCCTCAAGGTCTTCTTCTGGCTCTTCTTCTTCTAGGTCCCCCTCTGGATCCTCCTCTAGGTCTTCCTCGGGATCTTCCTCAACATGAACTCCATCTACTTGGGGTTCAACTGGAGGTGGGTTTTCCGATGGTGGTTCTGGTATTTCGAACTCAGGTTCAGGGTTAGGGTTCAATGGTATCTCTATACCATCCACAGCAGGCTCTGGAAACTATGGAAACCAATCAATGATCCCTGGTGGGTACTGTCTAGGAATGTATGGAATGTCAGCAGGGATGTAGGCAATACTAGCAGGGTATGGTCTCCCATCCTCCAACCTAGCAGGAAAATACCGTAAGGGCATCATCACGGTTATAATTCCCTCTTTCTCCAACCATCTCTACTCAAAAGCTACTATAGCAGTGTATCTATTATATTGGGGTCCTAAACTCATCTCCATCCATGCCCACTCATCCTTCCAGCTATAGCACATTCAATCATGAAACTTATCAATGATCTCATCAATTGTCCTAAATATATTCCAATCGGCTAGTTCCATCAATAGCCATTGTAATTTAACCCTATAGTCAATAGGAGATACTTCTCCATTCCATCCAAACCGTATCCAACTATGAATTAGTTCTCCCCTTCGACCCTGTAATTATAATTAAACCAATTAATATTTCCTATGTTAAAGATTATGGTTACTTATGTTATACAATCTTTTATCGCCCACTTAATATTACCTACTCTCAATATTCCTATAATGTCTATTTCTTTTAAGGTATGACGCTTCAAAGTAAGTTTACTAAAACTACACTCTGATACCAACCGAGAACTGTTACGCCCCGAAGTCGCAAAGTCGCAACAGTCCCGCCGTGTAAACCATTCTATGATAGTAATTGGCCTTACAGTGCCTACCATAAACATGATCTGCACAAGGCATCGACGACTCCTCACTTTGAAGTAAACAGTCCGATTAACAATTATACTACAATTATGATAAATATTACAAATTTCTAATAAACATAGATAATTATAAGTAAGTCCACAAAGCTTCTGAGGAAGTTTTACATAATCACCATAGTTTACTAATTTACAAAATAACTATCAGTCTTTAATCTTTAACTACAAGGTCACTCTAGTTACACATTATACTAAGTATCTTGATCCTCACAACCCTGGCTTCAAAGGACTAACCTCTGGGTAATTGTAGAGCGGCATAGTACGCGAAGTGTACAGAAATCAGAACCTGCAAAAGGATCTATAAGGGTATGAGCAACTACAGCTCAGTAAGTTGAATTGGAGACTCATTAATGCATACAAGTATAAACAGGGTTATCAAACAATTATTTTCATACAATGCAACAATCTAGTGTCATCGCACAACGTAGTTCGATTCGTTGTGAAATCAGAGAAATTTCACCCGCTCCAATCTGGGTTGAAGAGTTCCATGTTATGCAGCAGCTTACAACCAAACCCAGGCTTGTGCAATGGAGACCTCGCTCTTCTCGCGACTACCTTCGAACCATTGACTTCACCCCCGCCGCGACCTCCTCTCTTGTCACTTAGTTCGATTGAGGATGAAGAAGGGACCATTTTGTAATCCTGCACTATCCCTTTCGAAGGGGTTGGTATTTGGTTGAAGAATCCTATGATCCCCTAACGGGTTACAATGCATGACAATTTTGTTTATTAGGGTCGACTAAGATTAAATTCCGTTTAAGGTATTCAAGCAATTTCATACCAATTCAATCAGTCACAAATCACTCACAATACAAGTTTCAGTATGAATTCAGATACATCAAACACATGCGTAAACTACTTACAACCGCAATCATATACAAGCCTAAGTCTCCGAGTACTACAAAACTAGTACTCTATTACAATAAGCAATAACCCAACTTACTTGAAATTGTTCGATCGCTGGATCCCTTAATTGCAAGCTGATGTATCTCTAAGCATCCTATAATACAAATAGGTCATTTTAGTACTTATAATTTATGGTTTCATATTCTAAGTTATATTTTAACTCATTTTTTTCGTGTATACCTATTACGTTCTAATGATTCGTTGCACTCTATTTCGGTGTTCAAATCCTAAATGAGATTTTAAAGTTTGATTCCTAAGCCTTAAATATGCTCAAATCCTACTGTGAAATTAATCACATTAAGCTCGAGTGTCCAAATATCCTATTGGGTCATAATTTGGTATTCTAAACTATTCGGTACACGCTAACCCTAATTGAGGTATCGGATTTATTCCTGATGTGTGAAAATTTTACATTTTGAGACATTTATTTAAAATTAAATGTTATTTCAGATTTATTATTATTTTGATTTCTATTATAATATTATCTAAATAACCTTATTTTTTTAGATTTATTAATTTACAATTTCACATATTACTAATTTCTTATATTAGTTACCTAATTTCCTAAATTAGCCATAATTAATACTCCAAAGGCTAGGATTAGGGTTCAACTTCAGAGATTAACATCCCTAAACATCTAATTAATATCTAAATCAATAATTAACATCTTAATCACCTAATTAACCCCAAATCACCCAATTTTTCCATCATTTTAGGGCTAAAAATTAACTTAAAATTTTCAAAAATTAATTTTAAAAAAATGGCTTCATAGCACTATTCTACATCATATGAGCATCTTACAGAAAAAACTTGAGCTCCAAACTACACTCCTAAGCCTATTTATTTTCCGTTCTAATCATACTCGGTTTTGAACAATTTGTTAAGAACCCTATATTTTCAGACATAATTAAACTAAATAAATATTTTTCCCTAAATCTACATACAATAAAACCTCAGAATAACAAGTTTCATAATTTTCTAGGCAAAATAACTAATTTTACAAAATTATTCAAAAATCGGGGTAAATAAGAGATTAACCGGTTCAAAGCTTTCTGGCCGTCCAAACCCCGTCCAAGGTTGTCAGCCGGTCCAGGCGGTGGTTCTAGTGTAGGGTGGTGGTGGTGGTTCGGTCCCAGGTGGTGGTGAGTGGTGGGTTTGGTTCACTTACCCAATCTGCATAGTTTTCTTTTCTTTTTTTATTTTTTGAATTTTCTCTCAATTTTTTCAGTGTTCCTATTTTTTGCAAATGCTAAACTGTCCAAATGACTTCTGTAAATTTTTCCCCTATTTATAGACGTTTGTTGTAATTAATATGCATTAATTTGACAAGACTTTGCCCATTTTCCTTGATTTTTGGCTTTTAGGTTGTCTAATTTTTCTTTTGTAGATCTAGACCTACCACGACCTGATTTGGATCATCTTATCCTCTTCTGATTTTTTTCTGATTTTTCCATAATTATTTTATAATTTTCTTTAATTATTTACTTAGTTTTTGGCCAATTTAGGTAATTTCGCGTATTTTTATCTATACGTAAATACATGTGGGGTACATGTGAACATTCCTAATTATTATTTTGGTTATTCTAAAATTTTTAGTGTACATATAATCTATCTCTAGTAATTTATTAGTTATTATATTACACTTTTCGCCTTTTCGGTAATTAGCAATTATTATGCTTAAAATTTGAAAATTTTATAATCTCTTATTTTACAACTTATTTTCTTAAATTTAAGTTTATGGGGTTATTTTTACTAATATTCCTCTCAGTAGTTTATAATTTGGGTTTGATCGGATCCTTTAACCGATCGCTTTAAATCTTAGGTTCTAAGTTCAATCATACGGTTACTTGACTTAGCTTTAGGGCTTACACGGAGTAAAGAATAAAGGGCCTATCTTGAAAGGACAGGGTAAAGGAATAGGAAACCCATCTTAAATGGATGGGGTAAGGGAATAGGAGGCCTATCTTGAAAGGATGGAACAAAATGAATAAAGGGCTTATCTTGAAAGGTTAAGGCAAAATAACAAAGGGCTTATCTTAAAAGGATAGGGTAATAGGATTAGGAGGGCTATCTTGAAAAGATAGGGCAAAGGAATAGGAGGCCTGTCTTGAAGGGATAGGATAAAAAGATTAGGAGGCTCATCCTAAAAGGATGAGGTAAAAAGAATAAAGAGGCCTGTCTTGAAAGGACAAGGTAAAGGAAACAAATGGCCTATCTTGAAAAGATAAAGCAAAGGAAACAAAAGGATTGGGGGGGCTATCTTAAAAGGACAGGGGCGGGGGGGGGGGGGGAGCTATCTTAAAAGGATAGGGTGAAAGGATTGGGGGGGTAAGGTTGGATAGGGAGAAAGGATAGAGGGCTTGTCTTGAAAGGATAAGGCAAAAGGACAGAGGACTTATCTTAAAAGGATAGGGCAAAATGATAAAGGGTTTGTCTTGAAAAGATAGGGTAAAAGGATTGGGGGCCCGTCTTAAAAGATCAAGGCAAAAAGGATAAGGAAGCCATCTTGAAAGGACGAAGCAAAAGGTTAAGAGATCTATCTTAAAAGGATAGGTCAAAACAAATAAGGGCCCTATCTTGNCTTTCAAGATAGGGCCCTTTTTTGTTTTGACCTATCCTTTTAAGAGGGGGGAGCTATCTTAAAAGGATAGGGTGAAAGGATTGGGGGGGTAAGGTTGGATAGGGAGAAAGGATAGAGGGCTTGTCTTGAAAGGATAAGGCAAAAGGACAGAGGACTTATCTTAAAAGGATAGGGCAAAATGATAAAGGGTTTGTCTTGAAAAGATAGGGTAAAAGGATTGGGGGCCCGTCTTAAAAGATCAAGGCAAAAAGGATAAGGAAGCCATCTTGAAAGGACGAAGCAAAAGGTTAAGAGATCTATCTTAAAAGGATAGGTCAAAACAAATAAGGGCCCTATCTTGAAAGGACAAGGCAAAAAGATAAAGTAGCTTATCTTAAATGGATAAGGAAAAAAGATTAAGGAAGCTCGTCTTAAAATGATAGGGTAAATAAATTAAGGAAGCCCATCTTGAAAGGACAAAGCAAAAAGATTAAGGAAGCCTATCTTAAAAGGATGGGGCAAAAAGATAGGGACTTGTCTTGAAAGGACAAGGCAAAGGGCCTGTCTTGAAAGGACATCGCAAAAGAATAGGGGCCTGTCTTGAAATAACAGGGTAAAAATAAGCACTATGTAAGAAAATTGATGTTCTTAAAAGAATAATTAGCTTCTCGAAAGGTTAGATCTTTCGAAGAAAACAACTTAACAAAAGGTTTTGAAGGTTTTACTAGTTGTTTCTGATACCTAGGATAACTAATGTTCCTCAATGTAGGATGAAAAAAGTTCCTATAGTGAAACTTTCTAAGCTCTTAGTGAAGGATGACTAAGTTTCTTGAATCATCAGATAATCAAAGTTCCTAAGATAAGGATAACTAAGGCTCCTATTAAGATATCCAAAGTTTCGAAAGAATCACTGAGGTTCTTGAAATTTCCTCAAAGGATTACTAAAGTTCCTAACTCGAGGGTGATTAACATTTACATTGTAAGTTCTCAAATTTTTCACTTTTTAACACGTAAAGGAAAGATTGGTGCTTTTTTATTGAAAAAAAAAAAACTATTCATCTTTTTCTTGCTAATATGTGATGAAATTATACCAACTCTAAATAATACAGATAAGTAGTATGCTTATTCTTTTAGCTCATTGGCTATTCATTCTTCATCTTTGATTGCTTGTCTGCAATGATGATGGAATAGGAAAAAGAAACTTCAATTGAACACCTTGTTCTTCTTGCCAAAGGGAATTGCCACTCGATTTTGGGGCAATTTGCTTCTTATGCCCCTAGGCCATGCTTGACCTTTGCATTCAAATGTTTCATACTAAGAAAAGCACCCTAATTATTTGAATTGTTAAGTCCAAGAGGACTTCTTTACACTCTCAAATGATTTGTTTTTACTCTCGAATACGATTCCAAAAATTATATCCGGTCTTATAAGTGATATACTTTGATTGATCTTATAGGTCTTTTCCTCAAGTTATAACGTAGGCTTTTGGTCAGTCATTTAAACAAAGGGGAAATATTGATGTATTGGCCAATTTTGAAAAATTAATCTCTCAACCCAGGTTTATAAGTCAAGAACCTTAATGGGAAAAGCTAAGATAAGTTTGTCTTAGTTTCATGAGCAATGATTACTTAAGATAAGTCAATATCTTCAATCGAAAAAAAAAAAAATCGTTAAGGGTAGTATAGTGTATGGGATCATAGGACTAGAGTTTCATTCCTTTAGGCTTGGAATCTCTTGCTTATGTTTGTGCTTTGAAGGATATTGAGGGAAAACTTATGTCTTTCATCTTGAGATTTGTAGGTTAAATTTTTTTAAGATACTGGAGTCTTGGGCCCTTTTTAGTTGCCTTTTAAGATGTGATCACCTTACTTTCGTTTTATTCTCTCTTTTTTTTTTCTTTCTTTTTTTCCTCTTTATTCTTGTTTTTATCTTTTATCTTTTTTCCTTTTTCTTTCTTTTTTCTTTTTTTTTTTCTCTTTTTTCTTTTCTTCAAGGTAATTGCTCTCCATATGCCTATGTTTTTGTTTAAGGAGATTT
Organism: Lumnitzera littorea; assembly: GCA_024138015.1. Classification (NCBI taxonomy): domain Eukaryota; kingdom Viridiplantae; phylum Streptophyta; class Magnoliopsida; order Myrtales; family Combretaceae; genus Lumnitzera; species Lumnitzera littorea. The sequence continues at coordinate 21,852,550 of JAMXBB010000008.1, forward strand.
AAAGCCTTAAAACCAAAAGTTTGAAGTATATAAGCCCAGTGAAGTATGGATTTAAGGGAGTGTTTGAGAAAAATCCATGGTATTGAGGTATTTAAATGAGTGTATGGGCCTAAGCAAAATGAATACAATTTGAAACTCTTTTTTAATTCTAAAGAAATCAAATTATTTATGGCAATTATTGCTCGTGAGCTAATACAACTGAAATAAGACAAGTTAGTAAATCCCTTTTCTCTAAGATCAATGTCCCTTAACTTCTTGATTGCCCCAATATGGGGTAATTCTTAATAAAGTTTATTTTTTGAAAAACTTCTCTCAAAGGCTCAAAGGGGGTAATGAAGGATAAAAGTATTTAGGGAGTGAAATTAATGACTATCATCCCTTCAATTCGTATATAACAAGCAAGATAGACTTCCTTTAAGAAACAAGTCTTATCCTCATTTTCTTGTCTCTCAGCTCTCACGAATGTTTTTTGGTCAGTGTTTGGGATTAGAACTTGCCTCTTATCATTCTAAACGCTTCAAATCATGGAATACTTTCCTGTCAAAAAGAATTTAAAGCATTTTATTTGTTTACCATATTTGCCTTAGTCTCATTTGATAAGACTGGATATTCTGTGATGCCCTAGTAGGTCACATGTCCCTCTACCTTTAAAAGATTGCTCCATTTGCTACCGGCTTAGTCTAAGCTCATTAGGTTTATTAGTGGAATAATTCATAGTGGAGTCAAACTTTGTATTCTATTTTAGGGTTGAAATGGGTGGGCCAGTTTTGGGGAGTAAGTGTTTAAGATCTTTCAGGCTTAAAGAGGACTAAGATGTAGAAAGCTTTAGATGAAGTTAATAGGCCATGTGTTTGGGTTTTCTCTGGCTTGAGGTGGGTTGAAATAGATGGGAAGTTTTGGTGTCGGTGTTTTAGGATTTTCTATTTAGGGCTTTTGAAAAGGATTGGCAGTGGGTTTCTCTTCAAGAGTTGTGTTTTTGGTTTGGGCTTTTACTGGAGAATCAAGAGAAGTGTTCGTTTTAGGGATAGGCAGATGGACTATCTCTCCCCACTATTTTCATTTATCAATTTCCAATGTACTTTCCTCTTTTGCCCCTCAGCATCAATTTCAATATCAAGCCTAACTCATAGGCTATAAGGCTCCCTAGGCTCAAAATAAGTGACTACTTGAACTAGGCTTAGGTTGGAATTGTCGATGTTGTTCATCATCTTACTTCAGAATGAATGGATATGGGCTTTAGAAAAATGGGCTTAACTGCTTAAAAATAATAACCCAAGGTTTATAAAACTAGTACACAATAGCAAATTTTTCCTTTGAAAACTTTATGATTTTTTGGCAAACTTTATTCAAAAGGCATTTCAAAACACTTATATTACAAAAACTTAAGCTATAATCAAGGTTATCAACATCTCCTAACTTATTGGAATAGCTTAGAAATTTACAAAGTTGATGAGAAGGAGCAAATATTTTATAAAGTTGAGAAACGAGGATAATGACTTATTTACAAGTAAAAACACTTGAAAATCTTAAAGGATGATAAAGTGAATCTATGTAATAAGTGATTGGATTGCTAACATTGCCTAAATAATAAAAGAAGTCAATTACCAAAGCAAGATAATGAAGACAACAAAGTTACAAAAGGACAACTGATGATTAGAGGGTAATAATTTCACTAGAGGGGTGCCGAATATTGAAAAAACAAGAGTAAGGGACAATTTAGGGATAATAGTTATTTATAGATCATAGGTAGCGAATATTTACATGTTGAAGGATCCTTTTTACTTATCCCTTTTTTATGTATACATGGGTTATTAAACAAATTTCTAATGCAAGTATAAAAATAAATAAATAAATGAATAGACAAATAGCATACAGGTAAAGCACACCCATGTAGATGTAGGACAGGAAGCTAGATAATAGTGCAATAATCTATCAAAAAAAAAATTCAGAGTTATAGCTTTATTAAAACCCTACAATAAAATCAATTGAGTATAAATGAGCTAGACCCTTATTAGGTTTATAACTTTTCTATGAGTATAGACATAAACAAAGCGTAGAGAAAATTTTACAAAAGCAAAATATCCTTTAATAGACTATAGGAGAAATTTTTTTTAAATGAAAAAAAAAATTACATGGAAAAAATTGTATGACCACTATGTCACACGAGAAAAAAATAAAATTGCAACTACTTACCCTTGATTATTTTATTTATTTTTTTGAAAAATGTCGCACTAATATTTATTTGTTTGCCCACAAAAAAAAAATTAATGCAATTTAGTGGTTCAATTTTAAATCTTATTGTACTACCTTTTATTTGTAAAATGGTCAAAAAAAGAAATGCAGTATATAATACCTATATTATAGGATAATACATAGGCAATCATATAATACAAAAGAAAAACATATCTGAGATAATAATATATATAAAACAAAGTATAGTATAAACTTGATGCAATATGCTACATACGCATGCGTATGCACACACATGTGATGCAATAGAATTAATAATTAATAACTCTTAGAGACAGAATTATCATAAATTTGTGGTTAACATTCTTACACACTTATACATATAAATATATTGTTGAGCCTTATTTCTATTTCCTTAATTTAACCTATATCAAGCCTAGCCCGCTTAATATAAGTTACTCGATATTAAATTAAGAAAATATTTTTCTAAAAAATTTAAAAAATTAGAGTCACCAACTAATTCAACTGATAAAAAATGGAAATAGAGTTTTCAGGTGGGAAAACTCTAATTTGGCTACTAATTTGTGAATTTTCTAAGAAAATAATTTTTAGAAAATTAAACTAGAAAAAGTTAGGTTTTGGAGTTAACCTATTAAGACTAAGTCACCATGTAAAAACTAAAGAGATCAGCATGCCTAACATGGTTATATAGAGAGCTATACCTAACTTCTAAGGACATAGTGCATGAGATGTAAAGGGAGGCCATCCTCCTTCCCGTATGGGCTTGAGACCGATTCCTACTTATTGCCCCCTTAGTCAGCATGGTATGGTATTTGACAAGAGTTAACCTTTAGCAACCAAATGGAGTATGGAGTAAGATACTACACACCACCCCATGCATGTTATGAGGGCATACCAAGACGTCTTTAATCAACCCTAGTACACACAAATGAACACAACTTCTACTTTTTCAATCCATATCTATTGTGCATTAGTTGACATTTATTACATATTTATGTAGGTCGTCTAGCAACCTTATACAAATGATCTCCTCCAAATCATACCAAACTATTGCAGCCATGTTAGAGATGTGTAGACAACTTAGGTACCCTTGATATGATTCCATATTATCAAGTGGCACCATACGGAGTGTATGTTGTGCCAATTTGGATGTTTACAGATGGTTCCCCCAAATTGCTATATGAATAAGGCAAAGAGACTACATTGCATCAACTTGAGGGGTCGTACTAATGTTGACTAGATCACCTACTACGTGGGCCATAACGGCATTTGGAATGACATACATGCTCGTATGCTATATATATAGGGTCCTAGAGGTACAGAGCACAACTACAAGCAATGGTATAAAACCATTACGCTCCATTACAATAATCATGATGGAGCTTTGCTTGGGGAATTGGCAAGTATATGTATGTCACCTACTATTCATGTTTCATTATCTTACAATAACTTGTGCTAATGCTCCATCATTTTATAGGTAAAGGAGTTCCAACAAATCTGAATATCAATGGACCAAGCTTATTATATCACTGCTTAGGTACATGTCAATTGAAGGATGTAAATATTAGAGAACCATGCCCCAATTACATTATACCCACCTCATCTAATCGAGGTACAATTATAAGAGCATCACAACTTAGATAACCTAGATGATAACCCTCTAGATCCTCCCAGGTATGATGAGAGAACTAAGATGAAGGGCCTTATACGATGGCAAGGATGGGGTCAACCAGAACCTGATACTATAGGACCATCCGATGACCCCCATCAACCATTAAGCATCTTGATACAAGGGCCATGTCTAGATGTAACTTAACCTGGCATTCATACCATTAGCTCTACAAAAAAAGAAGGAGGCATTTTATGAGTTCTCTAGGTAAGAGTTCCTTCCAGGTTCCAATAGCTGCTTCACCTTCATTACTTAAGCTACCCCATGAGCACATTCAAACACAAGAGTCATAGGCTTCAACCATTGCCGATGAAAGTAGGTTTAGGTAGGGGTTAGCTTCTAAGGTAACTCGTATATTCATTAGAAGTCCATGAAGAAAAGACTAGCCTTATACATTATTTTATTTTGTATGAACTATAAACTCAACATTTCTAGTTATGGACATTTTCAAATAACAACACTTCTTCATATTTCTTTGTTAAGTATAGCTATGTTACACTTTAACATTTGATTTCCACTTTTTGGTTATCTTATTATGGTTGTATATGTGAGTGGTTATTGAAAGAATAAGTGACAAGTTAGGGCAAAATGTGATAAAGTTTGGAGTTGTCTATCTGAGATTAAAGTATGATGTGATTGTTTAGCCTATTTTCGTTTTGTTTTTACTTGGATTTTATCATGTTAAACTTATTTGTACATATAGATATATATTATACTTGCTAGTTGTTATGTGACAAATATTTATAAAAAAGATGCTTTTCTAAAAAGTGTCTTTTTTAACATGTCAAAAAAGAAGACGTTTTCTTATTTAACCTAAAAAAAGGGAAAGTTAATGTGTTAATGAAAAAAACACTTTTGAGAGAAAATGCCTTCTTGGTAATCTCAATAAAGCAACTTATAATATCTTTTGTCAAAGTACCTTTGTTTTTTTATTTTTTTCAGGTGCGCTCCTCCTAATAACCATGGGAACGGTTCACCGTGCAAAACCATGCAAAGAACACTCTTCAATGTCCAAGTCTTCATCCAGAAACAATACCGCCTTGCCTTCGTCACATCGAAACACCTTTCCTCTACCCTGTTATTCCATAATAATTATCAGGATCATGATCACGATCACGATCGCGATAGTTGGAACGAACTCTTCTTCTGCTTTAATCAAGCACAGGAGGCACCCGATATGTCCCTCTTTAGAGCATTTAAAATGCTCAATTCTGGTAGTATGAAGCCCAACGCCCATTTTCTTGTTCACCTTGTTAGAGCTGTTACAAAGCAACGTTTATTCCCTTTTTGTGGGCTACATCTTCATGGCTACATCATAAAATCTGGGTTTTTTTCCAACGTCTTTGTGGCGACTTCCATGATGACTTTCTATGTGAAAAACCAGTCTTTGAATGGCGCTTATCACATGTTTGTTGAAATGCCTCAACGAAATGTTGTATCTTGGAATACTTTGATTACTGGGTATGTGCATTCTGGTCAGTTTCGTCGTGCATTAGGATGGTTTTTACAGTTGACTGGATCTGAAACTAGTGTAGTTGCTGACGCTTTCTCCTTTACCGCAGCATTGATCGCGTGTGGTCAGTTGAGTCTATTATGGCTTGGGAGGTCAATGCACTGTAAGATAGTAAAATGTGGTCTCGAATGCAGCGTGTTTATCTCTAATTGCTTGATTGATATGTACGGAAAATGTGAGTTGGTTGAAGAGGCAATACTTGTGTTTGATGAGATGGTGGAGAAGGATACGATTAGTTGGAACTCGGTAATTGCAGCCTGTGCAAGAAACAATGAACTTGAACATGCTTTCGCTTTTTTGCACCAGATGCCTAGTCCTGATACGATCTCTTATAATGAAATAATTCATGGCATTGCACAATTTGGAGAGACAGATGATGCTATCCAGGTTCTTTTCGATATGCCAGAGCCTAATTCATCCTCGTGGAATTCAATAATTACTGGGTGTGTGAACCGAAATCAAACTCAAGAGGGTTTGGACGTCTTTATTAGAATGAAATCTGCAGGTGTAACGATGGATGAATACACGCTTTCTAGCATTTTAAGTGGGTTTGCAGCTGAGGCAGCTTTAACTTGGGGTAAGGTGATTCATTGTCTCTCAGCGAAGCTGGGGTTGGACACATCCTTAATTGTAGGCAGTGCTCTGATTAACATGTACTGCAAATGTGGAAAAATGATGGATGCTAAATCCGTGTTTCAATCACTACCTGAGAGAAACTTGATAACATGGAACGCCTTGATATCTGGCCTAGCTCACAATGGTATTTCAGCGGAGGTCTTCCACCATTTTGAGCAGTTACGAGCGCTTAGAGATGTAAAACCGGATGGCATCACATTTCTTAATGTTCTATCGGCATGTTCAAATTGCAATGCACCACTAGGTATTGCAACTCAGCTCTTTGAATCAATGGTGAACGATTATGGAATAGAACCAACAGCAGAGCATTGTTGTACTATGATCCGGCTGATGGGACAAAGTGGAGAGGCTCGGAGGGCAGGGAGCATGATATTCGATCTTAGCTTTGGGTCGTGGGGATCCGTATGGAGGGCCTTACTTGGTGCTTGTGGAGAAAGTAAGGATTTGAAAATTGCAAAAGTTGCTGCTGCGAAGGTCCTTCAATTGGAGGGCGATGTAGATCTTGTCTATGTTACACTATCTAACATATATGCGTATCATGGGAAATGGAAAGATGTGAGCACCATTCGGAAACTGATGATCCTGAGAGTTGTGAAAGGAGCTGGTCGTAGCTGGATTGAATTGTGCAGAGCATAATAGTTGAAGGAACATCCAAATTGCCATTAAGTATGGGAAATTGGCATTACTTACTGAAGTTTCGTTTTGGAAATAGCACATGTAGTGACTACATTCCTGCTTTGTTGAAAGGTTTTCTTGGTAATTATATTCCAGTATTTACAATTAAATCAAAACTTTCAAAACTAAAGTGGATTAGAAACTGGTCGAGCTGCGATCTACCCGAGTTCAACAAATTTGATAATATATTATTTGCATTTAGTTCATTTGGTTGAAGTAAAAATTATGCAAATTATAAATAAGGGATAGATTTAAAATATTGATCTTTGGAACCCTATCTTCCAATATCAAATCCTAGCATAACCACCACCGTGCCTAGTTCTAATTATTGGTAACCTGATAATATAAGTTAAGGATTATTAATGGAAAATTTCGATCAGCTCATTTCCTAACCATAGGTCTGCATTATGCATGAAATTTTCCTCATATGATATATATCTATCGTCTACATCCATCCTACTAAGGAGTGAAATGTGGTCCTAAAATGATAATCTAGCTATCTATCGTTCTCTGGGACCATTGGGTGCTACTATTTGTGTTTTGGCATTTTGTGGGGAATCTATACATCCCTCTTCCTCTTCAAATGTATTCATGTCAATATCCATCTGTAGTTCGTTATCTAAACCCACTTCATATATTAATTCATCTTCCGTGTCACTATCTTTTAGTGTCTCCTCTATCTTTCTATCGAGATCATTACTAATAGGTAAATTTTCTTCGTTCTCCATGGAGAAATCACTGATTGTTTTGCTATTTTCTAAGACATTTATAGCTCTTTGTACTTATAGTAGCTGAGAAGTATTCATCTGAACTATCAATAATTGCTCTTGAATCGTAGCACCTTAATCTTTTTCTTTGATGTAGAGTTATTGAAGGCATGTCATTCCAAATGCCTATGCCATATCTATGAGAGCCTCCACATCTTCGTTATTGCTAGTGTCTTTCAACAAGAATTTTTTCAATCCATTTCCATAGACAAATGTTTGTGTATGATACATATGTATATTTCTTGTATTTGAATCTATTTGTAATAGCTCTGATATTTAAGATAGGAGCTTTAAGTAATCTACATCCACTTCTACTTTCATGTTCTTAACAAAACTTCTATCATAATATGGTCCTTTTAGACCTATTAGAATCTTGCCATTTGCAAAACCCGAGAATCTAACATAATCCGTCATTTTCACTATTATTGACACCAACAATAGTTGTGTTAGTTATGTTAATGGAAAATGGCGTAACAAAAAGTCTTATATTTGATAATAGTTGGCATAGTACAACATTTGGTATACTACTTTCCTTAATTATGTTGATATAGCAACTATCATAACCAATATTGTAAATTTATGCTGCAGTTGCAAACTTAACCAAAGATATAACATGTTATAACTTCATGTTGCAAAATCCACCATCTAATTACTTTAAGATTTAATAAAAATGTGGTTAGAAAAGCTGGATTATTAGCTGGAACCTCAATGTTTCTTCTGAAAATATTATGATAGACTTGTGTAATCTTAGCTACTAAGGATTTCTCTAGTAGAATGGAGTCTAATTCTCTTGTTAAGCTTTATTTTAATAGTTGTGACTCTGAAGCTTTGCATAATTATGTCTATATAGTTATTATTGGTATGTAAGTGATAATAGGAAGGTGATTTTTTGTTTTCTATGTTGTTTTACTTCTCAACACATTGTAGTATTCTAATATCAACCATAATATAGACTTTTACTATAATCTAATTGAAAATTGATCAATATCCTAAGACAATCACAACTTGCATCTTAGACTAGGATGCTTGGAGTGTAATAAGGGATTGATTTAATGGAAAATCTCGAGCAGAATATAATTTAATGCTTATTGTGTTCATATATGTATTCTTGCTAAAACAAAATTCGGCTAAGTTTTCATTTCAAACTAGATCTATTTATTACTAGCAATAAACTTACTGCTAAAAATAAATTCAATTGGATGTGGTGAATAACTACACTACAATATGTAATATGGATTTTGCAAACAATAGTAGGAGTAAGAAACTATGGTACCCACCAAGAAATAATAACTTAGTCAAAAAGCAGAAGGTGCTAAGATGCTACAAAGAAAGCACTTGAAATGAATTGGAATAAAATTTCTTAAGTCAATTGTTAAGCTAAATGTTCCATCTTTCTTATCAACTTCTTATAAGAATTGAATGTACCCAACAACTTACAAGAATATTCATGAGTAGATTAGCAACATGTTAAAATTTCAATTACAAACATTAAACACTTATTTAGAAGGTAAAATTGAATTAAGTAATGGACCTCTAATAAGTATAATTCCTTGTTCCTTTTCCAATCAATGTGAAGGATTAGTGCTATCAATTTTTGAAAGCTATAGCACATAAAAGACATTAGAATAAAAGGTGAAATAAGACATTACAATAGAAGCCAGCTTAAGGCATCACCTATGGAGGACCAAGAATCTATGGAACTTTATATGTATTGAATAATGTAAAGAACTAGAGTATGACCTTGCTCCTTAAAGTATATTGAATCTCCCAGTTTTGAGAATAATTTGATTCCTAAACAACACAAAAGAATGTGAATTTGCTATTTAAACATGGTAGTACAGCAACTTGTAACATAAATTACCACCCTTAACTAAAACAAATGATACATTAGAGTAGCATCGTACTATTTTGCAATGTTAACTAATATGCTTATGCTTAGGACATCTTAAGAGCAAGTAAAGCAAGAAAACATCTCTAAAGATTCACAATAATGTCAATAGCACACTTCAGAAAATATAAACTATGGCATCTTGATGGTATTATATCTTTCAGATCATGCCTCTTAACAATTGTTTGATAAAAAAAAAAGATGCCGCTAATGAATGAAAAACTTTAACCTCTTAGTAAGATTCTAGGTCCATCACTATTTACGAGTTCATATATTTATTGCTCCAATTCATTTTTTCCTTGGAACTATCAACTATATGTTATCCTATAATTTGTACGATATATGTGCTCAAAGATTGTGGTAAACTGTCATATGTCTCTATTCATAAGTAAGGACATGCAATTTTTAATTATGGTGACTTAGTCAAGGAACAAATTAAAGAACTTAAGGTATAAATCTTACTATGCAATCTTAACTTGTTTCTTTTGTTGAGCAAAGTACTTGTTGATACAATCATACTTCCCTCTTGTATGAGTCTACATAGTCATTCTCACATACGAATTTAATATATATATATATATATATATATTTCCAATTTTCATATGGTCTATTCATTTTTTATAATAGTTTGAAATACTTGTTGTTCCACTTTTAAACTTCAACCACATAGCTTTCAACTTCACATAACCACACAACAGTAGGTTCAGTCTCACATACAATTTTATGTTAAAGGAAATTTTTTAACCGTTGCAATTACCATCTTCACATACAATTGTGATGCTTAATGAATCAAGAGATCATCTAAAACTTGATCTAATCATTAATTCAATTAAGGTTTTGTATTATATCTCAGTTAGAAGACATCACCTAGAAGGTTAAATTAAAAATCTAAGTAGCAGTTGATAGCAACATACTCTCAAATAGGAGGTTAGAAAATGGTGCAGAAATACCAGTTGATAACAACTTAGATTAGGTACATTGGTAGAACTAATGCTAGTATGTCTTTGCACAACTTTAGCATAAATAACAAAGATTAGATGATTACAATCAAGTGTAATTAAGAAAAGTTAGTTAGTTTTATTAATAATTAAATAATTTATTGATCAAATAAACATAAACATTTGTTTGAAGAACAAGAAACTTTATCTGTAGAAACTAAAAACTCCTAATTGCGGTGGAAGTGAATTTACACTAAACTATAGATTCTTCACCTTCCTACCTAATGATGCTAAGCAGTTAACATATATTTACTTTACAGCTTATCAACATACATCATAGTCCTAAGGACATTGCATTGTAGATGCATAATTTCTATTGGTAAATTAACTTCCTATTCTATGACAATGCTATGACATCTTTGGTTAACTTAGTTCCTTAAGAAACTATGTTGTTACAAACACACTAAGTTTCACTTGAGAAAAGATCCTTTAAAATTGACAGGGGATTTGAAAACAAATGAAAGCATCAAGACCAAGATCTAAGCCTTATTCTTTATAGAAAAAGCTTTGAAAGCAATTCCTATAAAACTATTCAATTATCACCATTTATGGTTAATTGAAACCATAAACATTAAATGTCCATAAAACAAGTTACGTGCTAGAAATTAGCAATAGAAAGAAAAATTCGATTATCAGCTCTTAGGAAGATATATGAAGGCTACTAGGTTGGTGAAAATAGGTTAGAAGTTACTCAAGATGCTATAATTCAAGCAGCATAAGCTTAAGAAACAAAATATGGTTACCTCTCTCACAGTAGAATCACCTCCTCTACTTGTGCCTTAGAAAATAGAATAACAGTCACCTTTGCAACTTGTAATAAGGGAAATGTAACTCAACTTTGTTAATAGTAGAGCAAAAGAGATCTCAATTTCTTTATAAAGGGAAAAAAAAAAAAGTAGCTTTATCTGTTGAATATTGATGTTGGTAGTCAAGATTGATAAGGGTCATATTAGTTTCTGAACTTTCACCATGGCAATGGTTCCAATATGGCCTCTAAGCTTCTAAGCTGCAATTTTTACTATCTAATTCAATCTGAGAGGAGTTTAATCATTTATTTTTTCCAAATTTTAGAGTTTAGTCAAAAACTCACCACAACTTCAATCAGACTTAAATGAACAATCATAAGACATATTTCTTAAATGAATCTTTTCGTGGTAATTTTATAAACACATTATGAGCTTGAGTGAATTTCTTAACATTACATAAAAAAAAAATTATAAAGAATCGGCAATTAATAGTCATTAGAACTTCAATGTAGTTATAAGATACTCAATTTTCAAAAATAACAATGAATTTGTTTGTGTTGTTTGTGAGCGAAGTCTCCTATTATAGAGTATTTTGTTCAAGAAGGAGAAAGAGAGAGAGTAATCTGACCAAGGGAGATTATGCTTTTGTTTTAATTCAAGCTTTAATCGCACTTGCTAAATGTGATATAACGATACACAGTGTTTCATTGAAACTATATCGTATTTAGCAAGTGCGTTATTGTATCTATTATTTAAAAGAATATCACACTTGCTAGATGCAATATAGATATATCACATTTTATAAGTGTGATATAAGAGTATCCTCCACTGGTTGGACATGGCCTATCATACGATCATGTCCCAATGTTGTGTAACTAACTAAGTTGGGCCTTGCATATATCACATTTGATAAATGCAGTATAAGTGTATCTTGTAATTACAAAATGCGATATATGTTGGCAAATTCACATTTTATTGTGCCATGACTATATCATGTTTACCAAATGCGATTTGAGCCTATCTCACAATTATAAAATGCGATATATGTTGGCAAATTCAAATTTTGTTGTGCCATGACTATATGGCATTTACCAAATGCAATATATGCAAACTCATATTTTATTATGCCAAGACTATTAAATGTGATGTAAGCAGTATCTAACAGTTAATCAATGGAATATAATTGTGGTAAGAGTGTTTGGATGTATATTACAGTGAGCAAATGTGATAATCCTTGTCTTGCATTTATGAAATACGATATAGGCTTGTAGTACTTTGCCTATATTTCATTTGAAAAATGAGATTTCTTTATTAGTGATTATCTCACGTTTTGTAAATGGGAGTTAGCCTTGTTATTGTTGTTATTTTTCTTTATATAATTTATGTCTGTGTAATTTTTTTTTTCTATATTAGTAGACATGTCTCCCACCTGATAATCTTTTGTTAAATATCAATTACCAAATATTCTATGTGCCTCCATAATTCCAGCAAAAGTAACATCCAATATACAATTTATTTGATGTTAAAATCTCAATTTCGACAACGCGGACTCGTACGCCTTTAAATAGCTATTTCACACTCCCCAATTTCAACTAGTGCCAACTATAGTATCAAAACCGTGAAAATGGAAATTGAGTGGTACTTCCCCATTTGAATTGCAAATGCAACCATCATAATTATCATAGCGAGAGAATGGATACTGTGGATTTATTCTCTCAATTTTTTATAATTTATCTTCTTAAAATACTATCATAAATAATTAATGATTATGATTATAAAGAGGTAAAATGATGACACGATATAAAACAATCTATTGTTGATTTATGAATTTAGAAAAGCTGAGAGGAAAAAAATTGAAAGGATCCATAGTAGTCACATAATCTACAATTATATACAAGTGGAGACCCGATAAATTAGACAGTTGCCTGAGAAAACTTGTAGTATTGCCAACAATCTGGATTCCCACTGATCTCAATTGGAAGGCTTTGAGGTTTTCTCTTTTTTTTTTTTTCTTTTTTTTTTTTTTCCTAGAATTGCTATTTTTATTCATTTGTTCCTTCGGTTTTGGCAAGAGGCAAATTATAGAATTAAGATGTAAAGACAAATTTTTTGAAGTTCATGCTCTTTTCTTCTTTGGCCAGTGGCCAATGAAGGTGTTGGAATAAAGTAGGTGCATATGCGGCTTGATTTAGGGGTTATTATTGGAAATCAACTTGAGATTTTGAAATATCGAATAATGGGTTTAAGTTAAGCGTATATTACATTTCAAAACCGGCCCAATTCTTAGAATATCTTTCCAAACAAACAATTATAAAATATGACAGCTGATACAGAATGAACGAGGCAAGTAAACAAATGACACACAAAGATCATAAGAGCCATTCATTAATCAATCCATTTTTTCTATTAAAAAAAAAACTTTGTTATACAAAATAATGGAACAACTTCTACATTTGATTTTGTATATATAAAAGCCCTGAACACTCATCTCCATTTGGAAAAGATGGTCTCTCATCTTAAGGCTAGAGGAGTAGACTTTCGGATAATAATAATCAAAAAAGAAAGAAAAAGATAGAAACTTTGCAATTAAAGATGATATACATCCTTTACCCAAAAAAAAAAAAAAAAGTGAGAGATGACATACATCTCTAATATCAATAGGATAAAAAAGATACCTACATATCATTAGAAATGACCAATCTTTTATTCTTTTACTCTATATAAGATTCAATTGTTTACCCTCCAAATAAATTAAAAAAATATTATTTACACTTGTATAATCAATCAATCACAAACTAATTAGAGCCTAAAAGTACCTATGTGTCATCATCACTACCCAGATTGCCCAAATATCATAGCAGCACCAAAAGAACCATTGCTTCTACAATGGCCCACACGAGGAGCATCAATTTGCTATACTCGCCAATATTAGTAGTCCCATGATTTAAAGAATTCTCCGATTCCAACAAAGAGCTCAATCTAAAATTAGGGTTCGATCCATACAAAGCTTGAATCCCTTCCACATCATCAATTGTTAGATCCACTTTTTTAGTCCTAGGTTTCACTCTAGGATACATGATCGCCTCTTCCACCGAGCTATGTCCTAAGCCTAGTATATGACCTATCTCATGTGTGGCAACTGATTCCAGGTCCACTGCCTTCTTGTAATCCTCCACTTTGAAGTTAACCGCCCACCTCTCCGCTGCATCGAAGTGTAGCCGCCCATCCTCCGGGGAGAATGCGTGTGCCAACACTCCTAGTATCCCGTCAAACGGCTCACCATCGCCATGGTCCCCGCCATAAAATCCGATTCTTATGTCCGCGTAATCATATTCTGCTTACATCAATAATTTCTCTAGTGAGAATTCAATAATTTATTTTATTTTATTTTTAGGAAAATGAGCTGAATCAAGCTTTCCGTTTGCATCATATCCCGTTTTCAATCATGTGTAACACCTCAAATAAAATGACTATAATTAAGTACTAAATAAATTATTATTCTAATAGATTTATATTAATCATACTCATGCATAAATATTTTCGTAACTAGGAATACTACAAATTTTTTCCTTGTTTATTTATAGACCAGTTGTGTAATAAAACATGATTTTGCATGAAATTCAAAACTGAATAAATTTTGAGCAGTTAAATTTTTTAATCCAACAGAATTCAGGAAAAAAAAAAAAAATTCATATCAGGCTACTCGTGGATCAGAGTATTACAATTTACAATTATTTGAAATTCAATACAAGCATAATTTATCAGCAGTTTGATTTATTATAACAGTTCAACCCCTCTAAATTTCCGAATATAATATCCCGTATTACACCTAACCTTATTTAGAATTAGGAATCGAAATTATACGCATAAATTATCCACAAATAGCCTTTTTCCTTAATTCAATTCAAAATTAATTGCAACAGATTTAAAATTGTTTTATTAATTATGATTACAATTAAAGTTACTTTCCGACCTTTACTCTCGATGAAATTCACAGGGATCACCGCGGCCCACCGTGCAAAAGCTCGCCGAAAAACCGTCGTAATCTCCTCCGTCGTCAAGTAATCAATCCCATGCTCCGGCGAGAATGCGTAGCTAAGCGTCGCCGGCGCCTCCCTATCCCACCGCGGCGTCCCATCAAAGAACGCATATCGGCTAACCACCTTCAACGAACCATTAACGGCATCGCTAACGCCGCACCTTGGCGACGTGACCGCTGCGATGGTCTCCAAGTCGAGCTTACCCGTAACCGTTAACCCAAGCCTGGTTTGGTATTTCGCGACGGCGGCTTGGAGCTCTGAATCGAATAAGTCCGTGATGTTATTCGGGTCGGGAACTGGTAAATAACCGAACCGGTTGAAGTACTTCTTTAGTTGCGATATCCCAGTGACGTGGCATCCAAACTCGGCATTTACGAGGCTCGTAAATCCTTGCCGTGTGGCAGTTCTGTTATCGGCAGTTATTACCGTTACTTTGTCCGGTAAGATTCTGGCGGGAAAACAGGGCAAGGAGAGGGTGAGACATAGTATCAGAAAATATAATAACATGGTTCAGGACTTTCAGGATTAGGGTTAGGGATTGATTTGTGTTGATAGTATTAGTATTGGTGACCCTCTGATTTATACGTATAATCTCGAAAGCTTGGCAACGAAAGGAAAAAATCAAGGGTTTCGTCAATTTTGGGAATTTAATATTTATGTATAGTTGCTGATTGGAGCTTGGATGGATAAGATCGAGGTTTATTGAGAATGAAAGATTTGGAGAAAACAAAGAACATTGGATTATATATGTTCTGTTTTTGCTCCGTTAGTCTAGGTTTATATGTTGGCGGGTATTACTAATACTAAATGCTAATGGCTGTGTTTCCAATGATGTTGAATTGAACCGAGTTGAATCTTTTAAGGATGTGGGATTAGATTTTGCTGCCATTTTAGAAAATTAGAGGATGGTGATACATGGGTTTGTGTCATATATTACGGTTATGATTCTTTCTGTTACGGTTGAGTCAGAATGTGGGCGTTTTTGACCAAAGTCGATGTTTGATGTTTCTTCCCTTTTGTATCACGTGTCAATATCATTGTTATTTCCGGTTGAGTCTTTCTTGCCTTCTTACGTGTGGCAATTGGAAACTTCCGATTTTCATTAATCCATATGAGTTCATGAAACTAACTTTTACTTATGGAGTAGCCGATCGCCTAACGAGAGTAAATACTTAAAAGAAGAAAAATTCTTTCACTTAATTACAAAATCATATCTGTATTTTTATTTTCTTTTATCACTTTATTCCTTTTTTTTTTTTTTTTTTACACTTTGCATATTACATCTATCTATACTTTAGAAAACATTAGGTAACCGTGAAAAATAGACACACAGAATACATTTGGAATAGAGAAAATAGAAAAACACTCTTACCATTTTTTATTTCTCTAATTCTAACATTTTGTATTTTGGAAATTGATCATATAAAGAACTCTAGATTATGTTACTAAATTAATAGTTAAAACTGTTCAGATATTTAAATTATCTTATGATGTTACAATGATGCCATCTTTTTTTTTTTTTCTTAATTTTTCTTAACATTGATTACATATAGTAACAATTTAAGCGGATAATTTAGGAAACTTTTGAAAATAATAATTTTAGAGGATAGGGATGCAAGCGAGGCGGGTTCTAGAATGATTTTGTGAAATCCAAATTTATCCCTATAAGATTTGTCGTTTCTTAAATTCCTATAAAAGCCAAATAGGGTTTTACTCTTTACACACAAAATTTAAGCCTATAGGGTTTTTGAATCTATAGGAGTAAGTTTTTATAGGATTCAAACCCTATTGGAGGTTAGTTTTTATATGGCTTACAAAGGATTAAAGAGAGAATAGAAAAAAAAAAAAAGAAATTAAGTAAGATTATGATTGCATTTACTGACTTATACTATAATAAATTTGAGAATAAAACATGTTGTACAATATAAAACTTGTATAAATATGCATGTTACATAAATTAAAAGTAAATATTTTTCTTTATATATACTTTTTGTATCGGATTGGGTTTTCATCCGTTTTTTTTTTCTTTATAATCTTAAAACTTGACTTTAAATCCTATAGGGTTTTAAATCATATCTTAAAATCTGATTTTAAACCATATAAGGTTTTTATCGGGTTTAGCAGATTATGTATCCTTTAACGAATTACTTAGTTACGTCCCTATTAGAGGATCCAAATATTCTTTTATGTACCTATTTCTATTATTTACAAACATGCAAAATATAAAAGACTAAAATTGTATTCTGTTTACCGAAATAAAATCACCATTTGCAATAGTTATTCTCATATTTGATTTGTAAGAAGTTATACCATCAATAATATATATTTCATGTTTCTATTCTTTTCCATGACAAAAGATATTTCTATTTTCACATAATATAACTTTTGTTGTAAAAATATTCTTATTATAAAGCAAAATAATACTAGTGAAATTGCTATTAGTTTTTTAACACCGGCGAACCAAACTCAATGTAAAATACAAACATACGATATTAAAAAAGTGTTAACATACTCAAGTATTTAACTGAAGTATTTTTAGTATTAGTACTTTTCAAAACCTGCCTTAGGCCTTCCATTGTCAAATTGATTATATAATAATAGCCACCAAAGTAGACAGGGGCTCATACTCATACATTTCCAATTGAATGAGTTTGACTGTGTATTATAGAAAGTCTTCAGTTAGGAGGAGAAAAATTGTTTGTTACTGTTAATACCGGAGGAGTATTATTTAGAGATTCAAAAAGGAACATGATTGCGATGGCTTTCAAAGGAGAGTTCATTTTCTGAGGACGCATCAACTTGTGTTATAACACGTCAAGAAAAAACTGTTTTGACTACTTGAAAAAGATACATAATTTGCTTTTCCTTGAGGTTGCGTGAAATGAAGCATATGACTTTTGGGACATGCATTTTCAATTGATGAATTTAGTAATGTATTATGTGAAAAAGAACAAAAATGTGTCTGAAAAAGTAATAAATTATAAATTTATAAAGAGTTTTCACCAATCAAGGCTTTATCTATTCTATTCTGTTCCTATATTCTGTTCAATTAGTCCAGAAAAAAGTAAAATCTAGATTATTCACATGCATCTACTTTCATATATTTCATTGATGTGCAAATTCTAAACACACTCCTGTTAACATTAGTAAATTCAAATTGACCTTTAAAGCTATTGATTAAATGTAAACTTTCAATAGTTTAAGGTATATGTACAAACTTTCAAATATTATGATATGAATTTATTTTTTCAAAGTTTAAGGATATATGTACATATGGTTTATAATATTTTCCAGGGATATTTTTATAAGTATGTTATAATAATTATTTAAAGTTTAGTTTTTGCCTCTGAGATTCGCTATAAGAATATATCTAGTCCTTTGATGAGGTTTGATTCGTGGAGGCCCTTGATGCGGTGTTAGGTGAAAATGGGCGGCTAAAAGATTCAGTATATGCCTCTTCTTACGTAAGAATGCTAAGTTAATATGAGGATGACTCATGCATTAGTTTTTATTATATTTCACTCCAAATCATGGATTTGTTCATTAACACACATTTATTTCGTGGTGAATTTCTCTCTTCCTGTCTCCATCTCTCTTTATACTATTGCGGCAATTGGTTTAAGTATCATCCTGTATCTTGTATACCTTATATATAATACTTCACAATGTCTTTGGCAATATTTAAGGAAAAAAAAAATGGGAAGGAAATCTCAAGAAGGGAAAATAATAAAAATATATTTTCTTACAAAGGCTAAGAATAAAAAGAAATAAATAGAAATGATTTCTTTTACAATTTTTGTTAATATAAAGGAAATGAAAAAGAAGAGAAACAAAATAACTTGACTAAGTTAATTACCCTTTTATCTTGATTTGAATCCATGTATAAAAAGAGTGCTTTTGTAATTTCTTAAAATTTCCACTCATTTTCTAAGATGTTTCTCCAAATTTTAAGAGAAAGAAAAATGGCTTTAGAGTGGAAGTAATGTTATGTCCTAAAGCGGTAGAATCATAACAGTCCTGCCGTGTAAACCATTCTAAGATAAAAGTTGGTTTTACAACTGCTATCCTAAATCTGATTTACAAGAAGTGTCCACGACTAACCCGCTTTAAAGTAAACAGTTTATAATTTAAATAAATCATTTCATTAAAAAAGTGAGGAAATGTATATATTCACTATAATTCAGTTATTGCAATTAAAGTTTACAATATTTCTCCATAATATATTTCCTAGTTATTACATTATTTAGAAATGAAAAATAATTTTAAAATAAAAGCTTAGACCTTAAAAATATATATTTAGTCTTCGAATGTTTTTCTTCACTCTCTAGGATCCAACAGGTGCTAGCTTCAAAGTAGTTGTATGCCGCTTCTTAGCCAGCACCTGCACGACGTCTATAGAGATGTGAGCAACCATAGCTTAGTAAGTTAGGATGGAGGACTTAAAACTATACCATAAATACAATAAGGTTTTCAATTAACTTATTAGGTACAATGCATGTGCAAGCAAATGCCATCGCTTGATATTATCCGGCCCGTCATGAGATTAAAGAAATTACGCCCGCTCTAATCCGAGTTGAGGAGTTGCCATTAATGCAATAGCTCATGACCAAACCCAGGCTTGTGCAATGAAGACCTCGTTCCTCCCGCGACTACTTTCGAACCATTGATTTCACCCTCGTTACGACCTCCTCACCTGTCACTTAGTTCGACTAAGGATGAAGAAGGGACCCTTTGCAATCTTGCACTATCCCTTTCGAAGGGGTCGATATTTGGTTAGAGAATCCTAAGTTTCTCTTAATGGGTTGCCATGCAAGTCCGATTATGATTACAAGTCGTATATATGATTAAGTTCAGTTTAGGGTAATCATTCATTTCATACAAATCATATAATATAGGTCAAAACAACCAACAGAATCATAGCATTATTTATAATCAAGCACATGCACACATCCAACTATTTAATAAACACAACCAAGCATAATCTTAAGCCTCCAAAATACAATATCGTATTAATCCTAACTTACCTCGACTCCTCGCTCACTCACTCGAGGTCCAATTTGCTCAGGCCATCGCTGATCATCCTTATAATACAAACATAGTTTCAGTTTTTCATATAACCATTGTAGGTTCATTTTATCCTATAAGGCTTATTGTTATGTTTTGTTTAAGGTTTAATATGCTTAATTGTCTAGGTCTTAAATCTTTTACAATTATTCTAGGTTTGGGGTTAGGTTCGGGTTCGGTTTCCGCATCGATTTCTAAATTAGGTTCTAATTCGATTTCTAAGTATTGTTTTATACTCGAACCCTAGAAAGTTATTTAAACTCATAATGTGAAATTAATCACATTACTTCCCGATTTCTTAAATACCATCATTACCTCTAATTAGTATTTTATTTTACCTAGTATACTTAAATCCTTATTAGTATACCAAATTTACTCCTGATGTGAGAAATTCTTATATTTTTCATTTAATTACATAAATTCAAGTTTCCTATAAGATTTGTTGTACATTTTTATTATTATCATAATATCAATTTTTATTATAATATTTTCTATTTATTATATTTCTAATAATTATGTATTATGTACTATTACTTATTATGTACATAATACACATCTAATATTTCTATTACTCTAATTACCATCTCCTAACATCAATTATCATTTCAAAATGTCTAAATTCAGCCTAAATCAGATTTTACACCTATTTACCTTAATTTACAAAATTAACTTAAAATTTACTATTCTTCCCTATTACTTATCTACTACATAATTAACCTAATATTTACATCTAACACCCTAAATGTTACAAGTATCATACTCCATCAGATTTCAACATCCTAAAACATATACTTATCCACTAAATCAGTAATTAACCATTTAATTACTTAATTATCTCTAAATTGCCTATTTTATGCCTCATTTTAAGGCTTAAAAATTATCTAAAATTTTCAAAAATTAATTTTTAAAAACAGGCTTCATAGCACTATTCTATATCATCTAATTAGTCTACACAAAAATTTTTTGTTCAAAACTACACTCCTAAGGTCATTTATTTCTAAACCGAAACATGTTCGGTTTTGCATGATTTCTTAAGGACCATATATTATGGGACATATTTTCATCAAAATAATATTTTTTCTAAAAACTACATATAAAAATATTTTAGAAGAACAAAATTCATAATTTTATAATAATATTTACTATTTTTTACAAAATTATATAAAATCGAGCTAGAAATCAGACTCACCAGTTTGGGTGGCTTCAGCCACCACCGGCCCCCATGGCCTTTCAGCCGGTTTGGGCGTGGTGGCCGTCCACTTTCAACTGCTTCTCTGGTATGGGTTCCCTTTAAAGGCCCTAATTGCACAGTTTTTCCTATTTTTTTTTAACCTTAATTTTTCTCTCAATTTTCGCCTCTCCTTAATTTTCTATGATTTTTAACTGTCCAAATGAACTTCTGAATTTTTCTTGCTATTTATAGAGTTTTAGGAAAATTATTGTGCATTAATGAGACAAGACAATTACCTTATCTCTTCTTTTTTCCACTTTATATTTGTTGCATTTTAATTGGTTAATTTTTTTTCTTCAATATCAGATTGCTATGCCCTACTTCTAGACTTTTCCTCATTGTTCTATATTTTTCCTGATTTTTCCTTAATTAATTATGAATTTTCTTTAATTATTTCTTATTATTTTAGTACATTTTGCATATTTTAAGTAATTACGCGTATTTTTACATACATGTAAATTCATATATAGTACAAATAAATATTCCTAAATATTATTTATGTTATTTTATGATTTTTAGTATACATATAATTTATCTCTAGCGATTCGTTAATTATCGGAATGCATTTTACGCATTTTCGATAAATAACGAGTTATATATTTAAAATTTGGAATTTTTAGAGCCTTTTATTTTATTACTTATTTTCTTAAATTCAAACTTACGGGATCATTTTTTACTAGTATTTCTAGCTTTACTTATAATTTAGGCTTAATCGGATCTTTTAACATATCGAAACCTTGAGTAACTAATTGTAGGGTTTACAAGTAATTCCATTTGTTTCCACCCTTTATGACAATAGCTACACACATGCTTTTCTTCAATTTCCATAGGTTTCCTTAGATGTCCACTAATTTTCACCATTGCAAACAAAGTATATATTGAGTGAAGGGATAATCCTATTATATAGGATACCCACCTATATCCTACTTGACCAAATAAATTCTAGATGGGTATTAGGGGTTATAAGGTTGGTTTTGGGTGATAATTTTTTGGAATCTACTATTACAGAGTAGGATATGAGTATGAAGTTTTCATACCCTACTCATACTAAGAAACTTGTACTATAAAGTAGATAGTAAGGCTTTAAATGAGTTAAATTGAGATGATACATCATTGAGCTTAAGCTCAAGCTCGATTTAACATTTTAAAACTCAAGCTTGGCTTGAAAAATTTTATGCTTGAGCTTGACTTGAAATATCATTCAACAAGCCTGAGCTCAATTTAATTAAACTTATATAAGTTTGATTTATTTTCTAATTATGATAACATTAGTGTTCAAACTCAACTCTAACTTAAGTCGAATTCGACTAACATTTATACTTAACTTGAGCATAATTTGGCTCGCAAGTTAATCAAGCCAAGCATTATGAAGCTCAATTTCGACTTGATTAACTTCTTGAGTAACTCAAACTCAAGCTTAGCTTGATTTTTCTCGAGTTGAGCTTGGGTAAATATCAAGTTGAACTCAAGTAGTTAACGTATAGTTAGACTTGTTTATATCCTTAATAGACAAGTTATAGGTTCTAGGGTAAGCTATATTTGCCTATTGAAATTTGTTAAACAATATAATACATATGTATAAATTAATGAATGAAAAATAGTCTTATATTTTCTTTGACTAAGAAAAATAAAATAATAAAAAAAATACAATATTGTGTTAAAAAGAAACCATTCAAACCAAATATAAACCCCAAACCAAAAGTTGATAATTGAACCTAAAAATAGTAACTTTATACTTCAATAAGCAATAGTTATTGATAGTTCTAAGAAATTTGCACTCTCTCTTTATGCGTATATATGTTTCTATTTGTGTGTGCGCCTACATGCCCCTTTTTTCCTGTGTTTATTATTTGGTTGATTTGCTAATAAAGGGTGTCATTTAATAATCAAATTCCATATAATGTTAGAAAAACATTTTTTCTAGCATAGAAAAGAAAAAATATGATGAGAATTTGCTATAAAAAATTATTTGAAGTTAGAACTTAAAGGAAAATAAAAAAGATCAACAAGTTCCATAAAGTATCATATATATTGTAAGTTCTATAATATATAGGTTTTAGAGTGATTATAAGTTGATTTAGAGTAGGTTCTGATTTAAAAAATTTGAGAACCTATATCTATAATGTAGTGTAGAGTAAGATCCAATCACCCGTACAAGTGTAAGACTTCTCTATTCAAAGGAAAAGAATTCTTTTCCAATAAGATTTGAGAAATTCTATAAAATGACCTAATAATCTTTCGGTGAAAAGAATTTTTTAAATTTGCGAATTCGTTGGTATTTTAATAAGTTTAGAATGAATATATCTAATTGACTTATCCTTCGAAGTATTCTTTTCTATCCAAACAAGAACATTTTCTTCATTTTATTTCTCCTCTAATTATCTTTCCTCCTTTTCTCTTTCCATAATCTCAAATATAGTCTCAAAATCATAACCACATGATAATTCATAGATTTAACGGAATATAGCTTCACTGTACTGCATCCAGTTAACATATGCTGTATTTTTTCCTATATCAAGCAGTGTTTGTCCATATATTTTATCCAAATTGATGAAAAGTTATTCTATTCGGATTTTTTTTTTAAGGATATTGTTGGTTGCATATTATACAAGACAAGGGACGAAAATAAGGTAAGGCAACTGAATTTCTGAGTGGGAAAATATTTGTTGATTCCATGAGAACTGTTAAAGAATAATTCTATTTCATATTGTCTTGTGAAGAAAGGTCACACTATATGATTAACAAGGACGAGATTACGTCTTTCCATATTCCTAGATAAATAACATGATTAACATCTATCATTAATTTTTCATGATTTATGTAATTTAATGATATCAATATTAGTCTCCTATAGAGATAAATTAGATTCAAATTCCCTTCTCCCTAAGTATAATATAGATTAAAAAAAATTATCATTAATTTGTTATTATTTTGTCATGCATACATGGAAAGGTTTTTCTTTGGGCAAATTATATTTATATATATATATATATATATATATATATATAGATAACAGTATGGGTACTCGAAGAAGGAAATTGTCTATTGAGATTTTTCATTACAAGCCGTCTGGGCCTATCATAAGGCCATGGGAGGCTTACAAGGCCTACCTTCTTAATTCTCATTCTTCTATCCTCTCTCTCTCTTTCTTCCCCAGCCTCCACCCCTACACCTCCCACCCCACCAACCCATTAATAAATGTTCTTATCGATAGTATTAAATGTAGAATATATAAGTAATATAAGAGAATTTACCTTATTAAATAATTGTGTATTCTATGTAATAAATTTTTCTTTTATTTTTTATTTATTTATTTATAGCGAAGTGTACCACTAAAATATTACATGTTAACCCAAGATCTTAAATAAGTTATCAAAAGTATCATAATCTATAATCATTAAGCAAACTCGTTCATGATATACATATATATATATATATATATAATAAAAGTATTTGAGTTGCAGTAATTAATTATATATATATATATATATTGAAACATGATAACTTGATATCAAGTACAATTATAGATATGTCATATTCATATTTTTACACACATGCTATAGACATATGAAGCTATATATTTATGATATCACATATATTTTAATAACTTCAACTTATATCCGGTCATGTTATTCTTATAATTTGATTTTAGGCGTAGAATTCTTGAGTAGGATTATACAGTATCATGTTGAACTGAAAATGTGAAAGCCGATAAAATTGAGGGGAACAAAGATGGAACTATACTATATATTCATCGCTGATGATTCGACTTTAATGGGTGTAACATCAATGCAAATGCAGAGGTAATGATGAGCATCGAGGAAAATGATAGAATCTCAGAAGGTTTAGGCATTAAACAAAACAATAACTTTTGGAAAATATATAGGATATCCATAAGCTGCAGATACTAAATTTTTTGTTGGAAAAAAATCCGCACAAAGTTAACTGGGCGGGAATAAAAATTACTGAATTTCATCAACACAAGAGTCTGGTTATCGTTGGTTGTCGATAGCATGACAAGCTATTATATGCAGGCAAAGTTAACTTCACTTTTGGGTTGTTAAAATTTCAAAGGGTTTACAGATACTTGATAACTAAATTATATCTAAAAGTTACTTATAAATTTATTTATTAATTACTTATCAATATATTAGCTTATCATTTCAAAGATTTTGAATGAAATTAATTAAATGGATTCTTTAGTCAAAGATAGGAATTGAAAATAATATAAGTATATAATACGATAGAGTAAAAACGTAATATATTTATATATAATACTATTTAATTACTTATATCATAACAGTATAATATATAAGGGAAATATAAGGTAACATATAACAAGGATATTAAAATATAGGGCTTATTAACCAAAATAAGTAAAGAATATGTATGTTAGTAAATAATACTAAAATTCATAGAAATATGTAAGGAAAGACACATTAGTCATTGGAATAATAAATGAACATACTATACAATTAATATCATATACTATATAATCATAATAGAAATGCGTAAATCATAATGTCATTAATAATAATAATAAGGCATATTCATAAGAGAATAAAATCATTGTAAGCTAAATCAATGATTGAAATCGTACATATATGATATAAGTATCAATGTAACTTCATGTCTAATGGAAAATTGTAACCTAACTCCATAGCTACATACATACATATATATATATATATAATAATTCAATACGTGGCACAATTTATGATAGCAACTTTTATATAAAAATAATAGTACAATTTAGCAAATAAGTCAATTTGAAATAGAAATCTATTTACTAGCAAAATAGATAAAAAAAATAATATAATATGTACACAATACTGAAAATGTGTAAATGGTGAGAGAGAAAGAGTGGTTTATAAGAAAGGTAGAAAAAGAAAGAGTTGAGAGAGAGAAAGAAGAAATAATTGCAGTAGGAAGAAAAATTTTAGGGTAAGGTTTAGGATATTCTAAGGTGTTCTAGGATATAAGGTGTGTATTCAAGTAAATTTGGAGAAAAATAAAATATAATTAAAATGAGAATGAAAGAATAAAAAATATTAAGAAAATAGGATAAATATTAAAATACAGAAAGATATAGTGTACTAATAAAAATATATACTTTCTTTATGAAATAAAATTATCCCATTTTATACTTATGTATAATAAGAGTTATAGAAGAATGTTATCGAAACCTTAATTTAAATATCTATTCCATAAGAAAAATTTAAATAAGCCTAAAATCATACTAAGATTTATAAATTTATAATTTTCCTTACTAACAATACTTTTATACTAATACGACTTAAATAAAATTGATTACTTAGTTATTACTTTTAGTTTGATTAAGGTGTTTCATATCTCCTCTCATTGGATTGATTAGAAGCATTTGTAGGTATGGGATTGTCTGAGTTACACCTAAACTTAGATATATAATTACAAAATTCATAAGAAATTAATTGAAAAATTTAGTGTTTGATACACACTCCAAAAATCATGATTTATAACAACATTCTTAGAATAAAGTTGAATTTTCATGATTAGGTAATAAAAATTAAAAGAGGTAATTGTATAACTTTATTATCTCAAATTAAGCTCATTTATATACAATTTTCGTAGAACTATTAAGTTTATTGAATCTTATCACTATAATGTAACGTTTTGTAATTTTACATATAGCTTATAATAAATCTTTTAGAATCAACTACGTAATCTTAATAATTAATTTTGTGAGTAAGATCATATATATGAATAAGTCCTAAATAATTAATAAAACTTAATTACATATTCTATATTAATAATATTTTTACTAATAAATATGTTAAAATTTACCAAAAATAACAATATGTAAGAAAAGAAAATTGTAACTATAAATTATTCTTTATTACTAATGCTGGGGGTAAAGAGAGGGAATATTTTAAAAGTTAGGATGAATATAAAATAAAATATAATATATATAATATAACTCAATGAAAAATAAAAATAAAATAAGGTAACTACCAATTGTTATGGAGGTAAAGGCACAGGCTATCATGCTTATAAAAATGACTTTAACTCATTTGTGGGATTACAAACCAACAAAATAGCAATTGGAAACATAAGGGAGAGAGAAAGGGGGGAGGAGGAAAGTGAGAAAGAGAGAAGGAGAGGAAGAGAGAAGAAGAAAGAGAAGGAATAAAAGAAAAAGTATAAGAAGAAGAAAAAAAGAAAAGAAGAAAAGAAAAAGGAAAAGATGAAGAAGGAGAAAAGTAGATTAGAGATTTAGTTTTTTCAATATCTGATATTTTTAAGTAACCTTGGTTTTATAATTATACGTGTTATCTTTTAATTAATTTTTAATAGTTATAGAAATGATATATCCGTAATCTAATTATTTTTCCAAATAGAGTAGTTTATCTGTATAATTTCATAAATTTCTTTTTTTTCCAATCTTAAAATTAGAATATTGATAGTTGTAGGGCTTGTATATTATTAATATCGATTCTCAAAATGAATGGATCTCTATTAATAATCCTTTATTAGAACTATTAAAATTGAGCTTTATAATTTTACAAATTTAACATTATTGTTTTCGTAAAATTTAAGTAAATATATATAATTTTTAATAAGAAGTACAAGTTTCTAAATAAAAAGTTCAATAAAAGGTATAAATTTCTTAGATAATACTAGAAACTAATGTAATAAATTCAAATATGAAGTTAAATTATAATGATATTACATAACAAGTATCTATGACTATATTGGGCTAAAAGAAAGGGAGTAAGTCTAATATACTAAGTAAGTCTCATTTGAGTATTATATTTTAATGTCCATGCTATTTTGTATCAAGTAGGACAAACGCGTAACCTTATCAAAGGCTTCTGAGAGCGATTGGTTAAGAAGCAAAGTAAGTAGGATCATTGCTTTATAGCATTTTAGAGTATTATTTTAAAATACTTAGAGGCTTTGGTATGTATTTGGCTTGTGATTGTAATTTAGTTCTCTATACATATATAGGCCATGTGCTTGAATAGTGATATACTATTGTAAGAATTTAACTCCAAGTGATTTTTGTGATTATTACTTCAATTGGTTTATTTGAAATTAATTGATTACCCCACAAACGATCTAACTTAAAGTTGACATAATGTCTAACTTGATATGCATCACAATCTACTAGGGTTAATGACTAGAATTCTTAGGCTAAACATAAACCCCCTTCAATGAGGATAGATGCAATGGTCCTTTCCTTATCTTAGTCGAACTAAGTGATAGGACAAGAGGTTGCAGCAATGTTGAGGGCCATCTTTCAAAGGTGGCACAAGAGGAGAATGTTCTCTATTGCATAAGCCTTGATTTCATTCCAATCTACGAGTGCATGGCATTAAACTCCTCAACTCGGATTAGTATTGGTACAATTTTTCTAATCTCATGGCGAATCAAATAACGTTGTGTGATGGTATTTACTTGTATATGTATTGCTTCTAACCAATTTGGTTGAAAACCTTATTTATGATATCCTGAATGCATACTTCTATCTCCATCTCACTTATAAAGCAAGTTGTCATTCATTCCCTTATAGTTTATTTGTTGGTTCAAAGTGGAACTAAAAGTACCACACCTAAAACTAGAACTTTAGCAAACGGTATTAAGGAGTGAGGATCAAGAAGAATCTAGCTGAATTTTGTTCTTATTGTTGACTTTTTCCTAATAGCTAAGAAAACTACCTAAGTCTTCTCAAGGGGCTCGCTTGTTTTCAATCTTTTGATCTATACACAAAATAACATGTTGATAGGAATCAACCCCTTAGACCAATCACAAGAAGCTAACCTAAAGGACTTCAAAGGCTCACATGGAAAATACTAGCTCTAAGCCATAGCTGAGACAGGGACTTCTATCTCGATCCAACTTCCTATCAACTTGCCTATTAGATCCTTACGTGTATCCAACATGCTCTTATCCAACAACAAAGTCCCAATCTAGAAGACAGCTTATAATTAGTCGAGTTGAGCTACTGACCTAACCCATTGGCATCTGGCCTCAAGACAGTTGACCTTTTTGCCAAGCTGATTGGCTTCCTACCTGATCCAAATTAGGTTGGCCCCTAACTCCTAGCACTTCCTATTTCTGCCTATATATCATACTCCTAACATACAGCTATCAAGTGATACGTACCTTTTAATACAACGTTTCAGAATGATTCTTTTTTTTTTCGTACTAGATATTCTCTGTCCTTTTTACCTCTTTTTAATATGATTAATGTAACATAATTGTTAAATACCTTTTTGTCTTTTCATATGTGTAAAATAACCTTAGTGAGCAAGTATATAAACCCCTTCTTTCCTTATATGCATACATTTAACTTTCAATATAGATTTACTCATTGGAGCAACCTTAGTGTTCTTGTTACCATTCAACTCTTATCTATTCTCTTTAGCAAAGAATAGTAGTGAGTGACCCATCAATTCGAACTAATGTGTCATATCCGGTGAGTTGTAGGCAAAGTACGATTGGGTAGTAAGTCATATCCATTCGATAGCTGCCTGGACTTTGCTAGTTTCTTTTTTGTTTCCTTTTCGGTTCATTCTTTGCGGTGCTTTTTTGTATGTACGACCCTGGAGTTGCATCAACAGGAGTCAAGCAATAGATCTTCCCACCCTTTCGAACCGTATAGGTGTTGAGGAACATAATCCCAAGGTTGGCCAAAAAGCAAATTTGAAGCATTCATTGGTACTACGTCGAAGTCAACCTCATCCTCATATTGTCTAGCCTTAAATGTTATCTAAGCTCTCTTATGTACATACACTATACCCTTATCATTAAACCACTTCAGTCCATATGGGCAGAGATGCGGGTAACTCGGCAATTTCATCTTTTCTACTAGCTCGGTAGAAACAATGTTGGTGCAACAATCTCCATCAACTACTAGGGAACAGGACTTCCCATTCACCAAACATCATATTTGAAATAAGTTCTCCCTTTGACCTGAGTCTTCCATCATGTCGACTTGTCTGCTCATTAGGGCTAAAGGTTCTCCCTCATCATGGTAGACATTTATTGCTTCCTCACTCTTAGAGCTCTCATTACTATGGCTCTCTACCTAAGCGTCGAGTCCTTCACCCTTCAAAATTATTACCCTCTTGTTCGGGCATTGGGACACAATGTATCCGTAGCCTAAGCATTTAAAGCTCTTAACTTCTCAGGCTTTAGTGTTGGGCACTCTTTCCTTCTATTCTTTCTTAGCATCAGCATGGTCAGGTTAGCACGACTCTCCTTTCTCCATCCTTTTCATGGTTTTTTTCTTTTCATACCTCTCAAGCTTAGGGTTGCCTTATTAAGGTCGGATGGTCAACCTTTGATGCCTCTTCCTCCTTTAACGTTCTACTCTCAAGGCTGGGTTGATTAGTTCATCCAATGAATTGAATGGCTAGAGTTCAACTATATCAGTAATGTCATCTCGGAGTTTACTTAGGAACCTAGCAATGGTGGAGTCCTGTAGCTCAACAATCTCGCATCTCATCATTAGAGTTTTGAACTCCTATAAGTACTCTTCAACAATATTTCAACCTTGCCTCAAGTGCTGAAAAGCATGGAGCATGTCTTGCTTGAAGTAAGTCAGTACAACGCGTTGATTCATCAACCTCTTCATAAGCCTCTAAGTTCTGATTAGCTCTTCTCCTTCGGCATCTCGCTTAGCGATCAACTTATCTCACCAAAGACTTGCATATGCAATAAGGGTTAACGAGGCTAGCTTGACCTTAGTTTTTTCATCACACTTATAGCATTCACACAACTTCTCGACTCGAGGAACCCAATCGAGGAACTCTTCAGGTCGGCTACTATCATTAAAGGTTGGTAGCTTAAGCTTGATGTTGTTAAGTCTTCGGTTCTATGTTCGGGGTTCATCCCTTACATTCTATACTGGTCGGTTCACCTCTAATCGACTACTTCTATTGGAGCTTTACTCAGCCATATCCCTTCTCAGCCTTAACTCTCTTCTCCAAGCTCCTTGGTTTACTTTAGAGTCAATGCTCCTATCATTGCTTCTCCTCAGCTCGAGTTGATTTTCTCTTCTCCTTGGCTTGGCAGCTCTTTTCAGCTGTTGTTCATCATTATCAAGCTTGTTTAAACCACTTCGATTGGTGATTGTACGTTCCCTTCTTTCACCTTAGCCATTACGTCCTCAGCATTTGACTAACCCAGTAAGCTCTTGGATATAGCTAGTGAGATTTTGAATTTGATATTCCAAGTTATCAACACATCGTCTCAAGCTTTCATGAGGACTCTCACCAGTTTGTTGACATTGTCTTTTGAAATTCTTATATAATAATTTCCTAAAAATTGAACAAACACGTTTTGTAACAGAAACACTACAGAAAAAACGACTATAGTAACCTAGAAATAACTACTAATTGACATTTGTAGCTACCCACAATTGTTAAATACTTCCATAGCAACTAGAATTAACTGCTAAAACTACTGTTACTCAACTCAATCAGTAGTACAATCCCATGACTAGTAAAAACATGAACAACTCACTACGCTATAGAATGACACTAATAGATGTCCAAAGTACAAATTGAGTTTGAAGAACATTAACACACGTATCTCCCTAAAGCTCTGATACCAACGAAGCTGATGTGTAATCCACGTAACAATTTCGGATGCTAATGGGAACAAAGAATTGGAAGTGAGAATGAGGTTTTAATTGTGAATGTGTATAAATATCACACACCAAGGCACATACACAATCAGGAGTTGAGCTCAAAATAGGGTTCAATACCACTTACGAACATTAAATGTTGCTCAAGGTTTCAAATGAGAGGTTAAACATAACTTACTAAGTCGCTTAAATGAAGGGGCTCGCCATAATCTTAAAGACAAGATTGATAAGAATGCAAGAAAAATTAAAGAGTTATTCGACACTCAATAATCCGAAACTCTAGCTCAAAAGGGCTTAAGAATGTCCTTACTTCCAGATGGAACGTTTAAGTATAAATTCTCTATCTGAATATTTTTCACTGTCCTTGATAATTACAATTATTGCTATTTATAGTAAGTCCTAAAACCCTAGTGGCAAAACTATAAATAAAATACAAGGCCTTAAACCTTAAAGAATGGCCTACAATTGAAATAAGAAAAACATTTACAAAGTATACAAAACTATGCATTTAACGTAGTGGTTAACATATAGTCATCCGAGCTATTTGTGGGTTAGGGCAGGGGTCAGTTGGTAGTCGAGTGTCCGAGCCAAGGTGGGATGCTTAGGAGTTTTATTGTGTTTGGTCGAGCTCTTAGTGAGGTCAGCCCATAGTTACTGCATTCGTGGATTACGTAGTGTGAACTTTCCTATGCTATGTCGAGCTGTTCTTTGGCCTTGAGTGCTCAGCCATGTAGTTTCTCGGTTTCTCTGTAAACGATAGACTTGAGGTCGAGTAGCTCCTTTCCTTCCCCTCAATCTTTTGGTATTAGCTCGGCCTTGACAAAAGCTGTTTTGGCCTCAGCTTTGAACAATTTGGCTTCGGGTTAAAACAAGTCGTCTTCAACCATCGGCAAGTCAGCATCAACTTAGAGATTGTAGTGGACCGATTCCTATCAATTGACTTGCTCATACCATTGATGTCTTATAGGGTAATAACGGGAGTTACGAATCCTAA
This sequence comes from Lumnitzera littorea, assembly GCA_024138015.1. Classification (NCBI taxonomy): domain Eukaryota; kingdom Viridiplantae; phylum Streptophyta; class Magnoliopsida; order Myrtales; family Combretaceae; genus Lumnitzera; species Lumnitzera littorea. Next base: position 21,885,615 of record JAMXBB010000008.1, read on the forward strand.
GGGTTACACGCTTAGTACAGGTAAAGCCATCCTAGGCAACACATTAGCAAATGTAGGGGTAGCAATGGGTGCTTGTAGATTTACCTTAAGCAAAGCAATAATAATTGTAGAAGTAGTAGTAGTCATCATAACTAGCACTAGTAAAGTCATACTAGGTAGTACACTAGTGTATGTAGCAATAATAATTGCCATGCTTGCTAAGAATTGCATGAAAGTAGCAAAAAGTTGGTTAAGCATGTGGTTGTTCTCTTATATGGTATGTATTATAGGCAAATCATTAGTAGTAGATAGTTGCACGATCTTAAGTGCTTGCATGGTTCCTATTGCTTATATAACTCTAGATGCTTACATGTTCCCTAATATTTGCACAACCTCCATTGCTTGTACAGTTGTTGATGCAGTTGCATCAGGCTTACTTAAGTTTATGTAACCCCTTCATGTTGGTTCTCATACTCTTGAGTTTGTCCATCATTTCCACCCTTCTTACATGCAAGTGTCATTCTTTCAAGTCTCTCCTTCTCTAGTTAAGTTGCCAAATAATGTGTGGTGGGGTTACTATAACTATTCGATCACATGCTACAAGTATGTTAGTTGACCTACCTAAGAGACCTATTGAACTGATGGTATGTAGAGAGATGTCATTAGGAATAGGTGTGGGAGGAAGAATAGACAAACTTGTTATCTCAAATGCATGTGTGTGATATTAACTAAACTCAGTCTTCTTAATCGTTCTTGATAAATTGTCTGTTTGATCTTTTGATGAGTGATTTTAATAGAGCTTTAGTGTTTATCTCAAGCTTACTAATATTTTGAATGAATCAAATGAGAGGAGGAGCCTCTTATTTATAGAACTTATGGGTTGATACTATCCTTCTATTGACTTCAAGATTGACATTTGAGATTAAGCCCTATCATTGAAGTTTATCCCTTCACTTTAGCCTTGATGGGTTTGTATATGGTTTGAGGACTTATGATAACTAAAAGAAGTTCATTTTCTTTTTAAATAAGTCTAAAATACACTTAAGCCTTTTTAAGATCTAATAAGGCCAAATGAAGCCCAAATGAGCTCAAAAAGGCTATATTCAAGTCTACTTTTTACATGTGAAATAACTAAGCAAGGTTAAAAGTGAAAAATCTAATCCGACAATCTCTGTTCTAAGCTTACCAAGCTACATCTCCCTAAAGCATCCCCAATTGGGCCTGATCCCTCAATTATATCATCTACCCAAGAAATCGATTTATGGCATTAAATTAGGTTAAAAGCTCAAGTTACGGAAATAGCCGTCTACATAACCTAATGAAAATATACTTGGTATTATAAGAAAAATTACCAAAGGCATTTGAGAGCAAGTGAGTCAAGTTGAATCTCTAACTAAACTAAACATTAGGGGTGGAAGACAAGTCCTATTCTGATATCATGATTAGGCTAAAAAAAGTACACTAAGGGGATTAATCATAAGGCCTTTACCTAAAAATAACAAAGCATCAATAATTTCTAATGTTTGGTTAAGGGTGAATGAATGTATGGACTATCTTATTAGCTTTTCACTAGATTGGGACAAGAAGTATTGATTGGGTAATATCTAATGAAGCATTAATAATTTCTATTGTTTAGATAAGGGTGATTGAATGGAGGGATGGTTTTATTGGCTTTCTATTGGATCGAGACAAAAAGAATTGTAAGAAGATGTTAATGATGATTGTGAAGAGAGTAGTAGGTGGGACCTTCTACCTTATTAATGATTTGATCAACATACAACGAGTTACAAAGAGATTTGATCGCAAACACATAGGTTGGAAATTTCCAGATATGGAAACTTATCACCTTGTTAATGATTCAAATTTTTATTTGGATAATCCTGCATAATTGCCTACTAACAAAACTAGGCTTGGTTAATAGAAGAATAAATGTTCCAATACGCTGCCCATTTTGCAATATTGAAGTTGAAATAGTAGAATATGTTCTAAAAGAGTACAATGTTTTGAAGGAGATGTGATTGTCTCAAAGTTCAAACAGTAAGTTACAAGCATCTTTTCACCTATCCTTTCTTGAATGGATATGGCTAAATTGTAAAAGCTTGTAAGTGAATGATGGGAGGAGCTTTTACCTCCCTTGGTCAATCCTTTTTCCACTCTTGCTATAGAGAGTTTGGAAGATTCAAAACCATTTTACTTCCACTCCAACTCAACACTTACATTTAAGCTCAAATCAATGCACTGTAAGCCCCAAAGTTAAGCCAAGTAACCGTAGGATTGAACTTAGAACCCAATGTTTAGGGCGATTGGTTAAAGGATCCGATCAAACTAAAATTATAAACTATTGAGAGAAATATTAGTAAAAATGATCCCGTAAACTTAAATTTAAGAAAATAAATAGTAAAATAGGAGACTATAAAATTTTCAAATTTTAAGCATAATAAGTGCTAATTACCGAAAAGGCGAAAAGTGTAATATAATAATTAATAAATTACAAGAGATAGATTATATGTATACTAAAAATTTTAGAATGACCAAAATAATATTTAGGAATGTTCACGTGTACCCCACATGTATTTACGTGTAGATAAAAATACGCGTAATTACCTAAATTGGCCAAAAACTAAGCAAATAATTAAAGAAAATTATAAAATAATTATGGAAAAATCAGAAAAAAATTAGAAGATGATAAGATGAATTAAGATAAGGTCGTGGCAGGTCCAAAGCTGCAAAAGAAAAATTAGCCAATAAAAATTGAACAACTTAAAAGCCAAAAATCAAGGAATTTGGACAAAGTCTTGTCAAATTAATGCATAATAATTACAAAAATCGTCTATAAATAGCAAGAAAAATTTAGAAGCTCATTTGGACAGATAAAAATCAGAGAAAATTAGAGAGAGCTGAAAATTGAGAGAAAAATTCGGTTTTGAAAAAAATTAGAAAAAACTGTGTAATCAGGGCTTTCAAAAGAAATCCATACCAGACGAGCAGCTGGAAGTGGACGGCCACCACCACCACACGGTGGTGGCAGCGCCCAGGCCGGCCGACAAGGCCACAGCGGCCCGCGGTGGTCGGAGCCACTCACATCGGTGAGTCCGATTTCTAGCCCGATTCTTGTGTAATTTTGTAAAAATAGTAAATATTATTAGAAAATTATGAATTTTGTTATTATGAGATATTTTTGTATGTAGTTTGTAGGAAAAATATTATTTTGATGAAATTATGTCCCGTAATATATGGTCCCTAAGAAATCGTACAAAACCGAGCACATTTCGGTTTAGAAATAAATGACCTTAGGAGTGTAGTTTCAAGCCCAAAATTTTTTTGTAGATTACTTAAATGATATAGAACAGTGCTATGGAGCCCATTTTCAAAAATTAATTTTTGAAATTTTTAGATAATTTTCAGGCCCTAAAATGAGGCATAAAATGGGTAATTTAAGGTTAATTAAGTAATTAAATTATTAATTACTGACTTAGTGAATAAGTAGATGTTTTAAGATGTTGAAATCTGATGGAGTATGATACTTGTAGCAATTAGTGTGTTAGATGTAATTATTAGGTTAATTATGTAGTAAATAAGTAATATGGAAAAATAGTACATTTTAAGTTAATTTTGTAAATTAGGGAAATTAGGAGTAAAATCTGATTTAGGATGAATTTAGACATTTTGAAATAATAATTGATGTTTAGGGATGGTAATTAAGGTGATAGAAATATTAGAAATGCATTATGTACATAATAGGTAATAATGCATAATATGTAATTTTTGAAAATATAATAAATAGAAAATAATAGGATAAAAATTGATATTATATAAATAATAGGGATATAATATAAATCTGATAAGAAACTTGAATTTATATAATTATATGAAAAATGTAAAAATTTTTCACATTAGGAGTAAATTCGGTACACAAATAAGGATTTAAGTGTACCAAATGGAATAAAATACTAATTAAAGGTAATGATGGTATTTAGGAGATCGGAAAGTAATGTGATTAATTTCACATTATGGGTTGAAACGGATTTCTAGAGTTGGAATCTAAAACATTATTTAGAAATTGAACTAAAACCTAATTTAGAAATCGATGCGAAAACCGAACCTGAACCTAACCCCAAACCTAGAATAATTGTAAAAGACTTAATACCTAGATAATTAGGCATATTAAACCTTAAACAAAACCTAACAATAAGCGTTATAGGATAAAACAAACCTACAATAGTTATATGAAAAGCTGAAACGACGTTTGTGTTATAGGGATGATTGGCGATAGCCTGAGCAAATTGGACCTCGAGTGAGTGAGCGAGGAGTTGAGGTAAGTTGGGATTAATACGATGCTGTATTTTGGAGACTTAAGATTATGCTTGGTTGTACTTGTTAGATAGTTGAATGTGTGCATGTACTTGATTATGGGTGATGCTATGACTCTATTTGTTGCTCTGGCACGTATTGTATGGATTGTATGAAAGGATTGATCACCCTAAACTGGACTTAATTAAATATCCGACCAGTAATCATAATTGGACATGCATGGCAACCCGTTAGGGGAAATTAGGACTCTCCGGCCAAATACCGACTCCTTCGGAAGGGATAGCGCAGGATTGCAAAATGGTCCTTTCTTCATCCTCAGTCGAACTAAGTGACAGGAGAGGAGGTCGCGGCGAGGGTGAAGACAGTGATTCGAAGGTAGTCGCGGGAGGAGCAAGGTCTCCATTACACAAGCTTGGGTTTGGTCATGAGCTATTGCATTAACGGCAACTCCTCAACCCGGATTAGAGCGGGCGCAATTTCTCTAATCTCACGACGGGCCGGACAACATCGTGCGATGGCATTTGCTTGCACATGCATTGCACCTAATAAGTAATTGAAAACCTTGTTGTGTGTATGGTATAGTTTTAAGTCCTCCGTCCTAACTTACTGAGCTGTGATTACTCATATCCTTATAGACGTTGTGCAGGTGCTGGCCAAGAAGCGGCAACAACTACTCTAAAGCTAGCAACTGTTGGATCCTGGGAAGTGAGGAAAAACATGAGAAGAATAAACAAATATTTTTAAGGTTTAAGCTTTTACTTTAGAACTTTTCATTTTTGAATAATGTAATAACTAGGAAATATATTACGGAGAAATATTGTAAACCTTAATTGCAATAACTTTATTATAATATATATATATTTCCTCACTTTCTTAGATAAATGATTTAATTAAATTACAAACTGTTTCCTTCAAAGCGGGTTAGTCATGGACGCCTTGTGTAGATCAGATCTAAGATAGCGGTTGTAAGACCAACTTCTATCTTATGATGGTTTACACGGCGGGGGTTGTTACGACTCTGCCGCTTCGAGGCTTGACATGCACAAGAGGTCTTGTTGCAGATTTTTGGGCATCAAAACAACCAATAATGTACATGGAAAATTCTATTAAGCGAGAAAGTCTTAACCTTATTGTCATGGATGAAACAAAGTTTTTTCTCTTCACTGATGCTTGGATTCAAGATGATGGGAAGGGAGCAAGTGTTGGAGGGAATGTATTAAAAGGAATGGACAATGTGTAGCCGGAGGGTAAGTTTCTGTTAACTTCGACTGTAGTAATAGGATAGTTTAAGTAGATGGCTTAAGTCTATAGTTGTTAAAATCGTAAGTTGACTATACGATTATATGAGTTTATGGTTTTATGATATTTTTCTTATTTAAAACAAATGTAAAATTATTTAGATACACACTTTTAGTAGAATTATGAATATTAATGTACAATTTATAAATCTATAATTTTATATGCTTTTAATGATTCTATACTTTCAAAATAATAGTAGAATCATGATTTTGATGATCACACTTAGGACTTGTGATGACCAGAAGTGCTTGCAATCATACTTTTTAAAGATTCAGACTTCTATATCTAGCTTGAAGTTATAGATTGTCATGGCACTTGAATTGTTTGTTAAATCAAGTGTATTATGTAATCTTATCCAATAAGTGAAGTGCAAGTTGTAATCATATTTTGGAATGTAAAGCTATTAAGCAAGTACCATTAATTACTTATGGAGAGACAATATGTACAAGAGTGTACTATGGGTCAAGTTTGAGCTTAAAGATATTTTAAGAGGAATTTGTTAATCTTGGCACTTTGAAGATTTATGTAAATGATGGGCCATATAGCTAATTTTTATGTCATATACATAAGGATAAATTGATCTCGAGGAATTAAGCAGCTATGAGATGATTGTGGAGTTGAGGAAATGATATATTATTATAGGGTAAGCGAATTTGATGCATAAACACATAATTGCATTACTTAGTTTATTCTTGTGGAATATGTGGTTTTATTGATTGTGATAAATAAAAACAAGTCAAATGATTGAATTAACTTCATCCTTACTTCAAGAATGGCATAGTGGACTTGTCTAATAAGTTCTTTCTTTGAATTTTACAAGTTTTGAGTACACACTTGAGGGTAAATTGTTACAGGTTTCTTAAGAAATATTTTGGCTTATTAGCTCTCCCCATCTTTATACTAATATATGTATAAGGCAAGCAAAAGTTCCAATTTTTTCATGTTATGGTGTTCGTCCTTACTTCAAGAATGGTGTAATGGACTTGTCTTAAAGTTCCACCTTTGAATTTTATAGGTTTTAAGTACACTCTTGAAAAGTAGATTGTCATAGATTTCTTAAGAAATATTTTTGTTTATTTGACACTCTCCAATTTTATTCATATATATATGTGTGTGTATAAGACAAGCAGAAGTTCCAATTTTTTCATATTATGGTGTTTATGAAGATGATAGCCCAATCGCTTCTCACACAGGCTAAATCAATTCAACTTCTTTCTATTTTCTCAATTATTCATTTTGATTTATTTCAATTATATAGACCACATTATCTATGTTTTTCATATTTTAATTCCAATTTTCTCGGACTTTTTTTTTTTATTTTTTTTCTATTCTACTCATAATATCTCAGTCTCTCTTTTTTTTTCCCTTTCAATTCGGAATGTGTTTGCCTCAATTTAGGGTTGGTTGCTACTGTAGCGTATTTGAAGAGAAGGACTTGATTTGAAAAAAGTTTGGTATTTCTTCTATCATTGCTCGATCTATAACCTTTCTATTGTGCATAATTAAGGCTTAATTTTTTTTTCTTCATTTTCGTTGAGTACCGATGATTTTGCCTATGTTATGGAAAGCATTTTATTTTCTTTTATTTTTTCTTGTCCTCTACCAAATACCAACTGTACTTAATTGAAAATAAGATAATAAGATTTGATTCTTCTTTTTGTCAACTAACTATAAATATGTCATGACTGGATGAGATAAAATTATCGAGGCAAGGCAGTTTCTATGACCTTTTCTCTGCGTGTTTTTTTGGTTCGGCAAATGAAGATGTCGATGAAATCTTTGCAATTACTTTTGAAGGGATCATATTGAAACTTTCAGTTATTACATTATAGAAAGTGACATAAAGAAGGAAACTTGGAGAAGCTGTTGGAATTATTGTTCGTGTCATAAGATTGTTGGCTCCGGAGAAGTATAACAGGTAAATTAATCATATGACAAGTAAACAAAGATTGGATTACAATGATAAACTCGATGGAGTCTGGATATGATGCCATGAGTAATGTATTTAATTTCCATAATTATCAAAGAAAAAGATTCATTATGAGGATTTTTGTTAAAGAATTTCATTGCAAGATTATATGGTGTTTCCTGAAGAGAATGGTGGAAGTGGAGTTTGTGGTAGTGAGGAGAAAAATTTTTTTTGGTGGGCATAATATATTATTTGTTGATTCAAAAATTAGTTTTTTCAATATATATATATATATATATATATTTTATGAATGTACATATTATATATTAGATGATTTTCGATTAATTGTTTTTACATTCTGTGCTAGCATAAAGTAAATCAAACCAAATTTGATGGTTCAAAACCAAATTAGCATTATGTTGAAAATCTTAACTTCAAAAGACTTTATTAAGAGCAAAATTTCGTTTCTACATTTATGTTGATATATAAATTGCTTAATCAATGTATATATAAAGTTGGGTTTATTGCTAAAACCATAATTATATATTTTCTTATAGAAGATTAACAAAGGAAGCGAAATTATGGATAAGCATTATGATTGCTTTACTTATTATTATTGTTTTTTTTTTTTTTTGTGATTTTCAACTCTATCGTATACCACTTTTTTATTTTTTTCTGCACTCAATCATTATTAAGAACTTCCAATTTTGGTATGAAGTGCATAAAATCATCTGTCAAATGTATTTTATTAGTTAGACATAAATAAATCCTAAAAGAATTCTTTGTTTTGATTTAATAACATGAATGAGCAAGATATTTAACATTTTACAATTATGTTTTTGCTTGACCCACATTCGTTTCTTTCATATTAATATTTTTCCCAAAGTAATAAAAAAAAAAGACTATGATATATGGAATACTTTTACATTTTAAGAAATAAATTTGTAGTTAACATACAACTATGACTAAAAATGAAGAACATAAATCATCATGGATATTATTTTCATAGTAACTTCAAAGAAAGTCACAAATAAATCATATATTTTTTTATATTTGTTATTCAATTCTATTAGTAGAGATTTGGGCTTAAGGAGACTTAGGAAACAAATTGGGATATCCTGCAATATAAATGAAGCAAGAAGAACAGTGGGAGAGTTGTTCGATAAGTCACTCGAATATTTAAATTATTATTAGACAATTTAAATGAAAGTCAAATTAAATAGAGTGTTGAGTTATACAAACATGTCCTAAGAGAAAAGTATCTATAGGCAAACTACAGGGCTCTAATTGGTTGATAGCCTACAACTTAAGTTGTCTTATCCAAGGTTTTGAGACATAGAGTTGGTAGGATTTCTTGATAGGATTAGGGTATGATTATTTAGGGTCTTATGTTCACGCCATCACAATTAATGAATTGTGGGCCCCGCATAGTGAGGCCATATAGTTGTTCCATCATGATTAATAAATTATGGGCATCGCATTGCCTGGGTACGTGGCCTCCTAGCGCGAGACTCAAATTCTCGATAAGGCACCTTGTGGGTCATCTGTAGGTACATTTGACTCGCGAACAGCTTGCATTACCCACCATGGGCAGCTTGGCTGGTATCAATGTTTATTATTTTCGACATTTCGAAGGTAGGTATCTAGTTCCAAAATGAACCATATAAATGATGATTAGTTCTAATGTTGCTTTTGTGAAAGATAAATATTATTAATATTTTAACAACTTTTATGTTAAACCTTTTTTTTTTCTTTTGCTATCTTTTATCATTGGTCTTGCATGTACTATATAATTATTTCATATTTCAATTACTCATACGTGCATGTAAATATCTTTCCACTAAAAATATAGTGGACAACTTAAAAACAATAAAATACTAAAGATTATGATGTGATTATAAGATATTTCTATTGTTGTATGTTTCTTCTTTTTATTTTCCTTGTATTTTTCTTACTCTCTATACATCATTTTTTTCTTTCTTTAAATCACCAACCAGCAGTATACATAGTTTAATTTAGTAATGGTAATAAATTCTAATTTTGCATACACAAATTGCTAGTGCCATATTTACCAGTTTTATATAAATATTAATTATTCCTCCACATTTATTGAATGGCGTCTTGTCTATATTATCAATCGAATGAAAAAGAATAATGAGTGAACTCTTTGCAAGCTTTGCCAAAATAATTTAGGCATACACGAAAAGGTAATGAGGTACAAAAGAAGAAGATCATGAAAGATTATTTATATGTAATTGGTTTAGATCAAATTGTGGTATGGTCTAGTTTATAAATGATGGAGACGACTTTTTCAGAGGTTTAATAGCTATAGAGTTGAATTGAAAATTTCTAAGTACATCCATAATAATTTCCTCCTAATTAGGCATAGCCATTAAGACCCCATGCCTTCAAAGTTCCCACTATTGGTAAATTAGTGGCTATATATATGTGGAATGGTTTTAGAGTCGAAATAGCTGTAAAAGAATTTCTGCTTGCACTTATGTAAAACTACAAATACCCTTTGAAAGGTATTTATAATCACCCAAGTTTCTCTCTCTCTCTCTTTTTTATTTTTTTTTTCAAATCATATAGTTTGATCTTAGTTTGGCGCAATAATATGCTGCCATGTTCTAGAATGAAGAAATAGTGCTCTCGCTCTCCCTCTCCTTCTCTCTTGTTACCCCGCTAAGCATAAGTCAAGTACTATGCCGAGGACAAGCTCATGCAATGTTCAACAATGAAGAAGCGGCCATCCCCAACAGTCAAGTATGGTAAAGTTAAACAGACAAGGTTGTCAATGTTTGATTCTATCCTAAAGGTTTGCCTAGTGACACCTAAATATTTTCCCTCTCTACCACTCGACACATCTTCTTGAAATTAGAATTAAGCTCTACCGACTCAAGGTCAACAGCAGCCAAAAGTTCATCCAATCCTAGAACTAAAGGGCTACATCATAGCTTTTCTAAAAAACAATCCGAGCATAAAAGTCGGATGTCATTTTGTTTCGTTTTAGTTTTATATCCCCACCATCTTAGTAATGAAGGAATTCCATCGATCAAACCTAATCTCTCTTCTTTTACCAAAATTACGTGAAATCACTAGCAAAGCCCATTTTTCAAACATCCTCCTTTGGCATTTGAGCTGCTCATTATCACAACTCATATATATTATTGATATATTTTGGAGGTTTAACTTTGCTAGTGGATCATCTCTCGACGAAAAGCAGTTTCCAGGTTAGTACATGAAACTATACTTTTATTTAAAATGTAGTTTGATTTGATTAATGATTTCCTTATTTAACCACTTCTTTACCTTGTAATCTGTGCCAACATTTTCGACATGGTTAGGTGAGTTTGGATTTGGTCATTATATCAATTTTTATCGAAAGAACCAGCATAATCAGTGAATAGAATATGACTTTTTAAAGAATTTTCATCATGAAAACCACCTGCTTAGATCTAGATTATCCAAAATTAAATGCATACATAAACTTAATATTATTATATGTATCGAAATGACAATAGCTACATAATTTATCACAAGTAAAACTGTAATATGAATTATTGGGTTTGCTCAAATATTTATTGCTCCTGAGCAAATGCTATGTATAAGATGTTATCTCCTTCTAGCTCCCATTACCTAATATTTTACTGTGATTTGATATACCTTTAATTTTATGGAGCAACCCTAGAGAGTTCAAATTATTCATTACTAATTTCCTTCAAAAAAAAAAAAAAACAATTAAATCTATGCCTGCATATCATATTATAAGTCCTTAAATCATATGACGTAACACTATCACAATCTGATAAACTTGAGAAAGTAATTCGCAATTTAATTATCATTATAGAAATTTTTATTATTTTAGATTATATAAAAATAGGTTTCGAATATGACGAATAAAGAAATGTGTAATATTCAAATCTTTCATATTCATAAACCCCGTATGTAAAATACGTTATGTATAAGCATCCACATTCATTTTTGAATTTCAGATCTTCCTAAATCTCACTCATTCAAATTTCTATCAAGGAATTGAATTTCCTGTGTCAACGATAGCTAAATTCTATATGCTATTATTCAAATTCATTCTAGGTAATCTCCCTGACAACGCACGCTTAAGTGTGCAAATACCATCTAACTTTCCTTATATAATTCAATTAAAATCTACACAAATAAACCTTAAGAGCCAATGAAAGCAAATATTTTCAATGAATGAAAAAGCATAACAATTATGCTCTCTCATTTCCCTAACATTATCTTCACTTACATAATCCAGATGTTTTATTGGCTTTACCAGTCACGCTTCTCTTCCCCAAACACCAACACTCCACATGCTACCTCTAAAACCTTAACATTAATTCCTTAATATTCTACACTTGACTCAATATCTTGTAAATCTACACCAATACTTCAAATATCTAACATTCACCAATGGGCATATAAGCATGCTTGATACTTGATGATTTGTTAGGCTCTTTTTACTCTTCTTCTCAACCAATCCATCATTTTCCTAAGTTCCATTCCCTTGTTGTAGGTTCATTGATACTCTTAACATTATCTAAGAATCAACCAACTTAAAACCATAGCTCACCCCAATCTACCTCATTAGTTCTTTTAAAAAAGAACAAGAAAAAAAAAAACAAAAAACCCTCTCTTCTCCAATCACCATCCTGTCCTCCACCTTAGTTAAACCATTTACTCCATTAGTCCAACACTATCTCATGCCTTCATTCTATGGCTTCTAAATATCACTAACTCAAATCGTAAGTTGTGGTAGACATCAATTCCTTAGACTTGGAGATTTATTTCCCTCATCAACTTTATGAAGATGGCGTTACTAATTATGGCATAAAAATCTACATGTTGCATGATTTTTCTATTAGGATGTCAACTTTATGTGTATAGTTACATGGATTTAATTAAAGTGGTCATGTGCATATAGCTTGTGTCTAATGTTACACGTGTCCATAGAGGAGTAATGTAGAATGGCATTGTAAACCCTGAGAAAACAGTAATTGAACCCTAACTCAAGTTCGAGTAGCCTAAACTGTACAATAAGTCGATAAGACTAGTAATAATAAAAGATTACAAAGTTTAATATATCAAATATAACACCGATAATAAAATCCTAAAAATTGATCGAAACCTTAAATCGCATACTAAAACCCTAAAATTGACTTACACACTATTAATCAAAATTGATTCCGAATTTATTCGAAACCCTAAAATCATAAATATAAACCTATAAAATAGTTAAATATTACTCAATAGTGATATAACTATAGTTGATTGCAATTTTCGACTAAATTGCTTATTCGCATGAAATTTTAACGAAATCGCTATAGTAATTTGTAAAAATTATAATTATAACGAGTACCAATTAAATTGATAAAATTTTACAAAAATTTAAAAATTAATTTATGATGAGAATTGTTATAATTTATATGTTTCAAATAATTACATATATTTATTATTAATTTTTATTTTCCTTCTCATTCTTTTTCTATTTATCTCTTTTCTTCCTTTCTTCTTTTTTCCCAATTGCTACGTTTTGGAACTGAAACAAAAATTAGAAAAATCTGCAGCCTATGTGACTAAATTAATTTGCCATGTGTTGAGTGTAAAATAAAAGAAAAATTGAAATGATTACTTTTGTTTTATCCTCATTAATGCAAAAGATTAGATAATATCTTAGTTTAAATTTTAAGCTTACTAATCACGTGAACAAGAGAAGAAAATAAAAATCTAGAAAAAAGAAAAAATTCTGCACACAACCGAAAATTTGGAAGCAAAACCGTAAGGGAAAGAAGGAAAAAGAAAGAAGGAAAAGAAGAAGAAAGAATTAAAATAAATAGGTAAGTAATTTATTTTTCTAGTATAGATATATATTATATAGTATATACATGTATAAATGAAGTATTTGTATAGTATTTTTATAAAATAACATTACTAATATATGTATATGTGCATAAATACATAAATTAAATAATATATGCTTATATTAGGCTATGTATGTATACATGTATGTATATAAGTATATTATACGGAAAGAGTATGTATTATATATTTTTTTAAGAATACATATAATTAGTATTAAGTATTTTCATTAAATAACTATAGTATATATATGTATTTGTATCGTAAGCTGTATATATATGTATATCCATGTATAATTATTTTTGTATATATATACATATGTATTCGTACAATATATATATATAGTAGTATACGTCCATAAGTGGTAATATATGACATATAAATATATATATATATATATATAATATGGAGTATATGTATGGTGGTATACGACATATACCATATAATACATATATAATATTTAATATACATAGTTTACAACAAATACTATATAAATATATATATACCGAANGCATGATAATTGTTGTTGATGATGAATTTACTTTAAATTTCAATAAGATAATGATTATTGCATAGTAGATTTACTAGATTGATTGTTTGTGGCTTGGAATGATCATTGATAAACAAGACTAAATTTTATTCGACTAGAAAAATTAACTTAGATCATGCACAAATTATATATTGTATAACTAATTCTGGTAATTACATTACACGGAGATAGCGAGAGGCTATACGTGGGTTGATTATTGATTGTTATTGATTTTGTACGGTGCATACGTGCGATATGGCCTTACCTCAGCTCACGGGATGACTAGGCGTTAAAGGCGCCAACCACCTAACTAAGGGTCGAGTCCAAAGGCCTTCGTTTAGGGATGAATGAGGGCTGCATGAACCTATTCACAATCATATGTAGAACTCATTTTGATAGAGCTTGTAATGAATGTACCATTACATTTTAAATACGAAACGCGGAGTTTCGTTATAAAATAAGTTCTAATATGATACCCAGATCTAATTGTACTAATGAATCTCCAACCCTGACTTCAGAGGGCATTAAATCTGAGTTGCATGCAATACCTGATCACTTGCATGTATTTGTTTGGCATACTATTTGTCATGCATTCATTTGGTTGAACTTAACTATTGTATAACTTGATTACTGTATGGTTGAGGGAAATAACCTCACTAAGCTAGTAGGCTTATACTTTTGTAGTCTTCTTTCGTAGGCCGACTTTTTTGTAGAGTTGGGTCGTCGAATGCCCGAGGTTAGTTTTCTACAGGGGTTAGTGTAGGACCTAGATGAGGGCGGAGAATACTTTTGATATATTATAGATTTGAATATGTAATTTTTATATTAGTCTAACTTTAGACACGTTTCAGATTCTATATCTATAAACTTTTATACAAATAGACTATGTGTTATGTTTTTATAATATTATTATTTATCATGAAATGATATTGCTTAAGCTTGCGCACTCTTACTCTTAGTAGTTAGTAGTAGCTGTAGCTATAGCCTTGTGTATCATATAAAAGGGTCGTCAATTGTAAGGGAATTCAATTTGCAATTCTTTGTACGGTATACGGCGACTGCTACAACTAGCCCCCTTGGGTCGTGATAGGCATGTAAGGGTTGATTAGGAGAGAGTAAGATTAGGAGGAATAGCTGGCAATGTCTAGAGGCTCAAGCATACATGTGACAAGTGGAGGAGCTATTGAAAAATCAAAATCCATTATTCTTGATGAGATACTACATTCTTCATTTTTATCATAGCTTGATATTTCAAAATTTTGTTTTAGCAACATAATGGTAATTTTCCAACATTCTTACATAGAAATGAGGAGAGGCTATGTATTTATAAAGTCTACATCTTAATGTCATTCATCGGATCCCATTGGTGATCAACGGTTGAGATTATCTCTTTAGTAATGGATCCATTTATGGGGTCCTTATGGCACCTTATGTTGTCAAGATACTCAATTTAGGGCTTTTGCTAAAGTTCTCTCGCTTTTCATTTAAGCGTTACACAATGCTACAGAGTTGGTTGAAGTGACTCTTATAATGTTTATTCCTAAAGAAAAAAAGGTATATATATACACTTATAATTATAGCTCATTATTGTTGAAAACTTAAAATTTAAATTCTAAGATATAACCAACTATTAAAGATAACTTTTATGCCTATAAAGTTAACAATATGAAAAGCAAATGTATCTAAAGGATATAAGGAGACACTAAATTTACAAGATAATTAATAATATATACACATAAATTAACATAATGATAAAATATAGGCAAAGTGCAACTTTAAGTTGATATATATAGTTAGAATTAGACAATAATCACATTGATAAATTCTCTTGTACAATAAGAAGGAATAAATTATGCATCAATAAGTGCATAAATTTTTTCTTTTTCAAATAAAAGGAAAAAGAAGAGGAGGAAACGTAACACTTAGCTATGTCAACTTAAGTTCAATATTTGGAAAGATTGAAAACTTAGAACAAAAATAAATTAACTAAGTTCATTATTAGCCTCTCCCATTAATTTACATTTGTTGTAAGCTAATTTATGGACACTTAGGGTAAGTTTTGATGCTAGACTAGATTGCAACAGACACTTAAAGGCCACTAACATTTATATGACAAAACAAGGCATCATTGACTAACTATTTTTCTAAGGTAGAGGATTATAGACAATAGGTAGGATAATTGAGAAAAAAAAAAAAAACTAACCATTAGATAACATGCTTTAAGAGACTAACAACTTAAAAAAGAAAATTAAGGAGCTAACCCCTCATCTTCATCAAATTTTATTCTAAAATCTGTAGCTCTTACACATTTGATGAAGATTTGCATGACCTAAGGTAGTTACACGAACCATTGAAGTGAAAATAAGGGAGGAGAAGGAGAGGAAGGTGCTACTAACCTTACCCCTTAGGGCACTATCTTCATACTTCTTACACCACCACTTTTATGATGTGCTCCTTAAAGAATCATTGACGAGTATTCCATCACTTCTTGTTATGCCATCATAGTTGAAATTAAATTCAATATTTTGAGCAACTCAACCCCACAACTAGCCTTCTGACACCATGTTGAAGGAGATACCAAGATTTACCACCTAAGCAAGAGTTGCAACAAGAAGAAAGGAAATCATTGTTTACACTTGCAACCACTACTTAAGAGCTACTGCTGCATCTCCTTAGTAAATTTAACTTTTATGAGCTTTAGAAATGGTTTTTGGCTAGTTAAGTTGTGTTTTCGATGACACAATCAATTAAGATGAACATGAGTGTATGATCATGGAATTACACGTGTATAGGGGAGGATCGGTAGGTTATGGTTAGTTTGTGTTGGAAATAAAAACCTTAAAATATAGTATAATAATGTAATTATAATGTATGTGAAAGCATACCTAAATTTGTATGAAAAATATTCTTGAAATGTTTAGTCTTTCAGTTTGTGGTAGTGATTGCGCCTAATTTCTCTTTGATGGGATGTGAGAAAAGGTAGGAAAAAACCTAATGGATACACTATTAGTCTATGAACCTTAGCCTATACATATATATATATATATATATATATCTTTTATCATGGAGATGAGTTTATAAGTTATGTACACTTATAAACTGAATGATTACATTGATCTGATAGTGTAACTCCCTAACTCAAATAGATAGTCAAAAGGTCTAGTTATAATATTACAACAATCTCCCACTTAGGCTACATATATCACTTAACTTGGCATATACTTATTGTACATGTCAAGTACAAGAAAGGATCCAATGTTATGTACATGAAATTGGCTATACATGCTATGTACCCTAGTTAGCGTACTTACTCTTTAATAAACAAGATAAATTTCCCTATTTTCATTTCTTAAATATCATTAAGCTGAAAATTAAATAAATATAAAATTATTAAACACAATAAAAGATTTAGGACTTCCTAACTAGATTTCGTTTAGCAATTTCTAATCTAGTTACTATTTAAATCTATACATATAAAGTACATTGGAATACAAAAAAAAAAAAAAAATAGAAATAGAACATGATAGAAAATAATAGGATTCTAATAGGCTATTTACTTTTGTATAATTACTTTAGGCATAGAAGTTGTTGCGAGCTTATTGTTAGTCGAACCTTTCATTATTGATCTAAGTTGGTAGAACCTTTGTTTGTTGCTTATGCTTGTAGGATAGTTGAAGTAAACTGAACTAATAATCATTTGGAGAGAATTATGCTTGTTGCTTGTATTTAGTTGGGCTTAGGGAGTGGTAATACCAGTATCCCTAAGGTGGCACCTTAATAATCCTTAGAATACGTTCTCTTTAGTGAAGTCTTCCTTGGAGATGATCTAAGGTGGCTACCAATGGTGTTCGAGGGCGTAGTATCAGTATCTTGATACCAGTTAGGTTAGGTGACATCTGGGGGTTGTAATACTAGTGTCTCAACTTAGGAATTATGAATTAGAGTCATGACTTACTCGGGGATCAAGGTTAGTTGTAGCTGATTTTGACATGTGCTATTTGTTGACTAATAAAGGATAACTAAATGATTTATTTGACGTTCTTGTTGCATAAATGAATGTGAAATTGTGTGTATGATGCTTGGCATATATGTGTGGTCATGGGTTTCCATATTGGGCTTTGACTCATCTCTTACTATTTTTTAGGTATAGGTATTTATTGTGAAATTACAAAAATCATTAAGTTTGGAATTTTTTGCCAAGACTACCAAGATGAGGGAGTGGCAATTAAGATTTCAAATATGTGGTTAACCTTTAAGTAGGATAGTTAGATTGTAATTTATATTAAAATATCTTGTTCAATGACTTAAGATTATTTATGTTGTTATTTAGTTTATATTTGATAAACAAAATTATTTGAGATTAATTAGAAAATAACATATTTATTTTGGAGTTTTTGGTTAAATGTTTGGCCTGATGTATCAATAAATTGTTAAGGAGATATGGCAATCTATAATATCCTAAGCTTTGGATGTTACACATTACATTTAGTATTTCTGTTCAAAGATTAAGCATTAATGATTTGCCAGATGTTTCATAATAGCTTAACTAAAGTATTTGTATTTTTTTGTTAATGGTTAGCATTAATTGGATCGATAGTGCATGATCATTATAATTCTTTACTCTATAGTTATTCATGCATTGTAGTGTGAAATTGTTATTAATTGTGAGCATGTTTTATTCTTCATTCAATTAGTGCAACCTTTATTTCTACCCTTGAATAATGTTTCGCTACCTATTAGCACTAACTTCAAGAAAGGGAAGGAACATATCATCATTTTGCTTGGATGCATGAATCTTAACTACATAATCTAGACTAATTGACTTCCCTTCCTTATTAATGAAAAGGAAACTTATAAAATGTAGACGCCTTATAACTACATGAATCTAATTATCATAATGCATTCAACTCTAGATACCATTATAGGAGTCATACTTGAGAAGAAAAATGCCAAAAGGTTCCTTATCCAAATAGCATATGGATTTATAGGTTCTAAAAAAGTCAACAGAATAACTATTTGCAAAGCTTGTTTCTATTTAGTTTAATGAAAAAGGAAACATTAGGGAGTACACCATGAAGATGTTTAATCATGGTAGGAGACTAAGAACCATTGTCAGGACCTTATAAGGGGCATAGTAAAATTGTCTATAATTTTTATATCATATGTGCACTCATGATACGGAAATCGTCTTGTAAGTCAGAGATTGAAAGACTCTAATTAAATTATTTCTAGGGTTGTTAAATTGTTAATTAATTAATATATTATAAAATATAAATAACTATTGATATCTAATATTTCATAGTTCCATAAAACTGCAAAGAATTAGTATTCCCTATCAAATGATATGATCAAGTAGTAAAGACTTAAAATTTAAAATTATTGAAGTAACAAAATCTAAATATATAAGTAGTATTTACATTTAAGGTCCCAAATGAATTATACAATCTTTTTCTAATTCTAACCTCTAAAACATCTCAATACTTGCTCTCAATGCTTGAATCTTAACCCATGCCCGATTATCTTTTAACTTGTAAAAGAAAAATTATTAGGGAGTAAGCTACAAGAGCTTAGTGTGTTATCCTTCTTACTACACTAATAAGTAGGTTATTAAATAATTTATTATAACCATATGAATGCATGTACACATAGTATGCTAAATAATATATGCAGTTGATTGGTGTTACATACAACATCGGATTTAATACCCTTTGAGGTAAGGGTTAGAGATATATTAGTACTAATCACAACTAGGCTATAGTATCTAGGTTTTAACCATGAAATATAAATTTCTTATTTCATGAAACACAATTCAATTTCTAAGAAATCTAGTAGTACACAAAATCCCCAACTAACGGTGAGGTGGCCGCCCTTGCAGTCTACACTTACATCCTACAGTGAAGGTCTCTAAACTTAACCTTTAGCCATATGGTTGGCATTCCCAGTGCCTAGTAAGCCAGTAAGTTAGGGTAAGGCATGTTGTACGGGTGCATCATACTAAAATACTTTAATTCAATATATAGAAACAACTCCTACAAGGCCTCTCTTTACCTCCGCATGAAGTAATGGCTAGAATAAGTAATGTAATGTTGTTGGTGCACGATCCCTTTTACTTTTAAGATAAATCAAATATAATTAAGTCAAATTATTGACCGATCAATCAATATTAACAAACCATTCAAATCGTACAATAGTCAATCAAACAACTAAATCTTTAATTTATCATATTTAATAGTATTTTGCACAGTAAGTAATCAATGTCAAGCATATGCATAACTTGAACCCCCATGCATTAAGTTATTAATATTTAGTTTAGGTACACTATCTATAAGCACAAAATAAGTATAGAGTTATTGAGAGTACTTACTTGACTATAGTTGATACGGCTCCTAGTAATCAACAAGTAGCTTGCTTTCTTGATTGATATCTCTTGATAAATAAAAAGGAAAGTAACCTAGTAAATATTTAAACATTGTACTAAATGGTCTAACCAGCTCATTATCTATATTATGATTCTTGTTCTACTTAAGTCCAAATGTGCTTCTTTACTTATAAAGTTTGATTAAAATTTTCAATGTTGTTTTACGTTGCTTAACTTATTTATTATGATATTTAGGAAATATTATTTTATCATATACGTAATAGTATCCAACTTAATCGTATAATTAATAATATTAGAATTAGTAAAATTATATGAGTTCCGGTTTTCTTGCTTTTCATAAGTTTATATTAGTATATTGTTATATTATTATTTGATTGCAATTTCTACATATGACAAGATACTTAATAGTATATATATTACGTTAAATTAGATAAAGTAATTTAGTCAGTTAAAGTAATAGAGCTAGATGGAGATATTAAAATTGTATGTTTAAATAACAGAAAACTTTAATTCAGTTATATTGTAGTATTATTTTAATATTATATTATGTGTGTATATATACTTATGTTTGATTTATTCCTCGTAAATGTATAATTTTATCTTATTGTTATCATTATTATCATTTTTATTATTATAATTATTGCTTTGTATCGATATATATATCGTTGTTGTATATATAAGTATATCTTTTTCAAACCGCTTTGACTTTTAAGTGTGTGTGTATATATGTAACACTTTAATCTTTTGAAGAACCACATATCTTATAGTTATGTCATATTCATGCTTTGTACTATGTGTCTATTGATTTCTTTTTATAGGAAATGATATATGTATTTTTGTAAATAATTGTGTTTAGTTATTTCTTTATTTAGTTGGAGCTTTATCTAATTATTTATTTATAACATTATATCACTTAAACAATATAATCAATTTACTTGTATTTCTTAGTTTTTCCTAAATCCTAAATCGCATAGAGTTTTTTTGTTCTAACTTTGATATTTATAAATTTATAGTCGATTTCTATTGTTTTCGAATGTATGATTACGTAACGGGATCTACTTTGGACATTAAAACCTGCATGTTCTGATATGAGCTTAAATTACTATAAATTTAGTTATTTTAACTTAAATCTTTTTAATTATTAATTTTGTGTTTCACTTTATTAGTTTACGATTTAATTAATTTCTAAATTTTTGTATTCCTTAAATTTTATCTTATTATTATATGTATTTATATAATATTAGAATGGATCGATAAATGCATCATGAGCTTAAATTGTCCCTTTATGGGTTTTGACCCATTCATATGTATATGTATATGTTATATATATAATTATTTTATTACTTATATTAAACACTTGTATTATAATATATATGTACCCATCTTATACAATTATTTCTATACCCCTTATATATATGCCCAAGTATATACACTTCTAACATATTAGTATATGTACTTGTACATATATTTGTAGGTATAGTATTATTATACATATACCTATACATGTACTCCTACATATATATACATATATTTATACTTGTATTTACATACTATTATATACATATATTTATATGTATTTTCATAGTATAATTTTAAGGGATTTTCATATAATTCATATATACACATATTTATGATATTGGTTTTGTATAAATATATGTAAATATCTAATATTCCTAATATAAGTGTTAATGTACATAAGAAATCTACATGAATAGGGACGTGTAGATACATGTATATATGTATTCCTAATCTTATTTATGTATACATATGCTCATACTATATATTTTACTAGGACTTATATATACATACTCCATATATGTGCATATACTATATATATATATATATATATGTTCTTACACTTATATGTATATATGGGTATTTATATATGTATTGATATATATACATAATACATGAATTTTGAAAGAAACAAGAGTATACATATAACTTCATTACATATACATAAGACTTTTAGGATTATACTCTAAAATACAAACTAAATACTTACTTATATACTAAGTATAGTAGTTCACAAAATTAGATAAAAAGAAGACATAAATATACTTTACATAAAATAATAATATGGACATAATAGATGTACCTCTTCCTCCTTCTAAATATGGATGAGGAGTTGTATTATTTGACGTAATAAGATGTAGAGAAGTTGTTAAAGGAATAGGAAGTAAAATGGAAAAATTAGAAAAGGGAAAGAGGAAGGAGGGTCTACAGTTGGGAGAGAGGAGTTAAAGAGGATTTTTGTTATGTTTTAAATGTGTTGAAAAGAAGAATCAAGTAGATTTTAGAGGGACTCCAAGTAGACAGCAAGGAATAGAGGAAAAAGAAAAATGGAAAAGAAATCAAAAGAAAAGTGGTGAAGTTTCTAATTGAAAGTAATGTATTGACTTGTTCAACACTTTGACTTAGTCAAATATTAACTTGGTTAACCTTTCCCAATTTATATGTTTATTATATATATTTTTGGAAATAAAAGTAATTAGAAGAAAAGTTAAAGAAAGAGGAAAAAATAAGAAATTAAATGAAATAATTAGTAAAACAATTCTTGGAAATTTCCTTAAATATTTATAACTCTATAGATAAAATTTAACAACATAATTAATATAACTACAAAGAAAATTATAAGTTACAATGCTAATAATTACTATATATTGTCTAAATAACAACTAAGTACTTAAATCTACATAATATTAACTCATTCATATAATTATAAGGTTAATATTACTTATGAAATAATATTATAGTTTCTTATAAATTAATTTACTACATACACATTTATAAACATTTAGAAATTATCTTTAATTGTTCATTAGTGATTTTATGCGATTAAGTGTATCGTTCAATTATTTGGCTCAATTAGGGTTTTGGTACATTTATAAGATTGAAGTTTTGGTTTTAGGGTTTTGATTAAGTTTGAGTTTGATTTCTCATATGTATACACAGATAGAATTTAGGATTTTCATATAAGATTAAGGCTTTTATCAGGTTCGGGATCAATCACTTATAGCTACAGATATTTAGGGTTTAAGGTTTTCGTATGCAATTAGAGTTCCAGTTAATAAATTAAGGTTTTTCATATTCGTTTTAACTTTCAAATTTAAAATTTTAATTAATTTTAAACTTAGCGACTTTGTTAACTTAGAGAAATTATCTACAATACATGAGTTTGATTCTATACTCAAAATGCTAGATTTGCAGGGTTTACAACCTTAAAGTTGGAATTATTTAGAGGACATTCCTGTACACCTAGCCTTAATCTCTCTTCATGCTTAATTCAACCATTTCAAGATAAGTTATAACAATTAAAAGTTGAAATGGACATTGAATGGTCTCATTGCACAATGAGTGCAAGAGGAATAATGATTGAAATAAGGGAGGACTGAAATCTCACATGGTAATTTACTCTTAAGGTAAGAGGGCTAAGAAAAAGGAAATGAATCATAATAGCAAATGACTACAGATGCTAGGACTTCATGAATGTAGTAGAAACAGTGTAAGGGCATCACCCGTTTCTTTAGTAAAAAGGCTAGTTATGTGAAGAAGGATTGTCTTAAGTTCTAACTATGCAAAGTAGTTAGCAAAGATGGTAAACTTCTTAATGTTATCTATTCATAAGTTAATTTATCTTTAATACCTACTCATACTTGGTTGATAGATATAAGTGTAACTATTCACATAAAGGTAATTAAACAATGTTTTCTAAGGAGTTGAACACTGAGTGATGCTTAAAGGTTTATCTATGTGGCTAATGGTGGCAAGATTCCTATTGAGGCTATTAGCATATGTAGATTTTAGATTTAGAAGAAACTTATTATGTATTGTAGTTGAGATAGAATTTGATTTTTGTTATTTCGACAAATCTAATTATCTTTACTCATTTGGAAATGGAAAATTTAGTCTTTTTCAATATTTGAATATTATTGTTATAGGAACTTTGATTGATAATCTATACATATTGAATTTGCATGGCACATATATAGAAAACACGCTGCAGATAAGCAATTATGGTATAAAGTGAAAATTAATACATGAGAATTTGTTTATGTTATAGCAAAAGATTTCGAGACATGTTCTCAAACAGAGAATTCAAAAGTTTGTACCAAAAAGGATTTTCAATTCTTTTAGATTTTGAATTCTATATTGAATGTATCAAAAGGAAAACGAATATTAAGAAAGAGGTGTTGGAAGAAGTTCTAGTGTCTTGGAATTAATACATATTGATGTATGTGGTCCATTCTCGCAACTTCTTAGAATGGTTAATAGTATCTTATTACTTTTATAAATGACTATTCTCATTATGGCAACCTCGTCTTCATACATGAGAATCCACAATCCTTAGACATTTCTAAGGAATATAAAACTGATGTTGAAAATCAAAATATAAGAAAATTAAACTTGTTACATTTGACTATAGTAGTGAATATTATGGCAAATTTGACAAATCAGGTGAACAACATTTTAGACATTTTGCGAGGTACTTAAAAGAATATGGGATCGTTCCTTAATACACCATGTCGAAATAACCTAGCCAAAATAGTGTAGCTAATAGACATAATTAAACCTTAAAGGATATGGCTAGAAGTATGATTAGTCATTCTTCTTTAATAGAATCACTTTAGGGAGAGGGACTAAAGACTGCAGTATACATTTTTAACTAAGTTTTGAGCAAAGTTATATTTGGAACCCCATATAATTTATGAACCATTTAGAGGCATAGTTTTAGGCATTTCCATATTTAGGGGTATCCAGTTAAAGATAGGCCATATAAGCTTAATGAAAGAAAAATGAACTCAAAAACAATTAGCTATAACTCAGCTAGATACATAGAATGACCTAAGGGATTTAGATTCTATGATCAATCGAGTAGATCCCTTTTCAAGACTTGAAATGTTAAATTTCTAAAGGATGTTGACTATAGTGGGAGCATACTAGTTAGGGATACATTTTTTTTTTTTGGAGGAATTTATTAATCTTACTATTGTTGTAATAGAAAATGTACCAACAATTACACTGGTTACTTTTTAGGATGTGAATAAGAATGTTTGAAATATTCCTATATTCTTCTTGCTTTTGCTGAGGAATAAGGTATTGATCATATTGAGAAATCACAATAACCCTAAGAAAAAGTGTTATTATATAGATCCATTGGGGAAAGAAAATCTATGATTCTAGATGATTATGCCATATATCTTCAAGAGGATGAGTTTGATATAGGATTGGATGATGATCCATCACCTATCAACTAAGCCAAAAAAAATGTAAACTCCTAAAATTAGATTGATGCCATGAAGGAAGAGATGAAATAAATGAATGATAATGATGTTTAGGATATTATCTACTTGCCTGTATGTATATAGCTAATTCATTGTTAATGGATTTTTATGACCAATTGAGATTTAAATGGCAATGTTGAAAGATATAAAGTACAACTTGTTGCCAATAGTTTTACTCAAAAGGAAGGCTAACTATAAAGATGCTTTCACTTTAGTGTCATTGAAAGTCTTCTAGAATTATTAAGGTGCTTATGCCTCATTATGATTTAGAGCTCCATTAGATTGACATAAACACTGCATTTCTCAGTAACAATGTTAATGAAACAATATATAAGGTGCAACTGGAGAATTTGAAATATAAGAAATTAAAACATTTGGTTTCTAAATTAAATAAAACCATCTATGGATTAAAGCTAGCATCTTGTCAATCATATCGAATGTTTGATCATGTAATCTCCTCTTTAGGTTTTAAGGAAAACATTACTTATATATCACAAGATGAATAGGAGAATATTCATTTTCTTTGTGTTATATATTGATGATATTCCAATTGCAAGTAATGATATACCCTTATTGCTTGAAAAAAATCTCCTAGTTTCATGCAATAAGTTCTTTGGAACGAGGAGAATTCTTTCAAGCAATTATGGATTAAAGAGAATCAAAATTTATTATTAATACTCAATATACTCCCCCCTTTCCTCCCCCCCGAGTGTCAACCTAGTGTCTTTTGATTGGTATTAGAGTTAGGTCTCTATATATGCTGCTTAATCGCATTTAGGATAAAGACCATGGCATTAAATGCCCTAGGCTTTATGGAAGGACAAGTCATTAATAGGCCATTACTTCTAAGTAGTGGAAATTATTCGTATTGGAAGTATAGAATAAAGATTTTTATTAAAGTACAAAATATAATAGTTTGGCATATTATAGAGAATGGTTTGATTAAAATAGAAAATAAAGAAGAAGAAAAAGATTGCACCAATGATGATTGGAAGAAAGTTGACTTAATTGAAATAGTTATGAATATATTACATGTCCTATGAGTAAACAAGACTTTAATAAGACATGTACATGCTCTAATATCAAAGAAATATGGGATGAATTGTAAAACACTTATGAATAAATGTCTAGGGTTAGGGACACCAAGATAAGCCTCTTAAGAGGAGAATTTGAAAATTTTAAGATGCTTCCTAATGAATCAATAGATGAAGTGCTACAATCATCAAAAGCTCGATCACATTAAAAAATATTGTCCTCTTCTCAAAAAGATGGACAAAGAGTCAAGAAAGAAAGTAATGGTAGTAACATAGAGTGATAGTGACTTAAGTTACTCTAATGAGGAAACATACTTCATAGCAATAGATGATGAGGTATGTTCTACATCACAAATCCACTTATGTTGAATTGAAAGATATGTACGATGAATTGTTGAAAGAATTTATCAAAAAGTAAATGAAAATCAAAGCATTGAAACAAATAATGAATGATGTTGGTGATGGATTTGATGAAATAAAGAGTAAATACAATGAAGTAATAGATGTAAAGGAAGGCTTAGAAGAAGATAGTGAGTACTTAAGATTAGAAGTTGATAAGCTAAATAAAAGTGATGAAGAATTGAGTTTAAAGAATGAAGAACTAGTCAATGAAAAGAATGAGATGCTCGAAAAGAATGAGATGCTCGAAAAGAAAAGTGATAGTATAACTAAAGTACATGATGATGATGTGGTTGATAAAGTGGGAAGACTTCAAATTGAAAATGCTATATTCAAATCTAGTTTAAATGATTCAAAATAAACTATAACCAAATTCATGGATAGAGAAATGAATTTGGAAAAGCTCCTTTGCTCACAAAAGTAAGGATTAGATAAAAACATATTTGGCTATATTAGAAGCAATATTTATAAGTCTTATAAAAGTTACTTTGTCAAAGTAACTAATAAGACTTATAGTTATTGTAGAAGATATGGTCATATTGCACATACTTGTGCAATAAGAAGTAATTTAAATTCGAATTATGAAAGTAAGATGGTTTAAGCTCCTATGAAGCAAGCTTACATGTTGGCAACTAATCTCAAAGGACTTAACTAAAGTTGGTACCAAAGAAATAATCTCTTGTTTTATAGGGTCTTTTAAGACAGAGCAACAACTAGATCACGGATAGTAGGTGTTTAAGGCATATGATAAAAGATGCATCTAAGTTCACAGCACTAGACTTGTGTTACATTTGGAGATAATTGGAAAACTCATATAATTGGTGAAGATAACATTCTTATCAATAAAGACTTACAATTAAAAATGTATTTCTTGTAGATAACTTGAAGCATAATTTGCATAGTATAAGTCAATTATGTGATATCGATTATAAAGTTACCTTTCTAGCTTTAAAGTGTTCTATTGAATGCATTGAGAATGACCAAATTTGTTCTAGGGGTATAGACAAGCAAACATTTACAAAATCAATTTTTATATGTTTACAAGTCCAATATCTTATCTATCCGCTCAAAATAACGATGTTAGTTATGACATAGGAAATTAAGGAATACTAGTATGAATATCTTATCAAAATTAGCTAAATATAACCTTGTTAAAGGCTTACCTAATGTTAGTTTTGATAAAGATAAATTATGCCAAGCATGTTAACACGGTAAACAAACAAAATAATCTTTTAAATCGAAAGATGTCATTTTAACTTCTAGGCCACTCTAATTATTGCATATGGATTTATTTGATCCAACTTAAACTTTAAGTTTGGGAGGGAAAATATATACTTTTGTTATTGTTGATGACTTCACTAGGTGTACTTAGACCATCTTTCTTGCAAGTAAGGATAAATGATACCATGTGTTATTGAAATATTGCAAGAAAGTCCAAGATAAGAAAGGTCTTTCAATAGTCTTTATTATAAGTGATCATGGGGGAGAATTTGAAAACAATGAAATGAACGGATTTTATGATAAAAATGGTGATATGATGCACTAAGAGTAGATAAGGGAGATAGTATTGGGAATGGGTCTAAGCTTATAGAAAACTTGAAGTGTAGGATAGTGAATGCATGAAATGGAAAGAAATAAGCAAACCTACAAATGACTCTAGAGATATGATGTACTAAGAAACCTTCATAGACTCATAAATTTGCTTGATATGATGTACAAGTAGCTAGGAGAAGTCATTCACCACCTAGCCTTACTTAAGGGTTAAGATAAAAGTTAAAGGGGTAATAAGCCAGAAGCTTAGCACCAAGGGAAAAACCTAGAATATTCAATAATAATGTCAAGGTGATGATTGTTTTACTTACAAGTAGGTATTTATACCTGAAATATTAGGGCAACCTACTAAACATGAAAAGGACTAAAAGGGTATTGTCCTAATTAAGTAAAATACAAGAAATGGATAAGGGTATAAGAGAAATTTGTGGAATAGAAGCTTCTTCAATAGATTCTTTCACATAGGTAGTTAGTACATGTGGAAGAGAATTATCGGGAGGGTCTTTATAGAAGCGGACAAATAGGTATTGTCAGATTTTTTTGTTGCTAAGCTTATTTGTGGGTTCTCTATTGTTTTGCCAGCATGGACATGTTTGGGGGAGCTTAGATAAGATGTGGCCGAGCTATTAGCAAAGCATTTCTTAGGTTGACATTCAATCATTGACAAATGTGAGGGTGCTTAACTTCAACATCTATAGCAATTCATTAGTTAAGAGCAGCTCGAGTTCTTCAGGTGTGGGTTAAGATGAAAGGATGCACTTTGCCATGCTCTCAAGTCCTCGAGCTTGAGCTTAGGTCAATAGTTTATTGGCTCGATTGATATCAAATGGATTATAACATACCTTCTCAACACCAATAATTCCACAACAAAATGGAGTCACCAAAAGGAAAAATAGGATTCTCATAAAAATGGCAAGAACAATACTCCATGCAAACAACTTACCTAAATATTTAATAGGCGAAGAGATGATATTGCTTGTTATATATCAAACTAAGTTTTTATAGGGCCTATTTTAACAAAAACCCTTATGAGCTTTGGAGAGGAAAAACACCTAACATTCCTTATTTTCATCCATTTGGTACCAAATACTTTATGCTTAATAATGGTAAGGATCAATTAGGTAAGTTTGGTTTTAAGTTCGATGAAGCCATATTTCTTGGTTAATCTTTGACTAGTAAAGCATATAGTGTTTAATAAGAGAACCTTTGTAGTGGAAGAATCCGTTCATGTCATCTTTCATGATGCATTTGCATATATAGAACCAAAAAATGAAATTGATAATGTTGGTGCTTAATTGGATAATATTTATCTTGATAAGAACTTAAAAGATAAAGAAATCTCTAAGGAAGAGTAAGGAATTGATCAACTTATTGTGAACTTACCTTGAGATTGGAAGTTTATTAAAGATTACCCTAAAGACTTGATTATAGAGGAACCATCTAATTGGATGCAAACTATAGCTTCCTTTAGAAATCTAAGCAATGTGATACTCCTATCTCAAGTAGAACCTAAAAATGTTAACGGAACTCCAAAAGATGAATTTTGGATACAAGCTATGTAAGAGGAGCTTAATCAATTCATAGAAAATGAGGTATGGGATCTTATACCTAGGCTTAGTGATAGACCTATGATTGGAACAAAATAGGTATATAGAAACAAACTTGATGAAACTGATAAAGTAAGTAGGAATAAGGCAAGATTGTTAGCTAAAGGTTATAATCAAGAAGAAGGGATAATTTTTTATGAGACCTTTACCCTATTACTAGGCTAAAAGCTATTAGGATGCTCTTAGCATTTGTCACCTTTAAAGACTTTAAATTATTTCAAATGGATATTAAGAGTTCTTTTTTAAATAGTTATATTAAGGAAGAAGTGTATATAGGGTAATTACTGGGGTTTAAACATAAAAAATTCCTTGATCATGTATTTAAACTAAACAAAGCACTCTATGGACTCAAACAAGTTCGTAGAGCTTGGTATGTGATGTGATGCATCTCCAGGGTCGAGCACATGGAGAGGCACCATAACGAAGTAAACCAAAACAAATAGGAAAAAGGTTAGCAAACTCTAGATAGCTACTGAATGGATATGACACACCACTCGATCCTACTCAGCCTACAATCCACTAGATATGATGCATCGATCTAAACTGAAGGGTCACTTTCCACTATTTCTTGCTAAAGGGAATAAATAAAAGTTGAATGATAATGAGAACACTAAGGTTGCCTAAAGGAATAATTTTTGTATTGAAGAGATGATTGTTCACATATGAGCAAGTGGGGTTTTATATACCCATTCACTAAAGTTACTTTATATGTATGAAAAGTTAAAAGGGTATTCTACAACTAGGTTATATAAGACATACTAAAAAGGGTAAAAGAGCTTAATAATATTCAATGTGAAAAGGAAAGAATCATTTTGGAATACTGTGGCATAGGTACGTATCGCTTGGCATTTGGATGGGAGAAATATGGTGCAAGGTAGGTAGAAACAGAGTAATGCTTTTGGTTAGGGGCCGACTTGATGTAGACAAGGTCCTAGATCAGTTAGTTCTTCTAAAGAGAAGTCAACTTGATTTGAGGTTAGGTGCTTGTGGTCGCATTGGGAGCTCGCTTTGACTACTCTTAGGCTGTCTCCTAAGATAAAGTGTTGCTACTAAATAGGGGTGGATCTAATGCATGTAAGGATCTAATAGTCAGGTCAGCATGAGATCAACTCGAGATAGGAATCTCTGTCTCGACTATGGCCTAAAGTTAATATCCTCTAAGTGAGTCCTTAGACAAGTCCTTGGAGTCCTTTAGCTTAACTGCGCATGATTGGTTTGAGGGGTTAATTCCTATCATGACGCTTGGTAGCTTCTTCATAAATAATGGTTTTTCAAGAGGCAAATTAGATATAATATTATTTAACAAGAATCACAAGTCAAATACTTTGATTGTTCAAATCTATATAGATGACATAGTGTTTGGAGTTACAAGCATGGATCTAGTATATGAGTTTATAGAATGTGTGAAGAAAGAATTAGAAATGAGCATGATAGGAGAACTTAACTATTTTCTAGGTCTCTAAGTTAGACAAACTACAAATGGAGCATTTATCAATCAAGCTAGGTATACTAGGGAACTCTTGAAGAGATTTAAAATGGATAATTGTAAGATTAGGTATACTTTAATGAGCACTACCTTAAAACTTAACAAAAATGAAAATGGAAAACCTATATGTAAAAATTTGTATATGGGCATGCTAGATAGTTTCTTATACCTAATTGCATCTAGGCTTGATATCATGTTTATCTTACATCTATATGCATAATTTCAATCTTGCCTTAAAGAATCCCACTTGAGTATGATAAAACACATCTTTAAGTGCCTTACGAGCATTATTGAAATAGTTTTATGGTATCCTAATACTTCTTCTAATCTTGTAGGATACTCTGATGCCAACTTTGGCGGATGCAAAGTTGATCAGAAAAACACAAGCAACACATGTCATTTTCTAGAAAATTCTCTACTATTTGGGCTTAAGAAGAAAAATTCTATAGCAATATCAATGGTCGAAGCTGAATATGTGGCCACTAGTAATTGTTGTACTCAAATACTTTGGATGAAGCAAACCTTACATGACTATGCCCTTATGTACACTAATGTCTTACTTAGATGTGATAATACAAGTGTAATCAATCTAATAAAGAATCCAATTCAACACTCAATGACTAAGCGTATAGAAATTAGGTATCATTTCATTCGTGATCATGTTCAAAACAATGATATATGTTTGGAATTTGTAGATACGAACAATCAAGTAGTCGATATATTCACAAAACCCTTGACTGATGATAGATTTTATATATTAAGAAGAGAATTGGGAATGTAAACCCTACTATTTAACAGGCATGTAATTTAACTAAGAGTACTTCTTGATCATTCTTAAGGGTAAACCAAATTAAGAATTTAAGTTTATATTTAAAAATGAACTTAGTTTTTCAATTCAAAAGTTCACTATTGATAGAAAAACTCAAGTACGAGAACAATGGCCTAAAGTCACCTAAAATCCTAAACCCTAAAATAATTAAGAACTTATAACCTTAAGTGATAGTGAGAATTTAATTTGAATAATTTTGGTCAACTTTAGAAAATTTCATAATTTTATGAGTAATAAATCATAACTTACAAGTTAATTTAGGAACCAAACTCTAAAAGAATTATATATAAGACAATCCCCTTATTTTCATGTATAAGCCTTGTACATATGGATAAGTGAGCCAATCAATCACCTTAATTAACTTATCAATTGAGAGTTGGAATCAATTATCAATTGATAACCTATCAAAAGCTGGTGATAAGGAACTTTCCATATATCACCATAACCTAAACTACATAAAGACAAGTTATCATATTAATTTATCAATTCAATTTTCAAATAAGTGACAAGACAACACAATGCACCCAAAAGGATACAATATGGCTGGTTGGAAAAGGAGAAAGAGGGGGGTCATGCTTTGTCATTTAACTGTCAATCAAATTGTTTTACACACTACTATTCACCCCTTAATACTTGCATTATTTAATCATGTTAAAGTTGGCTTTTGTGCATGGAAAAAGATAACAAAGTGAAGCCTATTAAACACACTTCACACACCCACAAAATTGAGACACACTCTCTCTCTTTCCACTTATATTTTGCATCCTTTTCCACTCTAAACACACAAACTAAAAGAGGAAACCCAACCTCACAAAATCCCCATTGTTGCCACTTTCTTTTACTTCATTACTCATGGCACAAACATTGTTTAGTTGCCTTCCTTATCAACTTCAAAAGCCATTTTTTTTAGAATCTCTAGAATATCCTAAAAACCTATCTCAATCATCAAGAACTTAGTCATTAAAAAAAATTACAAGAAGAAGAAGGAAAAACAAGTAGCCAAGAGGACTTTTAGTTGCACAACCATCATTTTTACACTTTGAAGACGAGTAAGTTATTTCTTTGTTAAAGTGACTTAGTATGCCATGTTAAGAGACTACATCTTCATGAAGATAATGATATAAACATAAGGTGATAAGATAGTTAGACCACTTTAAGAAATAAGCTTATAAATCTCTTCCATGAAAGTTGGATCATGAGCATATTAAGTTAGTACCTTGTAGGAAACATATCTAGCACTTAGAATAGGAGTTGGTAAGTTGAGAAAATCATGAAATATGTGTATGGGAATGGAGATAACATGTTGGACATGAGGAGTTTGTGTTGTGTGTAGATGTTATTTTTTTACTTCATGTGGTCACATATGCTTAAATCTAGTTTTAAGTAAAGGAAAATCCATTACATGAAGTTTTCATGAAAAAACCAACTTTTGAGATGTAAACTATGACATAGAGTTTATCGTAAGTATGAGATCTATCATTTTTATGAAGTATATAAGCTAAATAATCACCTTATAGAAGATAAGTTGAGTTGGAATTAGAATATGAGTAGCATAGGTTTATGATCTAACCCCTAAATTTAAGAAAATGACAAAACAAGTTGAAAAACCAAGAGAGTAACCCTTGAGCCAACTTGACCAGATCTGGAACCACAAGAAAATCAATTTAAAAATATGATAAAACTAAGTAAACAAAGTGAAAAGACCTACTAAAGAAAGTAAAACAAGTGTATAAAGCCTAAAACCGAAAATCAAGCCTTAAACCGAAAATCAAGCCTCAAACCCTTAAAAGAAGATTAGAACTCCAAGTTGGGCCTTTACTAAATTTCTAACCAGTACCTTAAAACTTCAATCACTTTATAACTTGGTTTTGCTTGTAGTATAGTTACACTTAAATTTATAAATTGAACTCGAATGCTTGTGAGATATGGAAAATGCATGTACATTGTATTATGATTGAATGCTAAGACTTGCAAAGGAGATAATAATGGGAATTGTTGTGATAACAATATGCATGGATTATATGGAATGATATTTCTTAATTACAATTGAAACAGAACTAATTAAGGTATCTAACTAAGAAAATCAATGAGTCATGCATTTCTCATATTTACATTATAACTATATCGATTGCCACCTTACATAGAAGATGGGAAGAGACTCATAGGAGTAGGGTCTCCTATTGGGATTAGGCAAATGTGCCATTTATATTTTTGAGTCTCTGTCCTGAGCTTTCGAGCTTACTAGATACTAGGGGACGCCAATCGTTAGTGAAGGGTTACGTCTTGTGACTTCTGCTTAGGGTATGTGATGTAGATTGTAAAGGCCACTAAATCGCTAGAATTAGGAATTTTTGGCTTAAAAATTTAATTTTTGAAAAGGAAAGTATATTTTTCGTATGAATAGTAAAGTTGTATATATTATATATTTGCTTTAGCTAATTTGAGCATGATGGTTGAATTGTTATAAAAACCCAGGTGCTAAGACCCAGTTAATGGTTTGCATCGGTTAATTATCTCCAACCCTGGCTATAAGGGGCGTAACTCTAAGTTGCATGTAGCTCCTAGGTCATTGCATGTATTGTTTAGCATTTTAATTGTATACGCATTCATATGTTATGCATATAATGATATTGTTTGTATGGTATGACGGAGAGATTTACTCACTAAGCATAAGCTTATACTTTGATAGATTTCTTTTTATACAGGGCTATCTTTTTGTTCATCTAAGCTATGAAATACCTGAGGTGAGTCTCACCTTAGGATGGGGTGTAGGTCTAGGATGAGAAAAGAGAATTTTTTTTTTTTTTTTTTTTTTGTAAATAGTGAATTGTAAATGTATTTACTTAGTTAGATTTTCATGATTTTGTTTGTCTTATAGCTTTAAGCACATTGTAATATTCTTTTGTTGTGGAATTCGATAATTCCACACCTTAACTTTAGTATTTTTGTAATTAAATGTTAATTTTAGTCATTTTGCTTGATATTACTTATTTATGGGCTTGATGGTGATATGGAGTGGAAGGAGCCTTATATGTCGTATAGAAGGCCTATGATCAATGAGGGGATTGATGATAGATCTTTATGCAGTCTACCATGACAATGATACTATTAGGTTATGATAGGGAATGATCATGCAAGAAGAATACCAGGCACTTAAAGAACCAAGATAGTGATTTAGGTAAAATTGACTTATCTAATGAATGGATTGGCTTATAACATGATATTAGTCTTAAGAAACATGATCATATAGGTTTTATGCATAAATCCTAACATTTGACTTGTTTTGGATGCATTTGTATGGTCATCTAGGTTCATGTGTGCACCATTTTATCTTACCTTTGTTTCCATGCCCAAAACTAGTTCCTCCATGTTTTATTTTGTTCATAGATTATGTTTATGTGATTCATTTGGTTACCTTACGAGTTTGTGCAAATTTACACTCTCTACACTTCAATTAGGACCATGTATGCTTTTAGGAACCTTAAAAGGTCAAATTAACCTATTATGTGTTTCTTAACTTACTATTACTCTTTTCAAGATCTATTATGCATATTAAAGTTTGCTCAAGGTGCTCTTAGGCAATCACTAGGAGATTTATGCAAATTTGATGAATTGGCTCTGTTTATATATGCTCTTTAAGGAACTTTTGATATGATTTCAGTTAAACTTAGTCTTTACACTTAAAATGCTATACAAATATGATTTTCTATGCAATTAAACTTTGTTAAAGGTGACAATTTGATAATGCCATTGCTTGATGCACTAAATTGCTTGGTTTTCACAATTTGCTAAAATTAGATTTTGCCTAATTTGAATAACAATTTAAGTAGTTATAGCATTTAAGTGGTTTCATGTGTTTAAATTGTGTCACACCCTAAATAGGTGAGGAACTGCCGACTAATGGCCTCATTACTCGTGTATGGCTCTAAGGATTCCAATCCCTCACCCAGCAAATTCTCTCTCAGTAACCTATGGATGACGAGAAAGTTTATGTCAAAGGAATGTAGCTAAACTCCTTGAGTTCCCCAAATTGTCATATGTTTATTTGTACATCTGATAGTGATGATGCCAATCATTCCCTTTTCGAGGACCTTGTACTAAGTTATTCGACCAAATGCTACCGAAATGCTCTTACAAAGTTACGAGAGTCTCACTTAAACAGCCGAGTAGTTTTCTCTTGGCATATCACCTTCTCTCTCTCTCCTCCCAACCCCTTTAGTGCCGTTACATTTCGATCCTTCCCACCTGTTATGCTCAAAGAATATTAGTATGGGACTAATGTTGCACTGCCAGCTCTCTACCTCGTCTGATATTTAACTACTTTTTCGTTTTTGGTTTGTTGTCCTTTTTACCCTTTTCGTATGTATTAGGAATCCCTTTTTTCTATATACTTTCTTGTAATTTCTTTATTTATAAAGTTGCCCTAGGAACTTACTATAAATAGTCCCTTTCTCTTGTAAGCTAAAACTTAACTTATATTTTCTAAGACTGAATATTCTGTTCTTATAAGACAATTCTCTCTAAGTCCATACTCCATACACTCTTATCTAATCTTGTCGAGTAGCATAGGATTAGTGGGGGGTAGACCTTGACATCAACTTATGCGTTATATTAAGTGAGGTGTCAAGTCGTTTTATGTTCATTGGTGAGTCACATCTTTTGAGCAGCTTCACGTTAGCTACTCTTGTTCGATTGTGGACCGTTTCCTTCTAGTTTTCTTCAATATCTTAAAGGACCCATTTCAATTCAAATCTGTTTCGGTAGGTCTTAGTGATAACTGAGCTCCCAGATACACTAACAGGAGAAGTCATAATAGTCTTATCATGTGAACTAACCTAATATAAAAGCTGACTTCACAATTGTTATTGTAGATATAGTCTACATAAGGCATACATGACTCAACCAATTTGAAGCATCTAGTTTGATACTTGTTAATGATCAAACTTATGATATAGCTCTTCAAAATACCTACTTTGTATAACCTATTATCTGATAACACAATAGTATTTATATAAGCATTTCACATCTAGAGTTATGATTTACAATTAGAGTTTACTAAAACTTATAGATCTTAAAGTCTATTTACAAAAAAGATAGAAAACTAGTGGGCATCCTAAGAAATTCTCAATTAGTTTTCCCAAAACTCAAAAGAAAAGTCAAAAGCCTAGATTTAGTGGATTCATCATTCCTTACTTTCCTAACTAACTGCACACTAACCTGGAGGGTAATGATATCTGAACATCCTGACCTTCACTTGTCACTTATAAAAGAGTCTATGGTGATGTAAGCATAATTAGCTCAATAAGTGAAATGGAGTCAAAAGAGTACCATACAATTACAAATAAGGTTATTAATTATGATGAAATATGTTGCAATCAATCACTTAAAATATCACATTATGTTAATTAGTTCATTAAGGTTAGAGAAATTACATTCACTCTAATTCAGATTTAGAAGTTTTATCGCAACTCAAGTCAAACTAAACCCGAGTTTATGTAATGGAGAATACCCTCCTCCTGTAACCACCTTTGAACTATGGCCTCTACCCTTTTTGCGATCTTTTTACTTATCACTTAGTTTGAGTAAGGATTAAGAAATGACCATTTTAGCTATCCTCATTAAAAAGAGTTAGTATTTGGCCTGATACTCATAATCGTTCCCCTAATGGTTGTTATGTATGTCCAATTAAGTTAGTAGTCAAATCACTATTAGTTTCATTTAAGGGTGACTAGACAAGTTCACACAATACAAAATGATGCAATCATGTAGGATAGCATGCCAAGAAGTTCAATTCCTATCACAATAAAACACCAATCACATGCATGACATGCATACAGACAATTAATTACAATCACAAACAAAAATACCCTTTACTCTCTATATACTTTAATACAGTATCTTAACCAATGATAAAGTTACGATCCCAACTTTACTTGTCTAGACACTCATTGTAGAAGACTTGTGTCTTCAATGCTCTAATCACTAAAAGACCCTATATATATACAAAACCCAGATTTAGTTTTCATAAGAGTTACGAAAATATTAAGGTATTACCTAAATGTATTCCATTAAATGGTTATATATATAAATATATATATATCTAAAGTATATTATTATTTTCCTTATATAATGGAATATAGTTTTATTATATAAGTTATGTTAAGTTATTACGTATTAATAATACATGTAATCATACTATTACATTCTAAGCTCAGTTTTAAGGGTTTTGATCATTTTTACTCTATATTAAATAATTACACTTTTAAGGGTAAAATTGAAATTTTGGGTCATTACTTTTGAAATCTGACTTTATTAGGTTAGTTTGACTAACTTTTCTATCTTAATCATAAATTTTGAGATCAATTGGATAATTTTTCCTCAAAGGTTTTAAATTTAGGTATAATTGCCTTAAACGTGATTTTAGGAGCTCACAAATTACTCCTAGAAATCATATGAAACATGTTAGTAGCATTTAAATTGCATTTTCATCCAAATTTGAAACTACCAACTTTTGTCTTATGATTGGTTCACTATTCTTTTGTGAAAAGTGGCAAAAGAAGGTAGCATTCCTACCAATCGATCGGTAAGACCCTACACCAACTTAGAACCTTCTAAACATCTCAAACTTAGGGTGATTGATCTCTAAGAATCACATTGATCAATCGTTAGAATTTTCTCTCTACTGACTATTCATCATTCTCCTACAACAAATAGAAACTACTACTCTATTTTTCACCCAAACCAATTAATCGGTAGGCTTAGCAATGATTGTTTGGTAGGCAAAAATTTTGCCTTTATATCAGCTTCCCAGCATAAGCCTTTTTATTTCTCAAAATCCTACCTAGCGACATCTCTCTCGACCTCTCCATCCCAAACCCTACCATCATCCATCATCATACAAAATCACTCTTAAACTTATTTTTCCTTCACTAAAATACTAAAACTCTTAGACAAAACCACTCTCCATCCCCTTTCTTCTAAGATCTCATACTTCCCCACTTACACAAACATAAAAATTCCATCATGACCAACTGTTTGGTGAAATTCCTTTATGGCTCTAAGGATGGGTAAACCAACTAAAAGGAGTAGAGCTTCCTTCAATTGTAACCTCTTTTCTAGTTCCTGCCATATTGTTAGGTATGAAATTTTTTATGCCTTTTCTATTCATGTGGATAAGACC
Source organism: Lumnitzera littorea (assembly GCA_024138015.1). Taxonomy (NCBI): domain Eukaryota; kingdom Viridiplantae; phylum Streptophyta; class Magnoliopsida; order Myrtales; family Combretaceae; genus Lumnitzera; species Lumnitzera littorea. The sequence continues at coordinate 21,925,272 of JAMXBB010000008.1, forward strand.
TATGAAAGAGAAGTTTTTCAAAATCTAAGCTTATTTACGATGTTTGGTATTGTATTGAATAATGTTTTTTAATCATAAGAGTACCCTAACCAAGTTTATGAGAAAGCTATCAAGTTTTTCCCTTGTAACTTAACGGATAGGTTAGATGAGAATGGTATTTTAGAAATTAGGATTATGCCACATGATGATGTTAGGAGAAAACTATACACATATGTATATGGGAGCATGATTGAGATAAATAAAAATGATATTTGTGATTTGTTAGGCATTGAGATCGGCGGATTTGGTTTCATGAATGGTTTTGCTAAGAATGAGGCTGAGTATCATGTTGTAGTTTTTGGAATACACTGGGTAGATGAAAAGTTATCACGAGAGAAATCTTCAAGTTGCTCGATTACCATTCTAACAATGAATGCTTCATCTTTTCGTTGTTAATAGTTGACCAACATCAAATCATAACACAAGGTGACTTGTGGATACTATATTGCTTAATGAAGGATATTAAAATTAACTACTTTGATCTAGCGTTCCAATGTTTCAAGAAGTGTGAAATGGCTTAAATGGGGGTAGTCTTAGATTATCTCAGCTCATTACTTAACTGTTGGAAAGGAAAGGAGTTGAATTTCCCTTGACACTTAAAGTTTTCAAAGTACGTAAGTGCAAAATGTCCAACATTTCCCAAACAAGCTGGAAAAAGAGGAGTCGTTGATGGGAAAGGGAAGAAGGGGATCTCTCTTTATTATATGATGGTAGTGACATTAGGGACGAAGCTTTGATTATGAACATAGATTAAACTGAGGGGGAAGGTAAGCATAGCTATGCACAAGCTAGGGGTCATAGAGTTGTACCTACACAAAATTACCATATGCCTCCCTTTGACTCTACTACACCCCTTTAGAGCCAGCACCCATTCTATCAAAAAGTGGAGGGTCACTTCTAGAAGCTCTACAACGAAGTTTAACACCTTCAGGAAGAAGTCTAAGAACATCTTTCTAATGTCAACCGCTACATCCATTAGGGTTTCAATGAGTTGTATGCCCACTTCAAGCTCTCGTACCATTATCAAACTTCCTCCTCTTCCAACAATGAATTTTAGGAGCACTTTCATAGTTTCTTGCTCCTTTTTTCCATAATTGGGATTGGCCTTGATGGCCTTATTTTGTTATCTTTGTTGACTTGGCCTTTTGCCTATACTTATGTTTAGTTCTTATCTTTTTGAACCTAATCTCATTTTGTATGAACTTTACTTTGCTTAGTTCGTAAGTTTGGCAATGAATGGCTTGTGTTTGGTTAATTGAGAAGTTGACCTTGGTATTTGTAGTTAGGATTGGTATATGATCAATGGTCTTGATAATTGACATGCAATTGCTTTGAAGTTATAGATTTAAATTGTTATGCGCTTATACTTGAAGGATTCTTTTGTTTCTGGTAAGAGGAGTATTATTAGATGTAAGTCAGGCTCATGTTGAATGTCATGCTCTAAAGTGGTGGAGTTGTAACAGTCTTGCCGTATGAACTATCTCAAGGTAGAAGCTGTCCTTATAGTTACTACCGTAAACCTAGTCCAAACTAAGCATACTTAATGCAACCACTTTAAAGCATCCCATTTGATACCTGTTTAATTTAAACCTATGGAATAATATTTAGAAATAACTAACAAAATAAACTAGTAATTTGAATTTTCAGAAAATTAGTAGAAAAACCCACAAGTACAAGTTACTTAGTATATAGACTAGAAGATTGAAAACTATTGAGTCACTTAAGGAAGCCTATGTAGTTTCCTCAAAAGTAAGAAAAAGCTAGTAATAAGAATAAGAATCTAGCTAATTCTTCTTGTTCCTCACTCTCAAACCCTATGTACTAGATTTTAGTCTGGATGTAGTAATTGTAAATTCATTCTAAACCTAAAAAACAAGCTATAGGGGAATGAGCGATGGCCAACTTTGTAAGTGAGACGAAGATGGAAGTATGTATTTAATATAAAGCAATCAAGTTATCAAGTAACTTTAGTTAGATGCAATGTGTGTTCAAGTAAATGTCATCTTATGATGTTATCTAATCCATTGTTAGATTAGAGAAATTGTGCTTGCTTAAATCCGAGTTGAGGAGTTTGACATTTCACTTGTAAATCAGAACCAAACTAGGGCTTGTGCAGTAAAGAAAACCCTCCACTTGAGGCTACCTTTGAACTACAGCCTCCAACTTCACCACAACCTTTTCTCTTATTACTTAATTTGACAAGGGTAGGGAAATGATCATTTTAGCTATCCTTATTAAAAGGGTATGTGTTTGGCTCGAGAGCCTTAATCATACCTTTAGTGAGTTACAATGCTTATTAGGTTAGACATTAGGCTACATTCAAGCTAGTTTGTTTTTAAGATGATCAACTAAGCTTAAACAATTTAAGCATAATCATTTTCACAAAGCAAACGTAACATGGAGCTTAACTTTCACCATAGTAAATCAAATCTCATACATATGCATAAATAACTAATTGCAATCATAAACAAGTACATACCAAAGTTTTCAAGTATTCTAATATAATACTTCAAAGTGTAGTGAAGCATTGATCAAACTTATTTGGATTCTTCATTACTTGACTATTCACAATTGTATGGTGTTCCTTAACTGCAAATCTTTATGTTATAAATGACACTTTTAGTAGTTGTACTAGCTATATAATATCATTATTATTTTACTCATTATTCCTTGTGTTAAGATCATTATCCTTGGTTAAGGAAGCTACTGTCGAGGTTTTGAAGTCAATTTTAGATCAGTTCTTTTTTTTTTTTTTAAGATATCCTCTAATTTGTCCTCTGAATTACCTTCTGAAGGATCCTTTGAATTTAATTTATCCTAAGTTCTTAAACCATGACATATTCTCTAAGCCCAACCTAATTACAAATGACATATAGTTACCCTCTAGTTTAGCCTTTGATTAAGATTCAAGTATAGCATTTTACTTAACTATTCTCTAATTTATCTCCTAGATCATCTTTTATAATAGCATATTAATGTGAAACCTTACTATACTTCACATCTTATAATCTTACAAAATCCCTATAGTTAGCCTACATTCCATCTTCATCAAAGCTAGTGGAATATATCATATACTTATATATTCATGAAAAGAAGCTACATATACGTTGGTGTATCTTTATATATGTATATATATATATATATATATATAGATACATTAATTATTTGCTAACATAAAAGGTTTGATAATAAAGGTTCTATAAAAACATGTGTATACTACTATAATGAAATTATATAACTAATTTGCCAACGTACTCTATCATAACACTACATATATTCCATAATGTAATTGCAATGCATAACATAAGTATTAATATATAGTATTTATATTATAAACACATCATGCATTAATGTATATATAGATATATATATGTATATCCACAAATGATATAAATTAACCATTTTAAATCTACAATATGCAAGGTAATACTAAAATAATAAGCAATCGACTAAATAAAGCATTTGACCTCCAGAATTTTGTCTAATCAAAGAAATTACCACATAAAGATACTAGATTCATATTTAAGGCATATTGTCCCAATAATTGAAGTTTTCATTGGTAGTTTATGTTTTCCTCCTTTTTCTTTTCCCTTTATGCTTTAAACAAAGAACCTTCTCAATTAAACCTTAGAAAATGATTACATACCTAGAAAATCATTTGCATCAATTTTTCCACATTACATCAGTATTAAACAGTAACCATCCCTACCTTACCAAAATTACTTTTGAAACCTTAAGTTACTACAAATAAACTAAATTACCCATACTACATAGATATCTATCATCAAAGGATGCACAATATAAGATCAAATTAAATTTAATATACCTACTTTCAATGCATGATGTGATAATCATTTTCCAATTTCCCTTCCCAAAATATGCTATAGAGTCTTCAAGAGCTCCTATAGTTATCTATCTCATGTATGAATGATCTAAAATTGTGGTGGTTCATGTTACACTTATTTTGTTAAAAATCATTCGATCCAATGATGGGAATCTAAGTTATTGGTTAGGTGTCATCAACTTAGTTCATTCAATTTCCCCATAGGTGAGATTTCCTAATTTGAATTGCTAGGATATTGATTTGTCACTCATAAAACACATCTAGCATCAGTTGGTTTGCCAACACATATTAATAATTAGATAACTTATCTTATATTTTTATATCTAGATATATGATAGTTATTATTCATCACGTACCTTTATTTTATGGAATCCTACGCTAAAATTGATGCTATTTTATGAATTTGACCATCATTTAGTGTTTTTTTTTATTGGTTATATAAGTTTTAATGCATAGTGTTTATATATATATATATTTATATTTATATTTATATTTAAGGTTTATGTTTAGTTTCATGTATATTATCTTACACATTGAGTATGTTTGAAGTATATATATTCTTAAATATTATTCCATGTCATTTATAATTTTTTAGCATCCATATAATTCATCTCTAATAGTTTGCTAAATTATCAAAACTCGTTTCACGTATTTTTTAACACTAATGAATAGTATATTTATACTCAACAATTCAATTATATTATTATTTTCCTATTTTATTTTCTTAATTCTAATCTCATAAAGTCACTTCCACTAATCTTTCAAACTTTGTTGTCAAATGTGAGCTCGATCAAACAAACTTTCACAATAGCCCTAAATTTTGCATATTGATTTCCAATTGTTTAATTGCTAGGCTTACCACTAATTTCACAAAGTCTCACACTATCTAGCTTAAGCGAACAACTCATGAGAATACTCTAAGTTGACGATTCAAAATCTAGTAGCCAAAAATATAGGGTCTCACATTTTACCCCCACTACAATAGTTTTGTTCTCGAAACTATTGCATCTTAAGTTTTTTTTTTTTTTAGGTGTATTTCTAAGTTAATCATCTCTTTATTTATAGTTGATAGATTCCTATCTTATTGTTTAGATGAATTAAAAAACTGTATCTTATTATGTGTGATTTCCTTAAGTTCTCTTATTATCTCTATTTTTAATTTTCCTAATTGCCTATTAGTTCCTCTAAGCCATTCTCTACCTAACCTTCTACACTATTCACTAGAGCCTTTGTCTTATCTTCTATAAATCTGTTAATTGTTAATTTTGTTAACCTTATGTATTTTTCTTCATTTCATTGTTGGTATTAATGTTGCATTATATCCTTCACTAAAATCTATTATAGCTAAAATACTAGTTTATTCCTTATATGTTTGGTTCCTAAATTTGTGGAACTTAATTTTCTCTTGCTTGCTAAGTAATACCACTGATGTTATCAATATACCTCTATAAATTTTATTGATACTATTATACTTAATATCTATAATTATATTAAAATAGTTGTAGGTTTAGTGTTTTTGGATTTGATCCTCGATGGCGTTTAAAATAATTAGTTACTTACATATCCATTAGAGGACCATATGAGCTTAGTAGGATTACTTATTAATTAACATGGTCGCATTTCTATCATTAAGGTTCTATCCAAAATTACTTATTCATTATGGTGCTTTTAGTTAAGGGTATTAGATAAGGGTTTATGAGGTTTATGGTTTTTATCATATCAAGATTGAGTTGACTTTTGATTTTTGACAAAAACTAAAATACAAATAGGTTGTGAAGGTTGAAAAACCAAAACTACATGTTTGATACTTAATTACATGTTTCATCACCTCAGCCATATGCTTTCTTTTATAATCTACAAATAGGAGTACAAATATATATTAAGTGACATCCTATTCTCGTCAAGTACAAAAGTGGCATTTACTACATTCCTTACTAATTTTGAGTCACCTATTGTTTTCTAAGCTTCATAATATCTTAAGAGCATCAGTCACTCTTGAAGTTACAACTCTTTTAGACTTCAAGTGACCTTAGTTGAAATTCTTCTCTCATTATCCTTGCTAATTTACATTTGGTTTTATATTGACATCCTCTCATCATTCTCTTAAATTATCGTTACGTTTATATATACACAACTTGATTTTGAGTAGTATTAGTAAGTACATTCTTTTCATAGTTATCTTCATTTGTTTCATGACAATATTCCATAGTTTTATTGCCATTCTTTCAAGTCCTCCCTAGGTAATGTTTGGGTTTATCATTTTCCTTTACATAATATTGGGCTTAGTATTATCCAAGCTATGGTACTTAAATCCTTTCACTTTATATTATGTATATTTGGTTAAATTTTACAAAGTTAAAGAATTTTCTACCTCTAACTTTTACAATCTAGAGATTCTAAACCTATAGGACCTAAGTCCCCTTTTTGTTCTAACTTCTATGATGTAATAGTAGAATTTACAAAACCTAATCATCTTCTATTTTACTTTTATACTATGGACTTATCGCTGTAATGAAGTGAATGTATTCTCCAATTTATCCTCTACTATATCTTTTACATTGGCTACAATAGAATTCCAATAAGGGTCAATAATGACATTATTAGTTCTTTTTATGTAAGTTGCCACTTATACTTTGTCTCCTATGCATACTTCATCTTGTAGTGGTTATGATATGGTCATATTTATTAGTGTAATATTTCATATGGCTTAGCACATGTATCTACGAAAATGAGTTTGGAAAATCTTAACTTGTTTTCATCTCGAACTCAAATAAGATGGTCTATGACTTGATTTGACTCAACAAGAATTGACGTGATTCTAGATTAATAGATTCATAAGGAGATTGACATAGACTAAGCACTTGACAAAACATGACATAACTTGACGTAGGTAGATCTATGACAAAGATAGGAAACTTAATAAGAAAGAGACTCAAGAATCATAGATTCACTACTCCCTTCTTGTTTATCCTTTATGCTAACATATATGTATAGGGTTTCAATTTCTCTTAGTTATATGCTTTACTTTCCTTTGAAAATAGTGATCATGGATAGGGTTTCAAGCCTATCCTTGTTTCTTTCTTAATTTTGGGCTAAGTACCAATTAAAAATGATTAGGTAAACTATATAACTGAAAGAAGATTTCTTCATCATATCTATTAGCCTTATTAGTGTGGTTCTATTATTTCTTAGTGGCATTTTTGTAACCAGTATTATGATTTTAAAATACTAGTTATACATTTGGTATTATGGCATTTAATCCTCTATAGTGTTTCAAGATTATTATTTACCCATGTCTCATTAAGGACATTTTATGGTCGTATTAAGATTACACATGAGTTACTATCGTGGAAATACTCCTTAAGTTACTTTCAAGCTAGCTTACCATTATGTCTTACTTAGTAAAGATATTATGTTAAAGCAATTTAGGTTTCATTCCGTTTGTGATTCATGATAAGAATTTACTTAGTTGGTGCATCATTACAGGTAGTAGGTAAATTTGAGGAGGAATTTCTCTTATATATTAGATCTACCAGAGGTTAGGGTGATATTCACTACTAAATTTCCAATTTCTTTATAGTACCGAATATTTATTTGATAAATGTCTTACTTGACAATATCACATTTAATTAAAATATTTATCTACAATAAGCAAATACAACAATACTCTTAGTGGACATAGATTGCTACAAATAATACTTAATAGATGATCATATATTAGTAAGTCATATTCTCTTTTGATGACACAAATCATAAATATGATTCCAATTTCCAATCTCTATTAACTACACATACAATGCAAATATAATTATTTACACACAAGAGATGTATAGTATACATGGGTACATTATGATGTTACAATTGTAATGATTCCCTTTGAATTTTCAATTTACCTCATAATATATTTTGTCATTAAGGATCTCTTACAAGTATATAGGTATAAAATAACACTAGTATTCTCTACATCGATGTTGTTCATGTATTTTAATTTAGTTAATGATTTAGTTCTTGTTTAAGATACATGCACTCATTCGTATATTTCAATTTATAAAATCATTACAGCACTAGTACATGTTAATTACATTATACTTACTAACTAGTCACAAAATTCTATTTCTATAACTTCTTAATAATTACATTGAGAAAAATAATATAGACATACATAATAAGTTCTCGATTTGTATAATTAATATTCCTAAGCCCTTGCACACTATGACCTATGTAGTTCTCTTGTGGTTGTTAACTAAGGAAATCTCATTCATGTTCAAATAGTAACATAGGCATTTTATTTGCTATATACATTTTTTTTTTCCTTCTTCTTTAAGTAGGGAATACATATACATGTTTAACTTGTTCATTAATTAGTTATGTGTCAATCCTTATCCTTACTAAGTTATACCTTCAAATTTATGAATTTCTAGAATACAACACAAGTTACCTTTAACTAAAGAGGGCCATGTAGCTCAACTCCCTTGTTTGGTTCAATCGTATTAATCCTAATGATACACTACATTCCCTTATATAAAAGGAAACTTAAGTTAGATAAAAAATACTATGTTTGCTAATATTTATAAGGTTTAAAGGAGGTTGGTCTATCAATTAGGAAGGTATGTTATTGGCTTATTATCCCTTACATTTACTTAAATTAGTAAAAGTTAGCACTTTACATACTTTATTCATAACCTCACTATATTGTCTGAAGCTATCATGTATAGATTTGTCTTATTACTCTCAACTACTTAACTCTCTAAGTTTATCTCATAATTCTCTACCTAACCCTTTGAATTAGTCTCTATAATATCTTCTAAATCAAGTCATGCTCTATTTACTACCTTTAGCTTAATAGAACATCCAGCTTGCCACTCAACCACAATCACACTTAAGGTTCTAATTGCTCCCTAATCCTTATCATGATCCCTCTTAACCTCCCTCTCCTTACTTACCATCAACCTTTCTTGAACTTCCCAAATTATAATTCATATGATTAAAAAATGATATGTTTGTACAACAAATAATTTTCTATTAAGCTTAGACTCCTTATATCCTCATATCTTACCATTCTTTACATCTATCAAAAGTGCCAATAGGATAAGTAATTATTTAAACTTAGCGGATACTTTCTAGAAGTATTGTATACTCATGAGAATAGTTTATGTTTACCAAGTGAGATTTACCTAAATGTTCACTTATCATATGAAATATGACTTAATTCATCACTTCCATCAACGGCTTTAGGAATTATACTTTAACTTCTATAAGCCATTCCTTTTTTAGTCCATTTAGGATTCAACAAGCATATTATGACCACTTCTGTAAAATTCTATAAATAAGTTTTATAATAGTTAATCATCTTTCATAGTTCACCATTATTAGTTACGTTTCCTAAACTTCTTTTATATACATATATAATAATAGATATAAACCTAAAATCAAAATTTTTTACTACCAACTTATTCCCTTCTGTCAATGTTTAGCTATGATGTCTATTAAATTTTGTTTATGACTTTTTGAAATAAGTTCTTAAGAATCACACTTTAAGTGAGTTTTTAATAATAATACTCTTATACCAACTTAGAACTATCATGCTTTAAAGTGATGAAATCACAATAGTCCTACTGTATGAACTATCTTAAGGTAGAAGCAACCCTTACAGCTATTACAGTAGACCTATTTCACACTAAGCATACTCGACTTAATAACTTTGAAGCATCCAATTTGATATCTATTTGATATAAACCTATAGAATAATCTTTAGAAATAACTAATAAAATAAACTCGAAGTTTGACTTTTTAGAAAAGTAGTATAAATAACTAATAAAATAAACTCATAGTTTGACTTTTCAAAAAAGTAGTAGAAAAACCTACAGATATAAGTTACTCAATATATAGTTCAAAAGATTGAAAACTACCAGGCTACTTAACAAGACCCATGTAGTTTCCTCAAAGGTTAGAAAAAGATGGTGACAAGAACAAGAATCCAGCCAATTCTTCTTGATCCTCACTCTAAGACTCAATTTACTAGATTTTAATTTGGATGTTGTTCTTGTAAATTCACTTTAAACCTGCAAAATGAACTATAAGGGAATGAGCAATGATTAAGTAGGATGGAGACAAAAGTATATATTTAATACAAAGCAATCAGGGTTATCAAGTATTTTTAGTTAGATGTAATGTATGTTCAAGTAAAGATCATCATATGATGTTGTTTGATCCACCGTAAGGTCAAAGAAATTATGCTTGCTCTAGTCCAAGTTAAGGAGTTTGACGTTTCACTGATGAATTCGAACCAAATCAGGGCTTGTGCAATAGAAAACATCTCTTTGCCCAACAACACCTTCAAACCACGGCTCCCAATCTTACTATGACCTTCTCTCTTATCACATAGTTCAATTAAAGGTGGGAAATAACCATTTTAGCTATCCTTATCAAAAGAGAAGAATAGCCTCAAGTCATCTAGAGAGTCACTTTATGTTGGCAATCAATCAAATTTAATATAAGGATTGAAATTATGACTACTTTGTATTCTCCTTAAACCAATACTTACAAATTAAAGCATTAGGGGGGGGGGGGGGGGGGGGGGG